>CAOLHI010002916.1:0-213582 GCA_948474755.1 Ctenosaura bakeri
GGCAGGAGAGAGAAAAGGGTGAGTTGCATACATCTGCCAAGAATCCTCTGCCTTCTAATTTTTTTCAGCTGCTTTTATAATGTCCCATTTCCTCTTTTCTTCTGCCACTGTTTCCTTCATCCTCAGCTTCTTCCAATTGCTACAACTGAACACTGCAGGAAGGAGAGCAGAGCTGAAGAGGGGATGGAAACTTGCCTTTCCCAGAAGACTCTGGCAAAAGCAAACTGCTGCAGCCTCTCCTAGCTTGTCTGTTCTTCCCCCTTTATAACTTTTGCCATCTCGACCACATTCTGATGTTGCTTGGCCATATGGGACCCAGTTTCCATTTGTGACTTGTTGGAGGGTATGCGGTCTTTCACATGTACGACCAAAGTGCATGACTGAAAGCACATAGGAAAGGGCCTGAACATTCTGGATTGCTCTTGGACAAAGCAAAAGCCCTGGACAAAGGTCACTTCCATCCAGGGTGCTCTGTTTGCAGAGCGCCTTGCCTGCTTTGCAAAGGAGAAAGAGGCTCTTTCACTTGGAAATAGTCCCCATGTCTGTTTTGATTTCTTTTTTCTCAGGTGACTTGCGCATGACTCACTCCCTCCTGTCAGAGAACCGGGTCTCTCGGACTATCTTTTTTCCTCACGCTGGCATGACTAGGCACAGCGCAAAGAAGGGCCTGCAGAGAAACGCAAGCGAGAGATTGCACATTTCCCAGAGATAACAGGAAAAAACAAAAAGCCATGCGTTTGTGTGTGTGTTTACTTATCGTTCGCTGCGGAAAGAATGACTACCGAGTTTCTATCAGTTGTCAGCTAATCATGACTACGGAGTTTCTGTGATTTCTCGGCTCTTACACTAGTATTAATTCCGGCTGAAGATGGAATAAAATACGATTCAACAAACTGGATTTGTGTGCACTCTCTCTCTCTCTCTCACACACACACACAAACATACACATAGATCCACCTCAAAATCAAGAAAGTCCAGAGTTTCACAAAGCTGTGGGGGGAGAATTTTGGATAAACTTTTTGGCCTTTACGGTGATCCCAGAGAGTTGAAGGGGAGCACATTAAACACATACATTTGTAGGACAAAAACATGTGTTTTTTTTACTTTGCTTGTTCCTGCATGGCAGGGGGGTTGGACTGGATGGCCCCTGGGGTCTCTTCCAGCTCTACATTTCTATTCCCTGGCAAATCAATTGAACAGGACAAATAAATGCCAAAAGACACATTGCAATATTTTAACCCACTGTTATCTATTAACAGAACGGCCATGGCTGTGAGACGGTAACATTTTTAGATGATGAAGGTGAGCTGGAAAAACAAAGATGAAGGGACTCTGTGGGAGAACCGTCCCAAGTGGTCCAAAATGTGAGGACAGCATTTCTGTGGCACATGGATACTGTGTGTGTATATGCCTTCAACTCATCTGTCGATTTATGGCAACCCATGAATTTCATAGGGTTTTCTTAGGCACAGAATACTCAGGGCTGGTCTGCCATTGCCTGCCTCTGAAATGTACCAGTATTCCTTCTTGGTCCCCTATGCAATTACTGACCAGGCCTGACCCTGCTTAGCTTTCAAGATCAGACAGGACATCATGCTTTCAAGATGTCCCTGGGATGTCCCTGTATCTAGATCTGGGCAACACAGTTCAAGAAGGATATGGACCATCTGGAATGTGTCCAAAGGAGGGCAACCAAGATGGAAACCAAGCCTTACGAGGCTTGGCTTCAGATGGAGATGTGTTATGGGAGCCATATTTAAAAACCTGGAGGGATATCATACAAAAGATGAAGTTGCCCATTCCTTAGCTCTCCAAAGCGGGGGGAATCTGAGAACATTTGACCCTCTAGATGTTGTTGGACTCCACCAACCCTTAGCCAGCAAGGCCAATGAGCAGGTATGTTGGGACTTGTAGTCCACCAACATCCAGAGGGTTGCTGATTCCCCGTCTGTGCTCAGTCTAAATAGTGCCACGGGCCCTGCATTTTTTTTATTCCAAGAAGCAGAGAAATTGTGCATATTTAGTACTTTTTGCATTGTTTTGGCTTCTTCTGCCTTCTGGAATGCTTGGAACATGTCAGCGTGAGCTCTGGCCGGGATCCGTTTGCCTCCCCTTGCATCATCCAAAATTCCTGACTCAGAGCAGCCATAAATGGGTTTGTGTAATATCTCCCCCAGAGGAAAAGAATTTCAAGAACCTTGCAGGCGAGCGTCTTGGACACATCTGGACAGGATGAAACAAGCAAGGCGTTCAGGAGATAAACCAGCCCGAGCAAAGAGCTCCGAGACTCAGCCAAAAAGGAAGGCTGGGTGGGGAGAGAGAGAGAGAGAGAGAGACCTCGTAGTGGGGAAGACTGCAGGAGAGAAAGTCCCCAATTTACCCTCCTGTCTCTTGCACCCCAGGTGGGATGCAGTGCTCCAAAATCAGGCTGAAGTCAGCAGATTTCCTGATGTAAAAATAACCCAATATCAACTTTCTGGGTTTTACTGTAGATGATGTTTTGGGAAATTTAGGAAGAACTGGTGAGTTTAAATGAAGTGATCTGTCATTCCTGAACCAGGCAACATCACAGCCTGGTCAAGACGGAAGAAGCTATTAATGAGGAAGCATATAAAAGCTAGGAAAGACTGCAGCAGTTTGCTTTTGCCTGAGCCTACAGGGAAGGGCAAGACTCTGGGCCTTTCTGCACTACACTGTTATAGTGCTATTATTCCACTTTCAACATTCTGTGGAATTCTGGGGTTTGTAGTTTACTGAGGCCAAAGAGCTCTCTGGCTAAGGATTCTAAATGCCCCTCCCTAGACTGCAAACCCCAGGATTCCATAGGATGTTGAAAGTGGAATAATAGCGCTATTACAGTGTGGTGCGGAAAGGCCTTCTGTCTCCTTCTCTATGCCCTCACTCGCCCCCTTCCCCAGGGAGTTAATTAAGTGCAAAGTACAGTTTGCAGCAGTCGAAGTAAGCCGAGGACAAAGACCCTGAATCTGCAAGACCTTTTCCGCACTAGACTGTTATAGTGCTATTATTCCATTTTCAACATCCTATGGAATCCTGGGGTTTGCGGTTTAGGGAGGGGCCTTTGAGGCCCCTCCTTAAACCGCAAACCCCAGGATTCCATAGGATGTTGAAAGTGAAATAATAGCGTTATAACAGTCTAGTGCGGAAATGGCCCATTGGAGGTCTTTGGTTCAAAGGGTTGCTGTAAGACGAAGTTGACTTGGCAGCAGTTAACAAGAGGAGGAGATGGACACTGGGACATTTTAAAAGCAGCTGAAAAAGTGGGATGGAAGAGGATTAATTCCAACTCTTCCTGAGAAATCAGGACAGTTGGAAGGTATGAAAACTGAAGGGTCAGGCATGCTTGCTGCAGGATTCTGGGAGCTGCAGTCTGAAGTCGGCACATTGTCCAAGCTCTGCGTGTGTGTCCACAGAGTATCACCTGTATGCAATGGTTGTTCTGAGACAGGCTGTCTGGAGGCGGGAGCGGAGGTAAATTTCACAGTGTGGACCCACCAAGCAGCTTCGTCAAGAGCCCTCCAGCGATGACGGAGGAGAATAGTGCGTGTTTGGGATTACGATAGGAGAAAACCTTTTCTCCAGTCCAGATGTCTTGCTGGAAGGCTGGATCCACACTGCCGATGTGCTTCCATCAAATTCTGAGTCAAAGCCTGGGTGACTCACTGCGGCAGTTCTGCAGAATCAAATCCCACTGTTCTCCCTCCCTGAGAACAAAAAAAGTCCCGGCTGAATCATGGCAGCTTAGAGGTGGGGATTCTGCCGGCCTAAGCTAAATAGCTGGAGTTTTCTTGGCCCGCAAGGGATCGGCATGGCTGAAAGCCTGAGAGACCCGCGGGAAATGGGCACGGCTCTAAGCCCGTGAGAGCAGAGAAGGGGATCTCCTAGTTGAGCTGGTCGCACTGATTTCAAATCCTGAAACCTCTTTCATCCCTGAAACTCCTTGTGGTGGCGAGCATGGAGAAACTGAAAGCAAAACCCATAGATTTGAATCCTAGTATTAGCCCTATTCAGCATGCCAGAATTAATTCAGTGGGTCTGCTCTAACTGTTTCAGTCAGTGTGGTATCGTATAGCCGTGGAAAACCCTCTGAGTGACTTTGGATGAGCCACACTCTCTCAGCCTCAGAGGAAGGCAATGATGTGGAAGCTCCCCTGATGAGATCTTGACAAGAAAACCCCTGGATAAGGGTACCATAAGTACTTGAAGGCACATAACAATAACAACGCTATTTGGGATTGGGAGGCCTAGGCCATTTCTGCACTAGGCTGTTATAGTGCAATGATTCCACTTTCAACCTCCTATAGAATCCTGGGGTTTGCAGTTCAGGGACGGGCCAGCTGCAAACCCCAGGATTCCACAGGAGATTGAAAGTAGAATCATCGTGCTAAAACAGCCTAGTGCGGAAATGGTGCTAGTTTGGATTCTGAGTCCTCATTTGGAATTTGAAGCCTAATAATTTGTGGTATGAGGACTGATTTATAGACTGTGGCCTTGTAGTTTCTAGTGTGTAAGAAACCCGTGTGCCATAGTGGTGTAAGGGTTGGACCATGACTCTGAGGCTGATGTTATTCCACTTTCAGCATCCAATGGAACCCTGGGGTTTGCAGTGCAGGGAGGGGAAAACCCCAGGATTCCATCGAATGTTGAAAGTGGAATAATAGCACTATAACAGTCTAGTGCGGAAATGGCCTGGGAATAAGAATAAAATGTAGGTCCTTCCTACGGGCATGTATGTGCTCATTTTCTGAGTTTTCACTTATCTGTCCACCACCGCGTACCTCTTTTTCTCCCTCCCCCATACAAATCTCAAATGCACAGACAAAAGGGGCTTTCCCCCTCTATACTCAAATGTAATGAAGTGGGTTATAATTAGCTGCTTCGTCAAGCACCTCTGCTGTGGCTACCAGATCGGATGTGCTATTTTGGGCTCTCCTTTCCTCTCCCTCTCTCCGCAACCTCCCCCCAATGTCAAGGCGATGTTCCATCTTCAGGACTCCACACCATTCTGTGTCCCCGTCCACCACGAACGCCTACAGGTGGGTCACATGGCTCACCTGCCACGACTCCCTAACGATTGCAAGCAATTAGACCACAGACCACAAGGGTCAGGCCTCTCTTGAAACCTGGCCCTGCTGTTGTTCTCAGCTCAGTGGTTCACTTCCTACCCACTTGAAAGCTGTCAGCAAATAGTACTCCAACGATGACAAGGGGAAAATAGAGGCTTGCAAAGAAAGAGATGTGGGAGGCGCCATTACTCCCCCCTTTACATCAAGGAACGGATAAGAAAGTATGACGTCTTCTTCATGCTTCTCACTCTCCACCCTGAGATATATATAGGTCAGCAGGCAAGTGCCTTCAATGTTGGGTCAGCAATGGCCTCTCTCCAGGGATGACATGGTGCACCACTAATGTGGAGCATTGCTTTCTACCTGTACAGTAGCATTCTTATCTCCAGCAGTTGTCAAGACCTGGGGGGTTGCTACGACCATTAAACACCCAGGAAAAGGGGCAGGTGATGGGGGACTGCCTCCCATTCCTGCTGCAGCTCTCTAGGAAAATAGAAGTTGAAAGATGACCTCTTTCCCTCCTGGAAAAGTGCAGAGGGCTCAGGTGCCAGTCTCACTGCTTGGTTCCCTTCCTTCCTGCCCTCTCACCAGGTGCTATGGCACTAGCAGCGCCAAAAGCCCAGGCATCACAGATGCCCGTGGGAGGAAGTTTTGGATGGAGCACAAAGAGGTAGAGAATAGCTTATCACATCCCATCTGCAATAAGACATACATGTATGTACGGCAACCTCAAATTATGTCACTAATGGGATTCCAGCCCAGATGTTTTTGGATAGCAGGTCTCATAATCCTTTGCCATTGCCTCTTCCATACAGGGCTTTTGGGAGCTGTAAGGCAAAAAGGTTACGGAGGACCATAGTTGCCTTTTCTGGCCATTTCCGCACTACAGTGTCCTAGTGGTATTTCAACCTCCTGTGGAATTCTGGGGTTTGTAGTACTGAGGCCAAAGACCCCTCTGGCTGAGAATTCTAAAGGCCCCTCCTTAAACTGCAGACCCCAGGATGCCAGAGGATGCTGAAAGTGGAATAATAGCACTATAACAGTGTCGTGGAGCAATGGCCTCTGATTTAGGGGATTTATCTGCTGCCCTTCATACACAAAACAGAATAGATTAATAGGAAACGGCTTTATACTGAACCACACACATTCGGATCCTCTTTCTCAGGACTGTTCACACCAGGAGTGGGAAAAGTGTAGCCCACAGGCCCCTTACTGTGCCGATCCTATCCTTTGTGGCCCCTACGACCCTCTCCAATTTAATTTTGCAGGGAATTTTCTGTCTCCAAACTGCCCCAAACGCTGTGCTAAATACACAGTTTTGCTTCCCCGTGCCAAAAAAACTGGCTGAAAATCAAGCAAAAGTAAAACCAGAAGTGGTGTCAGATCACTTCTAGTTCTAGGTTAATGCAATAGTGAAGCGCAGTAAGGGAAGGTTGGGCAAAAATTGGCCCCCAATACTCCCCTAGTGGCTTTCCTCTGACATACCCAAACTGAAAGCAGCGATTGTCCAGGATTTAAGACATAAACTCTTTCCCGGTCCTAGTTGGAGAGGCCAAGAAATGAAAGTGCAACTGCTTCCATGCAGAGCAGGTGCTTCCCTTTGCACTATTTGATCTCCCCCCAGGAATGTAACACATCGCTTCCGATTGCCGTGCTTGTCCAGGACATTCTGATGCCTGATGCAGAAAATCCAATTCCCCGTCTTTCTGGTTAATGAACAAGTAGCGGAATTCAGTGGAAAGGTCTTCTGTGCAAGCAGCTCCAACCGAAAGGAAACTTTGTATTTTTGTCATTTCAGTTGTAATCACTGGTCAAGGTTTCTGACGGCAACATGCTTCTAGAACCTGCCACAGCCTTTCGGTACGTTGCATCATCTCCTGGTCAAATATCTGCTGTTTCCACCCACTTGAGTTTGGTTCTGCGAAGAAACCATTTGCCAGAGTCCTGGTGGCGCATTTCACTGCTGGATGTACTTTTTCCAGGAATGGCAAAACGAATCAAACTCTAGCAGCTCCTGGAAGCCAAATTCTCCATTGCCTCACTTCCTTCATGACTGCGGCACTTCCAGCCGTTTCCCTCCTATTGTCACTGTTTATATCACTTTAGTTTATATCACTTGTGTAGTAAAACTAATGGGCTCTGGGCTCTGATCACCACTGAGCTATACAGCCTAATTCGAATCTACCCTAAGGCATGAACAGAAGGTGGCTTCCATGTCAGTGGAGTGGTGAGCCTACTCTGGGTTTTAGTCCAAACTTTAAAGGCACTATCCAAACGGCTGAACATTAGTTCCCCACGAAGGGTTCTGCACCTTGGATTGTTGTTGTCGTTGTTCTTGTGCACCTTCAAGTTGTTTCTGACTTATGACAACCTTAAGACAAACCAATCATGGGGTTCTGGGAGGCCAAGATTTGTTCAGAGGAGGTTTGCCATTGCTTCCTTCCTCTGAGGCTGAGAGATTATGACTTCCCAAGGTCACCCAGTTAGTTTCCATGGCTGAGCACTCATTCGAACCCACGTCTCCTGGAGTCATAGTCCAAACCACCTTGCATAGTGCTTTTAAAATTCAGAGCCAATTTAGTGCCCTCCCCAACATTAAATTTCAGCCACCAGCACCTCAAAGTTACATTTCCAGATGGGAAAAAAAATAATCTTGCTGGTTTTGGAGCAAAACTAGCATAGTTTCCTTTGCTACTTTGGAAGGTGGACCGAAATCATTGTTCAGAATGGAGCTGGTTACATTTTCACCGCATTTTATGTAACCTACGATTAATGGAATATGAAACTGGGGTCACATCAGGACTCCTGTGTTATGTTATCACTCACGGTGAGTAGGCATAAAGGAGTGAGGGTGAGGTGGATGCAAGTCCTTTTGCTTTCCCTCCCGGTCCAGGGTCAGGGCCAAAACTGTGGTGAGTCAGTGGGTAATTCAGATCAAACACAGGTTGAACAAAGAGGCAGGAAGGCTTTCAGAAATTAGAAATCCCCACTGAGCACATTCCAGAGTCTTGCTCAGTGCTTTGTAATGTTAGTCAATTTTTTTTCTGAAGTACAACCTCCAGAATCCCCTACCAGCATGGATGATGGGGATTCTAGGCATGGTAGTCCACAGAAAGGCAGTATTACCTTTGGTTTGCTGCAGGCAGGTGTCAAAAAGAAAAAAGAGAAAGAATGGATGGAAGAGAAAGAGAGAGAGATTGAGAGAAAGAGATTGAGATCATTTCTGCACTACACTCTTATAGTGCTATTATTCCACTTTCAGCATCCTATGGAATCCTGGAGTTTGCAGTTTTAAGGAAGGGCATTTAGGATTCTCAGTCAGGGAGCTCTTTGGCCTCAGGAAACTACAAACTTCAGAATTCCACAGGAGGTTGAAAGTGGAATGATAGCACCATAACCATGTAGGGCAGAAATGGCTTGAGTAGAACTGGATCCAACCCATTGCTTTTGGAGTGTTCAAAACACTGAATGCAATTATATATCTGCACTATTTACAACAACCACATCATGTAGACCGGTGGGATATTCAATAAAAACTGGTGGCTTCCAAATCAGTGGTGAATTTGCTTTGGCTTTTAGTTAGAACTTCATAGGAGTTATCCCAGGCACAGCTTTTGGACAGTTCCTTCAAAATTCAGACTAAAACCCAAAGTGGAATCACTGCCCCACTGATATGAGAGACACCAGCCTTCACTGACTATACTTATTTTCAGTGGGGAACCTGACAGCCACAAAGCCAGTGTCCTCTACTCTGTGAGCACCAACTATGGCTTTTCAACCGTGATGAGAGCAGGGCAGTCTGTCCATGCTCAGAGACACGATCCACGACACTGATTGTCAACTTCTTTTCAGAAATTGACCCAGTGTCACCTTTGCTAATGGAACCGGGGCGGTGTTGCTCAACACAGATTCTTTCAATACATCCACCTAACCATTTCAGTTACAGGTATATCTTCCGCAGGAGTTTCTAACCCTTAGGCCATACTTCCTTCCCTAAACTAATGACCTCTTTGCATATTACATTTTTCAGCTTTACACCGAGAAGGGTGTTGATGTGGCACACAGGTAACTCACGGGTGCACACGTTGGAAAACAATGAAGTTTGGAGGCCGTTCTCTTTGCTTCCTAACTTCAGAGGTAAAGGGTTTCCCTCTTTTTGACTTTTTTCCTTTATAGCAGGAGTGTCAAACTCAATTTCATCTTGGGCCACATCGGCATTATGGTTGCCCTCAAAGGGCCGGTTGTACCTGTAAGACTATATAAATGTATCTGCTCTTTTATCGTATTAAATAATTGCCTCTGCATTCAATTATTACTGGTTTTAGTAATAACTAGCTCTGAAACCAGAAGTCTAGGAAAAATAATGGCAAGCAGATATATTCAAGTGTGAAACTATTGTACAATTTACTGAAAAATGAGTTTTGAAAACAGAAAGTTTTTTTTTTTAATCATCAGGCAATTATTACCAAGCACTGTTTATTACATTAACTTTGTTTAACTTTCTGGTCACAGCTGAGACTCTGGCCCTTTTCACATGCCTTTTTTCTTGCGCAAGTGCCCCTTGAGCGTCGCGTGAGTGGGAGCGGCATTCCGTATGACGCACTCCCACTGGCGCAACACTCATGACGCTCACGAGGCTAAAGCGGGGTGCGCGCGGATTTTTTGATTTTCGACTTTAAGCCGAAAATGCCCTGCGCTTGCGCAATGCTCACAGTGCCCTCGCGCACTTACCTCTGTGCGGTGTGTCGGCAAGGCGGCCCGGTCACGCTTCTTTCCCCCTGCGCAGCCTACAGCTCCCAGACTGCGCTGTGGAAGAAAGGGGCGGGGCGCTTGTGCGACGGTCGTGTTTAACAGGAAGCCAAGCGGAAGGAAGAAGGGCTGTTGTGAGCAGCTCGCGCGAGTGGCTGCTTGAGCGAGCGTCACTCCCCGCTGCTGTGGCAACATACAGTGCAAAAAGGGCCTCTCTCTGTGTTGTTTTAGGAGGAGCCCTGGCAGCATAGTGCTTAAATGCTGCTACTGCAGCCACAAGATTGTGAGTTCAATCCTGTCGTGATCCAGATTGACTCAGTCGTCCATCCTTCCGCAGGTTGGTAAAATGAGCACCCAGCTTGTTGGGGGCAATTAGCTACCACATCATAAACCACTTAAAGAGCACTTAGCTGATAATTGGTGTGGAAATATACATGCCATATTGCTATTTTAGCCCCTTTGACCCTCTCTGTGCTTCTTCCAGCTGTCCAGGCAAGGGGAGTGCCGCAGCTGCAAGAGAGGTGCGAGGGCCACATGAAATGGCCTGGAGGGCCAGATTCGGCCCGCAGGCCTTGTGTTTGACCCATGTGCTCTATAGCATATTTTGTTTCTCTCTTTCTTGGAACCCATTCACACCTGTTTCAAATTAGGAATTTTCTGAGCTGTGCAATCATCGTTATTATTCATGGTAAATGAATAAAAGATGTGGAGAGCTATTTGGCTGGCATTTGCACAAATTCCCTTTCTTTGTTTAAAATCCCAGGATGGGAGGGGAAGGATGACTTTGAAAATAAGGACATTGGGAGGAGGGGGAGATGGAGTATGCCATGCCCCTTCTGAAGCATTTCCTAAAAGCGTTCTCCGGCCAACGCCTACCCCATAAGCTCTTGCTGCTGCTTCACAATGCCGTGGCCTCTCTCCTGTTGTGCAAGGTCCAGATAACTTCTCCAAGGAGATACAATCCAAACAGACCAGAGGGGCTGAGTCACCCACGTTTGCCCTTGGAGATCGCTGTCTTGCTGAGCTAAGGAAACAGATATAAATCCCTTGTGCTTAACAGCTCATCATAATCGAGCGGTGTCGTGCCCTGCCTCCCCGTACGATGTGGAGATTCCTGGACAGGGAACCCAGAGGAACAGGAACTGGGTGAGGAACACCCTGACCAACGCTGAACATCCTCCGTTCGACAGCATGGCCCTGCTGGTTGGGGTATTCTGGGAGACGTGCATATGGGAGAAGAAAGGAGAGGCTATAGATCCAAAGCATCCGACCACCAAACCGGCTCTTGATCCATGCCAGGGCTTTCCAATTTAGGTTTCCACACCCTTCTCCTGTCCCTATTTGGCACAGGCAATTCCAATTGAGTCTCTGCCCATTTCCGCACTAGCCTGTTATAGCGCTATTATTCCACTTTCAACATCCTATGGAATCCTGGGGTTTGCAGTTTAGGGAGGGACCTCAAAGGCCATCCTCAGAGGCCCCTCCCTAAACTGCAAACCCCAGGAGGCCATAAGATGTTGAAAGTGGGATAAGAGTGCCATAAAAGTCCAGGGCAGAAATGGCCTAAGAGAAGGTAGACTAGAAGTAAAAGTAGGTTACAAAGAAAGTGGAGTAGAACAGAGGTAGAGTGAGAGTAGAAAAAAGTAGTGTGGAAGGAAGTGGAGAACAATCAAGTAGGGAAGAACAAAATTAGCCACAACATTTCCGCACTACACTCTTATAGCGTGATTATTCCACTTTCAACCTCCTCCCGGAACCGCAAACCCCAGGATTCCATAGGAGGTTGAAAGTGGAATAATCACGCTATAAGAGTGTAGTGCAGATATGCCCAAAGTAGGGTAGGAGGACAATGAAGCAGAATGGAACGAAGTAGAGTGCACCATAGTGGGGTTGAAATAGAGTAAAGTAGAACAAAATGGAGCAAATCTAGAGCAGAACAAAGCAGAGGAGATCAAAATAGAGTCAATCAGAGCGGAACCGCGTAGAGTAAGCCATGGAAACAGAGACGGTGTTTTAACTCTGAAGGGTGTCTACATGGAGAGAGGTTGTGTGTTTTTTTTGGTGGGGAGACAAGACTGATAGTTTTTTTGGGGGGGCGGCTGCGGTTTCATAGTTGGTGATTATTTCCCCTGGTTAGGTTCCTAAAAAATAGAATTCGAGGCCTGTTAAACATTTAAGACGAAGCGGTCTTGCGCCTGCTCAGGATGGTTCTGGAATGAATCAGAAAGTTTCACAAATTTGGCAAAAGGCAGCGGGCGCACAGGAAAAGGAAGCAATGGATGGGAAGAGGGAGGTGGGGTTTGGAGGGAGGGAAGGAGGGTGGAAAATCCTTACACAGCAAAAGCCAAATATATACTGGTGACTGAAAGTCCCGTTTCCCCTTGTTCACGTGATTTGCACAGAAGGGTACGTTGTCCGGGGGAATTTTTGTTTGGCTCCGGCTGTTTTGGAAGAAAGAGAGAGGAGGCGAGGGAGGGAAATGGGCTGCGTGATGCAAAAGAGAAAAAGGTTTCTCAAGTGCATCTTCCCTTCTTTAAACAGAACGACACCCAGATCTAAGTGGGGGAAGGAGGAAGGCGGCTGGGTGTTGAGAAATAGGTGGCAGAAAGTCAAGACTTCAGCCATAAAAGGAAAGAATGAGCGTCCCAGCCAGACCCTGTTAGGAGAGGAAAAGGCTGCTGTGGAAGAAGTAGATGATGAATTAGGCAAGGTGGGCCAGTTTCTAAGAACTGTGCCAGGCGTACAAAGCTGGGCTGGTGCTCTGAGCAGGGAGTGGGGCTAATCCAGGCCTCTGGAGAGATTTGTCAGAGCCCAGGAATTCATACCCTCCAACATTTTGCAGATGAAACATTCACATCTGTTGGGAGTGTTTTGCTTGTGTCTTCCTGCCTGGCAGAATGGGGTGGGACTGGATGGCCCTTGGGGTCAGTCGCATAGGGACATGGGGGCAGGGGGGACAATTTACCCCGGGGGGCAATGTTTTTGGGTTGCCCCAGCCTGTAGCCATGCCCCAGTGTGCCCTGGCCATGCCCCAGTGTGCCCTGGCCATGCCCCACGTGCCCTGGCCATGCCCCCATGTGCCCTGGCCATGCCCTCATGCGCCCTGGCCACACCCCATGCACAGTGGCCATACCCCTCATGCCATACCCCGCCCCCTCACACACACACACCCGTCCACATGCTCCAAGCTCCGCCACTGCTCGTGGTCTTTTCCAACTCTACGAATCTATAATTCTATGAAAACTGGGACACGTGTGGACAAGCAACATCAGACCGTGGTCAAGCTGGCAAAAGTCATTAATGAGGAAGAACCGCCTTTGCCTGAGCCTCCTAGGAAGGGCAAGATTTCTTCCGCACTTTTCCTCTCCCCTTTGCTGAGTGAATGGACTGCAAACCACTTTTGCAGCGGTCGAAACAAACTCAGGCTGAAAGGGAAGAGTTGGAGTGGGAGGACGAAACTGGGACATTTTAAAAGCAGCTGGAAAAGTGGAACGACAGAGAATTAATTGGGGCCGTCCTTGCCAAATCAGGACACTTGGAGAGTATGGAAATGAAACAAGGTATGAATGCAAAGGAGGGCTTCTTAGGGGTGATTGCTGGATGCAGCAGGTCTTTACAGCAGAAAAGTCCCACTGCCTAGATCACAACTTAGGCCATTTCTGCACTAGACTGTTATAGCGCTATGATTGCACTTCCTATGGAATCCTGGGGTTTCCTATGGAATCCTGGGGCCAGGCGGCCCCTCCCTAAACTGCAAACCCCAGGATTCCATAGGATGTTGAAAGTGGGATCATAGCGCTATAATAGCCTTGTGCGGAAATGGTCTCGGTCACAATTGTGACTTTATTGCCATGGTTGTAACTCCCCCCCTCCCCTTGCTAACCTACTCAACTGCTCATCAGCTGTTTGGAGAGAAGGAAATTCATTCTGTCAGAGTTTGGAGCATATTGAATTGGACATATCCACCAAATTCAGCAGGGTCAGGCCAGGAGAAGTTACTTCACTGGGTATATAGATCAAACCCCCTAATTTTTGAAGATTATTTTTATTTTTGGTTTGCAGTAACTGGCAGAAGGCATGGAAACAGACCTGGGAATCATTCACTTCACTGATTGAATTGTATGTGTCCCTTTGCTTCCATTGGGTGTCCAAAAACCAGGGGCTGGATTTCTATTTAGACACACAACAATTACTTTAAAACAGTGGTTCTTAATCCGTGATGGACCTCCAGAGATCCCCAGTGTCCTCATAGGGGGTCCACGAAGGCTTGAAGAAATGTTACAGACTAAAGAAGGAAGGAAGGAAGGAAGGAAGGAAGGAAGGAAGGAAGGAAGGAAGGAAGGAAGGAAGGAAGGAAGACAAATATGTATGGCCCCTTTCCAATAAAAAATTCTCCATCCTTTCCAAATTGAAGACCCTTGGTGCACAATTTCAAGTACATATTTGAGGCATTTTAGGGCTTTAAGTTTTAAGTCTTGGTGGGCCACGGCAACAAAAGATATTTAAAGGGTGTCCGTGATAAAGAAAAGGTTAAGAACCACTGCTTTAAAATATTCTTTAGTTCTTACCAGTTCAGGAGAGAGAGGATGAGCTGCGATCACCGTGGTGTAAGAACTTGGCCCTTGTCACCTTGAGTTAGATAACAGGATTTTAATTTATGGATGTAGAAGGGAACGGAAAGGGAAAATCCTCACTGTGGAATTTGTGCTATGGATTTGCATCTATCTTGTCTTTTGATTTAAGGCCAGAAGGGTTTCCCCATCAGCAGTCATTGATCTGCAAATCTTGAATTCCTGATCTGCTTTCTGCCAGCAAGTCCTGCACCGGAGTCTTCTTGGTTGCATGCAATGCAAATGTGGGGAATTTGTATAGGTGCCACATTTGGTTAAGGAATATGCTGTTGTTTTTTTGTTCAGGGGGGTAAAACTGAAATTTCAAAGCCCTTTAGCATACTCTAAATCAGTAAAACAACCTGGAAGGGAGGCAGCAACAACGAAACAATCTACATTCTCTGACTTTGGCAAAAGGGGCCGTACTCTTGATCAACTCAGGAAAACTCTCCTTTGTTAGCTGAGATGGTTTCTAAACCAGCCTGGGATCCAAATCCCTGTTTGAATTCTCGACTCTTTCTCTTTAGAGACAGAGAGCATCAATATTTAAAATATTTAAAAATGTGTCGATGGGTTGATCTCTTTGTGTCGCTTCTAAAATCTGAGTCTTTCCTTGCTTTCCTCCTGGATCGTGACCAAAAGAAATAAAAGGAAGGACCTCATATCAATCATCATTTTTTTTCCTGAGTTTTTGCAAAGCTGGAGTTATTTGCAAAAGCATAACACATGGTTCTTATATTACTAACAGGGTGAAGACAAGTCTAAATGTTTTTCTGACAAATCAGTAGTGCAGCTGTGCTTTCCTGATGACAACATCAAGCTGGACAGAAGGTTCAACTCTGAGCCTGGAAAGTTATTTTTAAAAAGTGATACATGCCATTATATATGACTCACCCCCCACTGCATTATTAGTTACTGCTTTTAATATATATTTCATTTAAACAATAAATGTACATAAATATACCCCGCAACTGTACTGATTCGGCAGGGACAGCTTAACCATGTGCGGGTGTCTCTTGGTCCCATGAGTCCTGGAGGGGATGATATAAAAAAAAACCAGTCAAACCATACAAATGATATCACATTGATGTTGTCAAGTTTAAAAGGATTAATAAATGTGTTTCATCAGTGTGTGCCACAATTAAAGTTGTCAGGGAAAAAAAAGTGGGCTGTAGTTGTATATCTTAAATAAATACCTTCCCGAAATGTGACTGGGGCCATTTCTGCACTGGACTGTTATAGTGCTATTATTCCACTTGCAACATCCTATGGAATCCTGGGGTTTGTAGGCCGGCCCCTCCTGAAACTGCAAACCCCAAGATTCCATAGGATGTTGCAAGTGGAATAATAGCGCTATAACAGCCTAGTGCAGAAATGCTGGTCTTTTCAGTTCTTCCTGTTTGCCCAAGTACTGAACGACGAGTAACATTTCCCTGTTTCTCAAAAGGAAGTAGAGTAGGTATATTGTAATTCCTTGCTGTGTGCCTCCAAGTCATTTCCAGCTTATGTCAACCCTCAGGCAAACATATCATGCCTGGGGCTGAGAGTGTGTGACGTGCCCAAGGTCAGCCAGTGGGCTTCTGTGGCCGAGCAAGGAATCGAATCCTGGTCTCCAGGGTTGTAGTCCAATGCTCAAGCCACTACACCAGGGCTTTCCAAATGGTGTGCCACGGCACACTAGTGTGTTGCATGTAGTGTGTTGGTCTGTCGCCTCTCTGGCTGATAAAGACCCCTTCGAGCCTGTCCCACTGCCATTGCTCTCACTGGGGCTTTTCCCCAGCAAGAGGTACAGCAGCAGGCAAAGACCAGCTGGGAAGGGGCTTCCTTTCCCCCTGCTGTCACTCTCGTTGGCAAGGGCGATGGCAGCAGGCCAGGATTAGGGGGGCACAGCCTTTCCCCACCCTAGATACACCTTGGGTACCTCCGGTTTGCTAATAAGGCTGAATTACTGTGTCACGCAATGATGCATGCCAAAAATAGTATGTCACCAACATGAAAAGTTTGGAAAGCTCTGCCCTATACCATGCTGGCTCATACAACAGCATAGTGAGCTCCTCAGAGGGGCAAGATTCAGCCCCCTCCCGTCCTCTCCCCTCTGCTGAGTGAATGGAATCCCCAAACTACTTTTGCACTTTGAGCTCTGTTTGCAGCCATTCAAGGAAGCTGAGGACAAAGGGGGACAATTGGAAGGAAGAGAGAGAAACTGGGACATTCTACAGCAGCTGAAAAAGTGGGATGGCAGAGGATTCATTAACAAATCAGGACAATCTGGAGGATGTGGAAGTGCAGAGATGGAAAACTGGCCTACGCCATTGGGGAGCAGTTGTGGGAACTGATTGCTATCTTAAGCCTGATTTCAGATGATTAGGGAGCAGAACCCGGAAGAAGACAGCCTGGGATGTCCCAGTCCATCACACAACAATGGAAGCTGGCTGGAGGCCAGGGTCACACCTTTCTTGGCATCTTCTTGATGGACCAGCTCAAGAGCCTCCTCAGCATGCCAGCGCCGCAAACTTTGGCGAGGCGTCGAGGAGGGCCAAACTAGTTCTGACTGGTCTGGGGCGGTCTAGGCTCACTCATCATTGGCTGGCACTTCCACCGGTGGCCTCGTTAAAGGTGCCCCTGCCCAAGGGGTGACGTCAGAGACTCATCTGGGACTGGGAGGGACCCAGGAGGTTAACTGAGTCCAGCCTTCCTCCGGAAAAAGGCAGGGGTGCCGCCTCCTACGTCAGATGCATCCTCCGCAGGTTCTTCTATTCTTGCTTAAGAACACAGTTCGGTGTGTTAGCTCCGGGCTTCTTCTCTGTGCTGACTCAGGGAACGTGTGGATGTCCCTGAAAGCAATGGATTCTGCCTTGCCAGCCACCTTTTTGTCTTCAGAAATAAGAAAGGGGCCACTGTTATTAATTTTTCTTCCATTCTAGGATGGGGAGTTTAAGGAATGGATTGTTGTTATTACTACTACTACAAATCCAACTGAATTCAAAGTACAAAAGTAATTTCCACTCGGTTAACACAGCTGGAAGAGAGCAGAGGGCTGAAAGCTTGTCCTTCCCAGTAGATTCAGGCAAAAGCAAACTGCCCCCCTTCCCAAGTTGGGTACTTTTTCCCATTAATAATTTTTGCCCTCTTGAGGATGCTCTGATATTGCTTGGCAGGATGCATCCCAGTTTTCGACAATGAAAAGAAACGGGGAGGAGGAGGAAGATGGGAAATTGAAGAGTAGTAGTTGTTGCTTAATAAGCTCCCTGTAGGTGACAAGGTGCATCACCCAGAGCTTGGAAAAGTTTTTTTGGGGGGCACGAGAACTTCAGAGCTGTTGCTATGGCAATTACAGTGGAACCGTACTGCTATAATTGTGCAAGTGTGTAAGGACCTGTGAGCTTAGAAAAGTCCTGGGATTTTCCTTCCTTCCTTCCTTCCTTCCTTCCTTCCTTCCTTCCTTCCTTCCTTCCTTCCTTCCTTCCTCTTTCTTTCTTTCTTTCTTTCTTTCTTTCTTTCTTTCTTTCTTTCTTTCTTTCTTTCCTCCTAAAGTAACTTGCCAGCTTCTTGCTTTCCAGATATCCAGACAGGGCCCTCCGTTGTGCGCAGGGGCGATGACTTTGCAGAACAACTGTTGCTTGGCACTGGGTTTCTGTGGCTATCAGGTGAGTGTTTGGATGCATATGAGTGTGTGTGTGTCTGTGTGCGTGTGTGCATGTATACATGAGTGCGACTCTATGTTTGTCTTCTCGAACAGGCAGGGAGGTGGGGAAAGGTTAGCAAGACATGTGCAAATGATGTCACCCCTTGGAGTCAGCTGTATCTGCCTTCGGAGGTGGAGGAAAATTATGCAACCCAGCGAGCGCCCTGCCTTTTCCAGGAACAGACCTGCTTTGCGCTGCCGCTGCTTCTCCTACCTGTCTGGAACGGCCAAAAATACTCCTCCAAACCTATTCCCCTACTTCCCGCCTCTGTCCCACCGCCTCCAGACTTTTCTATTCATCATCTCCTCTTTGTCAGAGGACAAAAAAAAAAAAAAAAAGATATAAAAAAAAATCTGAAGATTTTGAAGAAATGAGAAGAGTTCCTGTTTTGGAATACCATTCCCAGAATCTCTGCTGGGTGGGGGAGGAGGATTCTGGGTGTTGTATTCCCCCTAAAGGGACTTTTCCAAACTCACAGGCCCTCTCGCACTTACACAATGATTGCCCTGAGATTCATAAGTTCTAATATCTTATAGATGAAAACCAGGGCCATTTCCGCACTAGACTGTTGTAGTGCAATTATTCCACTTTCAACATCCTATAGAATCCTGGGGTTTGCAGTTTAGGGAGGGGCCGCAAAGGTCCTCTCTCCGCAAAGGCTCCTCCTGAAACTGCAAACCCCAGAATTGCATAGGAGGTTGAAAGTGGAATCATCGCGCTATAAGAGTGTAGTGCGGAAAAGGCCTGGAGGCCGAGGCGAAGTCATGTTAAACCTGAAAATTCAACCGTGTCGTTGCCAGGAGCGGGTTAATGTCTCCCGTCTGCTTGGGGATTTGTCAGGCCAAAGGCAAACAGTGAGCTCATTGTGGGTAAAGGCTCAGGTGAGTTGTTTACCTGCCAGGTTGGCTCCGCCAAGCTTTGGGGAGGGAAAAGAGGCAGCTCAGCTCCCCAAGCAGGGAGATGACGTCTCTTCCCTTGGTGGTAATTGGGACAGAGAGCCCAAAAGAGAGGAAGAAAAGGGAGTGATGCTCAGGCCGTTTCTGCACTGGACTGTTATAGTGCTTTTATTCCACTTTCAACGTCCTATGGAATCCTGGGGCTTGCAGTTCCAGGAGGGGCTTTTAGAATTCTCAGCCAGAGAGCTCTTTGGCCTCAGGAAACTACAAACCCCAGAATTCCACAGGAGGTTGAAACTGGAATAATAGCACTATAGCAGGGTAGTGTGGAAATGGTCTCACTTTTGGGGGAAGGGGAGGAACTAGCTTGGAAGAGTGTAAGCTTTCTGCCAACACAGAACTCCTCTTTTCTCCACCAGCCCTTGAAGAATTCTGTGCAACTCAAAACATTGCCACTTTTAACAAGCAGTGCTTCAAACTATTAGATGGGGCAGCGGAGATGACAACACAGGAAAAGCTGTTCTGCATTTAGAACTGAGACTGGTTTGAATTGGAACCAATCCCTCCCTGCAGGATTCATTCCAGAGCTTGGAAAAGTTCCCTTTTTTTTTTTTTTTTGACAACAAACTCCCCAGCCAACAGAGTCCCTGGCTAGCAGATTTTGGAGATTCTCACCCCACAGAAGTGATCTCCTCCCACAAGTGCTGTCATTCCAAATCTTATAATCTGTTGGGTGCATTTCAGAGTTACCCTTTCCCAGTAGTGGCTGTTTTGCTGAAATGAGGGCAGAGGAAAAGATGAGTGAGAGAGAGACTGAGAGAGAAAGAAAGAGGACAGACACAGATGATAGACCCTGTATGTACAGTTGACCCTCCACATTTGTGGGTTTAACATGCAGATTGTGAGTTCCTCCAGCTCCTGCCCTTCCAACTCAAGGGGGTCTCTTTTCCAGGGGACCCTTTCTTCTCAGGCCACACAGACCTTTAAAAGCCCCTCTCTGGTCCTTCTCCTCCTCCACCAGCATCTGCTTGGCCAGCCGGATCGCAGCCCAATTTCTCCGTGCCACAAACCCTCTCCTGATGTCCCCTCAAAATCCCACAGAAAGAGAGGAAGCACAGGGCTGCTCCAGCCTTCCGTTCCATTTCGCCTGCAAAATGGTTCATTTCCCCTACTCCCTTCTTTGCACAAGTTTGAATGTCATCTTTCATTCCTTGTAGGTGCAGAACAAATAACCAGCCACCACCTACAAAGGAGACGGCCAGTCGCATCTCTGGGTGACTAACTGCTGGCTTCCTCCGCCTCTGGGGGTGGGAATGGGGAGGTCAGGTAGCCTTGCCTCAACTTCAGACAATGTTGCATCACTGAAACTGGCGTGATGTAGAAGCAGAAGTAGCCACTCTCCAAAGAGGATGTCCGTTGCCTCCTTGCAGTGGCCATATGGGAGCATGCCAGATCAAGCACTCTCAGAGAGGGGGCAATTCTTACTTTTATGCAGCACAGAAAGCCAGGATGGGGCATTTAGCCCACCCTCTACATTTTTGGGTTTGACTTTCACAGATTTGATTATTTGCAAGTTTCTCCAACCGCTGCCCCCTCCCTACGTCAGGTGCTTCTTTGTCAGGGGGAACCTTCCCTCTCAGCAGCTTCGATCAGGCCATGAAGTCCTTTAAAAATCCCCCTCCAGGATCCTTTTCCTCCAGCTAAGGATAGCTTGCAGCCCAATTTCTCAGCACCACAAACCTTGTCCTGATCCCCCCCACACACACTCAAGGAAAGAGATGGGCAAGAGAGAGGAAGTCTAGGGCCACTACGCTGAGCCACCCCATTTCCCTCTCCTTTCTCTGACCTGCTTTGGACCTCAGGTGCCCACGCTCCCCACCATGCCTCATCCCCCTTTCCACAGACACACACAATTTTGATATTTGCAATTTTCCCACTTTTGCAAGGGTCTTGCTTCCCTAAGCCTAGAGAACGTGGAGGGTCAACTGTACATGCGTGAGACCAGACGGATTGGAATTCAGAAATGCATGTGGCCTCAGCGATCAGGCATTTGAACCCGACACGTGTGAGGAGAACTGCACAGAGTGGGCAGACGTGCCTTTCGTTGTCAGCTCTGGTATCCCAAAAAGGGGAAATCCCCAGATGAGAACATGAGTTGCTATTTGAGCAATGCAAGGGTTCTTGAAGGGAGAAATGGCAGTGAAAAGAGGGCAGGCAAGGGTTCTTATTTTCTTACCAGGTCAGATTGGGAACACAAAAGGCCCTGAGCAAATATTTGGGACTGCTGGGCTTTAAAAAAATAAGGCGATAAGAATCTAGTGTGTGCAATTATACCTGGGGTAGAGGAAGAGTATAGGGAGATGTTTACCGCTGTTATCTTGCTCTGCCATATCCAATGGTGGTCACTCATAGAGCTTGAACGGGAAAGAATTTGGGATAAAGAAAAGGAAGGACTTCATCACCATGCCTACTGGCATTGCACAGGTGCAAACCGGGACTCATGTGGCCACAAGATGGTCAAGACAGCAAAGGCGAGAAAGAAAGGAGAGGTTGCTGTAGTTTGCTTTTGCCCAAATCTACTGGGAAGGGTAAGATCTCTCTCCTCTCCCCTTGCTGAGTTAATCAAATGCAAACTACTTTTGTATTTTGAACTCAGGCTTGTTGCAAGCTGAGCAGGAAGGGGGAACATGGGAGGAGGAGGAGGAGAAACCAGGACATTTTAAAAACAGCTGAAAAAGTGGGATGGCGGAAGATTACTTGGGACTGTCTTTGCCTAGTTAGGATGGTTGGATGGTATGAAACTGTGGTGAGAAAGGCAGGAGCAGGTTGAATTATTCTCTCCATTCCTCCAAACTTGGGCTTACCCAGAGGTGTTCTGCTCCTCCCTCTAGAAAGTGGGAGGAGGAGAGAGAAACTGGGACATTCTCAAAACAGCTGAGCGTCGGGATGACAAAGGGTTAATATCAAAGTAGGACAGTCGGAGGGTGTGGAAGAGGCTCAAATGCATAGCAGTCTTGGTGGTACAATAATGTAAATAGTTTGATTCTATTTTAATACTCCAGAGGAGGGTGACCAAAATGGTGAAGAGTCTGGAAGCCATGAAGCCCTCTGAGGAGCAGCTTTGGGAGCTGGGGATGTCTAGTCTGCAGAAGAGAAGGTTAAGAAAAGGGGACATGATAGCCATGTTTAAATATTTGAAGAGGTGTCATGTTGAGGATGGAGCGAGCTTGTTTTCTGCTGCTCCAGAGACTAGGACAAGGAGCAACAGATTCAAGCTGCAGGAAAGGAGATTCCACCTGAACCTCAAGAAAAACTTCCCGATGGTCAGAGCTGCCCAGCAGTGGAATAGGCTGCCTGGGAGTGTGGTGGAGTCTCCTTATTTGGAGGTTTTTAAGCAGAAGCTGGATGACCATCTGTCGGGAGTGCTTTGATGGGTGTTCCTGCATAGCAGGGGGTTGGACTCAATGGCCCCTGGGGTCTCTTCCAGCTCTATGATTGTATGATTCTAGGGCGGAAATGGCCATAGATGCACACAAATTATGTACATTCACACCCCACCCAAACACAGAGAGAAGAGACAGTCCAAGGGTTTTGGCCTGAACAAAGATCCCCTGGTCTGTGTAAGAACACTTCTGCACGACATTCTTATAGCGCGATGATTCCACTTTCAACCTCCTATGGAATCCTGGGGTTTGCAGTTCCGGGAGGGGATTCCATAGGAGGTTGAAAGTGGAATCATCACGCTATAAGAGTGTCGTGTGGAAATGGCCTAAGCGTGTGTGGTGCAGAATGGAGGAAGCCGAAGAGACGAAGAGAGGGAGCTGGTTCTTCAAGTCGGGCACCACCAAGGCTCCTAACTAGGACAGGCCGTGTTATGTCATGGGGTGATTACCACCTTGTCCTCCGTTTGGGCACACCAAAGCCTTACCTGCTTCTGGTTGCTAAGCTACGGGAAGCTCAGCGCCTGAGACTCCCCATCGGTGGACCGGTTTTTCGAGAGCACGGCATCCTTCCCCCGGGGGAAAGTCAATATTGATTACGTGGAAAATTGCTCCGCCGGCAGCCGAGCACAGAAGCACTTTAACCAAAAGACAGACTCGGCACACACGTAGGCAGCCGGCTGCCCAGATGGGTCCAGGCAAGTTTTCCCAAGGGAGGGAGGTGATCTCAGGGACATCCCAGCTCACAGAAGTGTTCCAGGCACATGGACCCCTTGACCCAGCCTTTCCAGAACCGCATCAGTTTGTCCGGGGGGTTCCCAATAGCCTGGGATTCTGCCTATCGCCTGGAATAGGAAAGAGAGTTGGTTCCCAACCCTAAAGAATCTGGCACCTCTGTCTATCTTCTTTTAGAATTGAAAACATCCTACTTCTAATCCTCGTGGGCTCTAGTCCTTCAATCACTGCAAACCAAATTCAATGCACAGAAGTACTTTGCAGTCCATGAACTCAATTCTTTGGTTTTGAGAATTGGATCGCTTTGTAACTTTTTCATTTTTGTGAACGTTTGGCTTCAGAAAAAAAATATCTATTGTAAGCCACCTCGAGGCCCAAACTGGGGAAAGGGGGGTTATAAATGGATATAGCAAGAACAATAATTCTGCAGAAGGGAGAGGAGAGGAGGGGACAGAAACCCTCCCTTCCCAGTAGGCAAAAGCAAGCTGCTGCAGCCGCTCCTAGCTTATCTTTTTTTGTCCTCATTTATAACTTTGGCCATCTTGAGCACACTCTGACGTTGCTCAGCTGCGTATTTTCCGTTTTGCATCTGTGAAATGTTGGAGGCTGTGCAATCTGTCTCGACGGATTCCTTGCAGAGGGATTTTGAAATTCGGCAGGGAGTCACAGATGGCCCACCAGGACGCAACTAATCGATTCAGCCTGTTGAGCGGCTAACAGCCGTCGAGAGCAGGAAACCCAGAATCTGTATGCGCACGGCAAGAGGAGAATGAGATCTCTTTTATGCCACACCAAATGAGGTGGGCAAGATCCCTAGCAGAGGTGATGCGATCCCCAGACCTGAGGAACTGAGGATGTGGGGCCACCTCCCCACCCACAAAGCCCAAGGACACCATTCTGCATGGAACGCGCTGGAGACATGCGTGGGCAAACCCACATTTCCCCTCCAAGCTCTGCAGTCATCTCCAGCTACAGGGATTCACTTCCCTTCCGAAACTGCCGGTGATCTCTTGCGTCCTAAGAATGGGCCAGAAGCAAAGTGAGTCACTGGCCGAGCCAGACGCTCAGCCTCCGGGACCGGCCACCCCTGCGAGGAAGGCGGGTTGCCTTGGTGGGGAGAAACCACCCAGGCTCTGCTCTCCTTGCCTTTTGAGATGTTATCAGCTCATTAACCAGGACATCATAATATTAAGCTTATAATATAAATTAATAATTAACAGCATGCATTGCCACGCAGTCAAACCAGACTTTCTGGGTGCCGTTGCCATAACCAAAGATCAAAATGAAGGTCGGAGGCACCATGCCAAGATACAGAATGCCACCTCAGACGTCAGAGTTTTCAACAAGGACAAATTCTATATTTTATTGTCTGGATCTATTTTCTCATTTTTATATTAAAAAAATCGGATAGTAAATAAAAGCCCACAGTTACTGCTGTGCGGCTATGTGCTTTCTTTCAGGTTGTCTTTGATTTAGGATGACTATGGGGCAAGCCTATAATGGGGTCTTTTTGGCAAGATTTCTCCAAAGGGAGTTTGAGGCTGAGGGAGTATAACCTGCTCAAGGTCATCTAATAGGTTTCCATGGTCAAGCAGAGATTTGAACCCAGTCTCCCAAAGTCTTTGTCCAACATGGAAATCGCTATGTTTGGTCTCGAGTTTTTCTTGGGAAAATTTCTTCAGAGGAGGCTTGAGGCTGAGAGAGTATGACTTGCCCAAGGGGTCACCCAGTGGGTTTTTATGGCTGAGTAGGGATTCCAATCCTGGCCTCGCAGAGCCCGAGTCCAAAACTCAGACCATTATACCATGCTGGATCCTACAATTACAGCTAGAAGTTTTAAAATATTTTTTTTAAAAAAGGAAAATAAAAATGCTTTAACCTTGAAGACCACAATACGGGTGCCGGGGAAAGCATCCAGCCATGCTGGGGAGGGTGGTAGAGCTGGAAAGGCCCTGATCTCGGTTGTTGCTTGGTCCACATCATTCCATGAGCGATTTCTCCTTTCCTGATAAGAGCCTTAGAAAATTGGCCTTAGGGCCTGGCTTGGTTCATGTCTTAGGCAAGCCACCCTGCACGTAACTTGCCCCCTCCGCCAGCCATTGAGGGATCATGGAGTTCTTAACCCCAGCGCTCTGGATTGGACCTTGAAGGGGAATTGCCCCCTTGGGCCAGCAATTTGAAAGGGCCCGGTGGCCACTCCAAATCGCCAGCATCCTACAGCGTAGCCCTGCAGGTTAAATAGATAATCTTGCAAGCCCTAATCTGGATGAACCATGATTTCCAAACCCTTTTAAAGGCTGTCTCTCACTTAGGGCATCCAGTTGAAGGTTATCGGAGAGGCCGAATAGCCATACGTCATTATCTCTTTCCACGTGGTCCCAGTTTTAGCCTCAAGCTTGTCCCTTAAAAAGCAATTTGGAATCAGAGAGCACACTCAAAACCATTTGTCTGACCATGGCGATGCCCACATCAGTGGTGAATTGGTGCCACGTTTTAGTCCAAACTGTGATGGAGCTATCCAAGGTACTGACTTGGGAGGAAGAAGGTTTGGCAGCCTTGCATAGCATCTGCTTCCAAAAGTATCTAAGGGTGGAATAATTTTTTCCCCTATTTTCTCCTTACAGTTTGGTAGAGACTGGGGTCGAAGTCCTTTTGCAGAGTTATCATTTAGTAGCATTTTAGTGAGTTACTATGTTTAGCGTTTATTGTTTTAGTAGGATGTTTGACCTTTTGTTTAATTTTAGTTCATGTTAAAAACATCAGTGGGAGTTTATGTTGAGTAAAAAATAATTATAAATAAACATTAAGATGAAAAAGATCATCATCGGTAGTAATAAGATTGGCTGAAATCCTCTTGGTTGGTTCCAGCTAGAGCAGACCCATTAAATCAATTGTTGAAATGGTGAGTCAATGCATTTATGTTAATAATTGCTATCAGCTCGACTTTATGGCTACTCTATGGATGAGAGACTTCAAGTCACCCTGTTATTAACAGCCCTGCCATTTCTGCACTAGGCTGTTATAGCGCTATTATTCCACTTGCAACATCCTATGGAATCCTGGGGTTTGCAGTTTCGGGAGGGGCCGGCCGGCCCCTCCCGAAACTGCAAACCCAGGATTCCATAGGATGTTGCAAGTGGAATAATAGAGCTATAACAGTCTAGTGCGGAAACGGCCCCAGTCTTCCAGATTCAGAACTGTGGCTTCTTTGATTGAGTCGCTCCATCTGTAATGGGATCTTCCTCTTTTCTTACTGCCTTCTACCTTGCCAAGCATCATTGCCTTTTCTGGGGAGTCCCGTCTTCTCATGATACGGCCAAAGTACGACAGCCTCAGTTTAGTCATCTTGGCTTCTAGGGAGAATTCAGGCTGATTTGCTCTACAATCCGTTCGTTCGTCCTTTTAGTGGTCCAACATGTCCGTAGGGCTCTTCTCCAGCACCACATTTCAAAGGAATTGATTTTCTCCCTATCATCTTTCTTCATTGCCCAGCTTTCACAACCATACCTAGAAATTAGAAATACAATGGCACGGACAATCCTAACGTAAGCAGAGTCAGGTCAATCCAATTGTTTGGTTGAGTCTACTGATCATATTGTGCTCTTTCAATCCCCAAAGGATATAATTGCAGCGAACCCCTCTGGCACTGATGCTCAACGAATGAAGAATGCACTTTTTCAGCTTCTAATTAGCTGGACAGGTCTGAACCGGGATGCTTTCACCTCCAGAAAAGGAGGCGACTTCTGAGAAGGAGAAAGGAAGGAGTAAGTTGGACAGAAACGAAAGGAGAGGAAGGAGGGCAGGGATCTGTTCCCGTCTACATCCCTCTCCCAGGCCTGCTTGATCATTTCCCAGAGCCAAGGCCCCTGAAACGAGATACCAGGCTGGTTTGGGGAGGTGTCTGGCCATGCCAAGAGTCTGATCCTTTGCCAGGAAGCGGCGATGCTGGAGAGGAAAAGGTGGAGCATGGTTTGTTGCTAAGCGGAGCACAAAGAGTTGTTTTCATCTTCTGGGGAAACCCCTGGCAAGGCAATGCAGTGTGGTGGTGTGTGCATGCGGCTGGAAATACCCCTTCTGGAGGAAGGAGGAGGGATGGAGGACGACAGACCAACGGGCCAAGCCCAGGGGTGGGAGGCCTCTTGCGTCCTGTCTGGTGTCAAGCGAGCGGGGATGTTTGGAAGGGGAATGCCAGATGGACGTCTAGCAGAACACATCTGGAGGGGCCTGGGTTACGGGGAAGGGAGAAGAAAAGAAATTCCCACCAGCTCCTGCCCTTCTTGCCAAAGATTCATACCTTCCAACTGTCCTGATTTGGCAGGAACAGTCCTGGTTAATCCTCTGCTATCCCCCCTTTTCAGCGGCTTTTAAAATGTCCCTGTTCCGCTCCCCTCTTCCTGCTTTGCCATCAGTTGACTCCAATGGCTGCAAATTGAGTTCAAAAGGCAAAAGTCTTTGGCAGGGCTTTTGGAGAGGAGGGGATGGAATCTCGCCCTTCCCAGCAAGCTCAGGCAAAAGCAAACACCTACAGCTTCTCACTTGTCTATTCTTCCTCGTTCATAACTTTTCTCGTCTTGACCACACTCTGATGTTGCTTGGAGACTTTTTGTCTGTGAAATCTCGGAGGGTATGGGGTAGACTGAGCGTGGTTTAGCAGTTTGAGTGTTGGACTAGGGCCATTTCCGCACTAGACTGTTATAGTGCTTTGATTCCACATTCAACATCCTCTGGAATCCTGGGGTTTGCAGTTCCGGGAGGGGCCGGCTGGCCCCTCCCGGAACTGCAAACCCCAGGATTCCAGAGGATGTTGAATGTGGAATCAAAGCGCTGTAACAGTCTAGTGCGGAAATGGCCTCGGACACTGCAAAACCAGGATTCAAATCCCTACTCGGCCACGGAGACCCACCTTGGGTAAGTCACACTCTCTCAGCTGCAGAGGGAGCCAAGGGCAACCCCTCCCTTTGAACAAATCTTGCCATGAGAACCCAGTGAGATGTTCCCTTTAGCATCGCCGTAAGTCGGAAACAACTGGAAGGCACACGAAAAACAGTGATTTATGTAATTCTCATTGACTCAGGAAGTCTACTGTGGCTGGACTACAAAATAGGACTACCCATTGTGACCCTAAAGGCCAAGTTCCTGGAATCATAGGCTGGAAGGGACCTCTAGGGGCATCTAGTCCAACCCCCTGGCACACAGGAATACACAGATGAATGATGGCTGCCCAACCTTTGTTTAACAAAGGAGTTTGCCAACCCCTTCTGCCCCTGAGCAGCTCTTCCAGTCGAGAAGTCCTTCCTTATGTTAAGATGGAAGCTACACCTGGAAATTCCAGGGCACCTGGGTCGTTGGCATTGTGGCAAACGAGGCCAATTCCGGTTCTGCCCCTGGTGCCCTTTAAACAGCCCAACTGGCCTGGAGGAGGCGTGGGCAAGGGACCCAAGGAAACAAACTCTTCCATGTGGCTCTCAACTGATGGCCCTACCATGTTTCTAAAGATAGGAGAGGGCTTGTTTGCTCAGCGTTTACACATTGACAGAGCCCTCGGCTTACACCCCGACGCAACCAGCTGTAAAGTTGTGAGTAAGCCTTACGTTGCTGACGTGCCAGTGATCACCCTGGTTATTCACTGTCTGGTTCTGTCTAATCGCCAGCATCAGCTGTCGTCTCGCCCACTCGGGGCCTTGTGCCGTCCGCCGCATTTTAACCTCAAGCCGACGCTGGGGTGGGGCAGGACTGGTCAGAAACATATGGAAAAAAATAGGAATTGGGGAGGGGGGCTCCTGAATTTGCAGGACCGCATTTCCCATCAGCCTGAGCTAGCATAGCTAATGATGAGGAATGTGGGAAGCTGCGGTCCAAGCATATTAAATGGTTGGTTTAGTCATTGGTATGTTTGGGATGCACAGAACTAGAGTGAAGCACACTGTCCGACATCTCACAGATGAAAACTGGGACGCGGGGGCCAAGGGACGTCTGAGTATAGTTAAGGCAGCAAAAGTTACTGATAAAGAAGAAAAGACAAGATAGGAGAGGCTGTGAGCAACCTGCTTTTGCCTGAGCCTTCTGGGGCCGTTTCCGCACAAGCCTGTTATAGTGCGATGATTCCACTTCTGGCCCCTTCCGAAACTGCAAACCCCAGGATTCCACAGAACGTTGAAAGTGGAATCATCGCGCTATAACAGGCTAGTGCGGAAACGGAAGGGCAAGAATGTCTCCTCTCCTTTCCCCTCTTTTCTTCTCTGTGAACTGAGTGGAAACTACTTTTGCTCTTCCAACTCAGGCCATTTCCGCACTGCACTGTTATAGTGCTATTATTCCCCTTTCAACATCCCAGGGAATCCTGGGGTTTGCAGTTTAAGGTGGGGCGTTGAGAATCCTCAGCCAGACAGCTCTTCAGCCTCAGTAAACTACAGACCCCAGAATTCCACAGGAGGTTGAAAGTGGAATAATAGCACTATGGACCTTTCCGCACTAGACTGTTATAGCACTGTTATTCCACTTTCAAGATCCTGTGGAATTCTGGCATTTGTAGTTTCCTGAGGCCAAAGAGCTCTCTGGCTGAGAATTCTAAAGGCCTCTCCCTAAACTGCAAGTCCCAGGATTCCATAGGAGGTCGAAAGTGGAATAAAAGCACTATAACAGTGTAGCGCGGAAAGGTAACAGGGTAGTGCGGAAATGGCCTCAGTTTGCAACAATTGCAGTAAGCTGAGGACAAGGGATGAAAGCTGGAGGAAGTCAAAGAAACCAGGACATTTTAAAAGCAGCTGGGAAACTGGGACAGCAAAGCAATAATGAGTCTCTCCCAGCCAAACTGGGACAGTTGGAGGGTACATAATGTGGCAATAAAACACTAGGACAGGATTGCCATAAGTTGGGTCAAGTCGAAGGCACATAGCAATTACAAAGTGGTTAAAGCAGGAGTGTCCAGAGCTTGGTCTAACTTTTTTTTTTTTGGCTATTTATTTATTTATTCCTTTTTAACACGGATGTACATAAAAAAAATATTCCAACAATTAATGCAAAACGATCACACAACCAACAAATTAATTTTCCCAATAAGTATAATATTGCTTTAGCCTTTCCCTCCCACCCCCAGTCCCCCAAGGAATAAAGTCAATTTTTACTTAAAACCTCTTTCCATTAATGTGGAGAACTATATTAAGTGTATCTTTTATAATTTGCAAATTGGGCCCCTCAAAGCACCCCCCCGGGCTGTGCCAAAAATGACATCCTAGCCCTTCCTGTTGTCATTTTGAGCTGGTTTTCAGCCCCAGATAGGTTATTTCTGGAGTTTTAGAGACAGGAGGGAGGGAGATGAATGGCGTTGAAGCATCATGTTTCGTTGGCCATTTGGGTTTAGTCCCAATCTTTTTTCAAAATATGGGGGTTCAGATGGGGTTTGTGGGCTGTGTTGGTCCATATGCTTCCCCCACCCCTGGCTTAGAGTGTTGGATTGAAACCTGGGAGATCAAGTTCCTAGTCCTTCCTGTTCCCTTGCAATGGCCTACCTCGCAGGGTCGATGTACGACATGGCTGGGGAGGGAGAGGATGATGTTTTGGCACCTTGGAGAAAAAGGTGGCGTATAAAAGGAAAGGAATACCAACAGAGAAATATTTGAACAAGATAACGCAATGTGCCGTCACGTGGCCTTGGGTCGGGACACACCATCGATCAAAATAAACAAACGAGATAAACCGCAGCCTGAACTTGGCCCGGGATTTCGGGGAACTAGAGGGGCGGAGGATTCTGGGAAAACAGGGGCCCCGCTGTTGGGTTTGGCCAGAGTCTGAAGCGCCGGCCGAGCCGGATTCTGGGAAGTGAAAGGGCCCCCACTGTGAGATGGGAAATGGCTTCTCTCGGTTCCTCTGCTAATCCGGAGTCACTTCTCCTTTGGGCCGGTTGCATAAGGATCCTGAAATGTCAATGCAGAGAACTGGGCATGTGGGGCAGGGGGTAGCGGGGAGGGACTCTCCCACAGAGAGTTTGTTGACTTCCTCCTTCAACCCGTGAGGAAGCTGTTTATGCGCAAAGGAAATTGCGCTGGTCCACACCAGCAACGACGGCAGCAGCAGCGTGAGCTGCTTTCGAATTCTGGGCAACTCACTTTCAGCGACGTAATCAGTGACGCCCCGTCCGTCAAAACCATCACCAGCCTTGGCCCCTAAAGGTTAGGAGCAAAATTTTGGAGGCAGAGGCACCGTCAAGGTCTTGGGTTTCAAATCACATAGAGGTCTTGGGTTCATGTTTTGGAAGGGTTGCTACCTCGTAAGACTGCGGGGCCCGGTAGCTGAAAGGGCACAACTTCTGCCACATGGGTTGTCATGGGTATGCCAGCCTTGATATGTGGCCCAAGGCTGGCATACCCTTCCTCAGGATGAGTCAGTGCCCTGTCCTGATTTGGCCGGGGCGGCCTGATTACTCCTCAGCCGTCCCACCTTTGCAGCGGTTTTTAAAATGTTCCCATTTCTCTCTCCTCCTCCTCCCAGGTCCCCCCTCTGTCGCCTGCTTGCTTCCATTGCTGCACCGTGAGTGCAAAGTCCAAAAAGTTGTTTGCATCCCTTTAACTCAGCAGAGGGGAGAGGAGGGGTAATATCTTGTCCTTCCCAATGAGCTCAGGCGAAAGCAAACTGCCACGGCCTCTCCTAGCTTGTGTGCTCCTCCTCGCGCATAACTTTTGCCATCTTGACTACACCCTGATTTTCCTTTGCCGCATGCATCTCTGTTTTCATCTGCGAAATATTGGAGAGGTCCTCGATTTCCACGTTTGCAGATCCTTAGGCTGCCCCCGTGGACCACTGGATTGGAGCAAAAGAATGTTTGGAGTTACAGAGGGAGACCACCGGAATGGGCAGCCTGTGCATTTTGTCCCTGCCAAATCCGAACAGCTGGAGAGCCTGATGGGGTCCGTGGCAGTTAAAGTGGTATCGAAGCCCTAAAACGTTCCGGTGTAGACACACCGGGCATCTCTTTGTGCTGAAACAGGACACCGTGGCTATTGCTTTGAAGCTGGCAGGAGCTCAAGGCAGGAGCTCAAACACGTTGACACAAACGCATCGGCACACATGCGTCTATGCCACCTCCTTGCCTCCCACTGCCTGGGTTTTGGTTTCCATCAAAACACACACAACCAGCCCCCAGATCAGATCCTGGGACAGGTTTCTGAACAGCCCTGTCATGGCCTAACCCCCCGCCGAGCGGGACAGGATGAGTCAGTGCCCAAAATGTCTTCACGGCCAAGCAGCTGTGGTGTTTTCCCAGCCGGGTGGGCTGCAGGCGTGGGAAGCTGCCATTTCACGTCGCTTCTGGGAGGGGAATCAGGTCAAGACAGGGCTTAGACAATGGCTGGCAGTGTCTTCTTCCCTCCATGCCCTGCGCATACTGCTCTAATTGCTCCCGCTTCTCTGCCGCTGCCTCGCTTTGGTAACCTTGGGCTGGTCCCTTATCCTCCAAACTCTCCCAGTTTGGCCGGGGCAGCCCAACCCTGATTAATCTGCTCTTATCCTGGCATTGGTTGTTACCTTTAAAGGCCTGCCTGGTTTGGGTCCAAGTTACCTGCAGGATTGCCTCCGCCCATACGATCCACCTGTACGCTCAGGTCCTCTGCGGGACATTTACTTCAACCACCCAGGACTAGACTAGCAACAGCATCTAGAGGACCTTGGCTATGTCCGCACGAGACGGTTATAGCGCTATGATTCCACTTGGAAGTTGAAAGTGGAATCATAGCGCTATAACAGTCCAGTGTGGAAATGGCCATTTCCAATTTTCAACATCTTACCTCCGCCTGCTTTGTCTATGAAAAAGACACACTGCTAGATGCTGTTAGACTCCAACTTTAACCAACTCCAACCAAGGGATTATGGGGGCTGTAGTTCAACTACCCCTAAAGGCCCCTCCCGAAACTGCAAACCCCAGGATTCCATAGGAGGTTGAAAGTGGAATCATAGCGCTATAACCGTCTTGTGCAGAAATGGCCAAGCTCGTCAGCTGCCCCTAGACTGTGGAATGACCTGCTGGAAGAGATGCATTTTTAATTGCATTTTAATTTAGCTTGTACCCTGTCTCAAGCCGTGGGGAGAGGCAGGGAACAAATAAAATGTATTGTTATTATTGTTATTCAGCTACCTTTAAACATTCCCAGTTTCCTTCTCCTCTGCAGTTCGAATGTAGTTCAGCGGAGGTGTGACAATCCTCCTTGGAAGAAATCTTGCCAAGAAAACTTGATAAAAGGCAGCATAGTATAGTGGTTTGAGTGTGGGGCTAGACCTCTGGGAGACCAGAGTTCAAATCATCACTTGGCCACTGGGAGACCTTGGGAAAGGCACACTTTCTCAGCCTCAAAGGAAGGCACGGACTCCCTAGCCATAGCTTGGAGTCGATTCGAAGGTCTGTACCGACATCCCTAGACTTTAATGCTATAGAAACTGGACAATAACAACAAAAAGGGGGGATTTTCACAGCTGGGGGAACAACTTCTCTGGATTGTATATATTTGACGTTTTTGTGGCCTTCCTCCTTTTCGTATTGCGCAGCTGGTCTCTGCAGGGTTAGCTTTGTGTGATCGTATCTTTTTTTCTGCAGAAATAGAATAATCCCCTTAGCTCTGTGTGTGGGTGCGTTTTTTTTTTTAAATAGAAACATCCCATTTTTGTGTGCATTTCTGAAACAGCATACAGTATTGCCACACATCTACCCACCACTGAAAGCATGCTTCTACGTGCATTTTTGCACGCGCCGTTTAAAAATAGGCGCTCTTCGTCAGACATGCTTTTTCCCAACATCCTGGAATGTTTATGCTTCTGAATGCAAAGTGTGTCTAGTCCGTGGTCATTTCCAGAGATTACCGACTGGAGAAATCTGGAAAGAAAGGAAGTCGGACGTCAGATAGAACAGCTTCTTCCCACATCTCTGTTGCAAACCCTCCAATTATCTCAATTTGGTAAAGACAGTCCCGATTAATCCAACTTTCTCAGTTGTTTTTAAAATGTCCCAGTTTCTTTCTTCCCCTCCCCTTTTGTCCTCAGCTTACTTCAACTACTATTGCCAATTCCGCACTAGACTGTTATAGCGCTATTATTCCACTTGCAACATCCCATAGAATCCTGGGGTTTGCAGTTTTGGGACGGGCCTCTTGGGATTCCGGGATTCCATGGGATGTTACAAGTGGAATAATAGCGCTATAACAGTCTAGTGCGGAAATGGCCTGTGTTGAAGTATGTTTATAATTAACTCAGCAGGGAGAAGCGGAGAGAAGAGGACAAAATCTTGCCCTTCCCAGCAAGCTCAGGCAAAAGCAAATTCCTGCAGCCTCTCCTAGATTGTGTCTTCCTCCTCACTCATAACTGTTGCCATCTTGACCGCACTCTGATGTTGCGTGTTCACATGTCTCCCATTTTTCGTCTCTGAAATGTTGGAGGTTATGGGATCACACGTCCCCAAATTCCCCAGTGAGGATGTCTGGGAGTTATACTCCAAAAAAGCAGCCTTCCTAAGCTGTTGTTGTTGTTGTTGTTGTTGTTGTTGTTGTTGTTGTTGTTGTTGTGTGCCTTCAAGTCATTTCTGACTTATGGCGACACTAAGGCAAATCTACCATGGAGTTTTCTTGGGCTGAGAGTGTGTGACATGCCCAAGGTCACCCATTGGGCTCCCATGGCCGAGTGGGGTGTCAAACTTTGGTCTCCAGGGTTGTCGTTTGTTGTTGTGAGCCTTCAAGTTGTGTCTGACTTATGGTGACCCGAAAGTGAACCAATCGCAGGGTTTCCTGGGGCTGAGAATCTGTGACACCCCCAAGGTTACCCAGTGGGTTTCCACGGCCAAGCAGGGAATCAAACCCTGGTCTCCAGGATCATGGTCCAATGCTCAAATTGGTGCACCGCACTGGGGTATAATTCAATTAGCAAAGTAGAAGCTTTCCTAGGTGTGACTTCTTTAACAGAAAATTTAGCTCCAGAGGCAGGGATATCATGGGATTGGTTCCTACACCACAAAAAAGAGGAACAATGCGTTGCAGCAAACTTTTTCTTCAATATTAACAATATGCACATGTGAAACGAAGCAATCAGGTCAAGCAAGCCTTTATAGGTCAAGAAAAACACTTTGGACCTGCAAGAGACCTGAAGACTTCTTCTGAAATGTACCCAGGGATTATTCCCCCCCCCTTTTACCTACTGCTAATTTTTAATATGATTTCCAATTTGGTGGCTGGCAACATAGAGCTGTAAGAAACAGCACACATGGCTTTTTTGCTTGAGATGCATTAATTGTCGGCAAGTCACGTTCTTGCTGAGACAGCAGTGGGTTGGGTGTACAGTAATGGGATGTGTGTGCACACATGAGAGTGTGTGGAGGGGAGGTGTTGACTCATTTCCACCTTCTCAAGAACCAAACAAAGCCCCGTGAACCTGGAGAAGGTAGGCAACCGGGACAGGGGTGCGCGTGTGACTCATAAGGAGAGATCCTCATCACAAACGTCAGGGCTGCCCTGTTTTGCTTCTGCAGGCCACGCTTCGCAAAGTAGGTAGTTTTCGGTTTAGTTTAAAAGCAGAGGAAGGAGAAACCAAGATAGCAGCTGCTGGGGCTCATTTCCAAAACAAGAGACCCGTGCCTTCCTGGAAACTGCACCCATTACTGGTACCCGGCAGGCGGGGTGGTTTGGTTAGCGGTGAAGGAAAAAGCACTTGGCACATGCTCGGGGATACCTGGTTCTCCGTAGACGTTCTGTAGCTCGGCCTTAGAACGGGAAGCAGGTTAATCACGTTGATAATGTTTCTGATTTTTAGCATCAGGGTGGATGAAGGGCTCGATTCAGTCCAAGGCCATTTCCGCACTAGACTGTTATAGCGCAATTATTCCACTTTCAACATCCTATGGAATCCTGGGGTTTGCAGTTTCGGGAGGGGCCTCAAAAGGGCCAAAGAACTCTCTGGCTGAGAATTCTAAAGGCCTCTCCTGAAACTGCAAACCCCAGGATTCCATAGGATGTTGAAAGTGGAATAATCGCGCTATAACAGTCTAGTGCGGAAATGGCCTTAGAGGGTGTCCTATCCACTCTGCTTGAATTTTTTTTTTTTTAAAAAAAGGTGGGTCTAGAACATCTACTGGTTACTCACCAGGACTCTGCACATGGCCAGAGGGCTGATTAGGTGTATATTTCTCCGTCTGTTGCAATGCAGGCAGGCCCAAGGCGCCCTGAATTAAGCCTGGCTGGATTTTTTGTCCATGTTTTCTTTTTTTTACCCAGTTGGGTTCCAGTAAGTAAGGAGGACACGGGTGGCAATACAAGGCCGACGGGTTCTTTCCCTTCTGTGTTTCCTGATTAGCAAAAGGAAGAAAGCTCTGGTGATGAATCAGTGGAGATCTGATTGCAGGATGTGTCAGCTGCCTGAGAAACAGAGACAGCGTTTTATTAATCTGAACCCAATGCCCTCGTTATGTAACCGCAGCCAACAGCGACAATGCTAATTAGAAATTATTTTAATGGCAAGCTATTAGTAATAATGGTACCGCTTAATAATATAAACCAAGACAGCCGTTTCCAGTTCTAGGAAGGCGATGATTTTTGCAAAAGTTGTGGCTCATGCATGCATACGTGCTTTGGCCCTGGTGGTTCATTATCTCCCTTTAAAACCAAACCAAACAAACAAAAAATAGTTTACTTCTCATTCCGAGACAAAATACCAACGCAAAATGATAAACTCCCATGAGACGTGGTGGAATACCTCGCTGTGGGTCTTGCTCTTTTGGTCTGTTAGCCTTGGGATGGAGAAATATGCTCAGAGGCACTCTTGCCGTTTGGGTGACAGTGTTTGTGGCCAGGTTTGATAATGGTGCGGTCTGGCAACCCGGGGGGAGAAGGGCTTTTAAGGCTGGGGTTGGGAAACCTGAGTATCTCCTGGTGGACTACAGATCCCATCAGTTTTAGCTAGCAGAGGCAATGGTGAGGAATGCTGGGAGGTTATAGTTCAGGAACTCCTGTTCTTTAATGTAGTTAATGTGTTTTAGGGGATTGGTTTTAGATGGGTTGATGGGTGGGGAGGATTGGTTATGTTTTAATGCTTCTAATGTATTTAATGTATTGTTGTAGTACCGCCTTGATCCATGGGGAGAGGCGGGATATAAAATAATAATAATAATAATAATAATAATAATAATAATAATAATAAAAAAGAAGAAGAAGAAGAAGAAGAAGAAGAAGAAGAAGAAGAAGAAGAAGAAGAAGTAGTAGAAGTATTATTATTACTGGAAGACCACACAATTCCTACCCGTTTTAAAGACTCTAAGCTGGAAAAGGGAAGGGATACCATTAAGAGTTACTTAGAGCCAAGAGCAAAGTCCTTCCTTTTTGGTTTCCAGCTATATAAAGGCTGACATGGCTCAGATTATCAGGAAGGGAACAGGATAGATTTAGGATTCTCTCTTTCAAATCCTGCCTTGAAGAGAACAGAGGGATGCTGTATAGGTCAAAATTTTATCCCTTCCAACATGTGACAGATAGAAACCAAGGCCAGTTCCACACTACCCTGCTATAGTGCTATTATTCCACTTTCAACATCCTGTGGAATTCTGGAGTTTGTAGTTTCCTGAGGCCAAAGAAGGTTGGGAATCCTAAATGCCCCTCCCTAAGCTGCAAACCACAGGATTCCATAGGACGTTGAAAGTGGAATCATCGCGCTATAACAGGCTAGTGCGGAAATGGCCTGGGACTTATCCCGCTAACTCATTCCTCTTCTGTTGTTCTCCTAGAGGGAGACCCCTTGGAAAGCATTTCTTTTACAAAGGAGGTCCTTAATGGATCATTTGTGCCTCTAAAAGAGAAGTGTCTCCCACCAGGAGAAGAATAGACGAGGAAGGATGTCATGCGATAAGTCCCAGCCAAAGACACTATTAACCTCTTGCAAATGTGATTTGCATGTGATAAAGCCCTTAGCCGACCTTTTCCTACTTACATTTTTGATTGCGGTGCCATTGCCATGATTGTAAATGCCCCTGAAATCCACCGTAAAATCCAGCCAGCCGTACCAAGGCATGGAGTCCTGCAGCTTTGGCAAGTGGTGCATCGAAGAACGAAGCATCCGGCTCTCTCCAGCCGTCGAGTGGAAGTGCGATGTCAGAAGCAGGGAGTCCGATTGGATCCTCCGTCTTCCTTGCTTTTTGATGACTTTTTTTTTGGTGCTCTACTTTCCTAACCATTGTAACCTATAGACATGCACCATAGACATGCGCCGTCTATATGGGCAGGTCTCTGTAATCCCCTCGTGTTCCCTACAGGAAGAAGGCAAGAGGAGAAGAATTCAGGAAAGACTGAGTTCCACTTTTCAACAAATTCCACTTTCTGACAGTGCTCAGGTCCCTAACCCGGCAGATAGGCAGGGGATGCCACGAGGGAAGGAGAGGGCTTGTTTTCTGCTGCTCCAGAGACCAGGACGAGGAGCAATGGATTCAAGCTGCAGGAAAGGAGATTCCACCTGAACCTCAGGAAGAACTTCCTGACGGTCTGGGCTGTCCGGCAGTGGAATCTGCTGCCTCGGAGAGTAGTGGAGTCTCCTACCTTGGAGGTTTTTAAGCAGAGGCTTGATGGCCATCTGTCGGGAGTGCTTTGAGGGTGCTCCTGCATGGCAGGGGGTTGGACTGGATGGCCCCTGGGGTCTCTTCCAACTCTACATTTCTATGATTCTATGATGCCTGTACTGCTTGCTGATGGAGAGGAAAAGCCAGATGTGTCATCTTTCAGCACCACCAGTGTGGCAGAACTCCATCCTTCAGTGAGGCTGGGGTGGGCTTCGGGGGTCACATTGGAAGACAGATCATAGCCACAACACTAAGGCTATGTAAATGATACAGGATCTCAGCCAGCGTTGCTGGAACAAGACACAGTGTGTCCTGTACAAAACACGCTTAGCTTTTTGCTAGAAATACTACAGCTCCTTTAGAGGAGGCATATGTGTCAGTCAGTTCCTGTGTTTGTCCTATAGTTCTCTCTCTCCCCCTCCTTTCCTCTCTCTCTCCGTCCAAATGACGTTTTGGTTCTCCCAGGCTATTTTCTGGGAATTCCTGGCACCGGCTGGAACATCGTTCTCACTCCCAAGTGGTTTTATTTTTAATTCTGAGATGCTGTCGTGTGCCTCAAGACATTTCCGACTTACAGTGACCCTCTCCTAGGGTTTTCTTGGAAAGGTTTCCTGGGGTAGCGGGGACGGTTTTGTCAAGGTCACAGAGTGGATTTCCATGGCCAAGAAATTGCTTCAAGCTGCTCTGAAAAGAACAGTATGAGTGGGTGTGAAGGGGGCAAAAAAGGGGGAAAAAAATCCAGTATAACCTAAGGAGCAATATTGCAAGAATCCACATTTCTTCAAACCGGTTTGGAGGAGCCCTGTGGGTATTTCTGTGCAAACCGATTGCTTGAGATGACTTCTGAAAGTGTAAAGGTTCTGTCCTTCTGGATGGGGTTTCCCAGGTCTTGGGAAATGCTATTTTGTTGGGAAATAGGTACACTTGTATATGTCAGATTTCCATTTCTGGTTCCAGATCCAAATTCAGCAAGAACGCTGACGCAGCATCAAACCAGCTTATCTTGTGTCCAATTTCTCCTGACCAGCCAACGCAGCTGGAAGGGGTGATGGAATTCATTTTGGGGACTTGATCCAGCACAGTTCCCTTTTACACTCTTACATTTCTGGAGTTTAGGACTGCATTGCAGAATTTGAAAACAAGGCCTTGTGGGCTGAGGGTTTCTGAGAACTGGAGTCCCCTGGAATGACTTTTCCACATCCTAAGGCCAATCTTCTTCCTGGGCCTTCGACCTTCTCATGTTCCTTGCTATGGGAATGCACCCTGTAGAAAATCACACTTCCTCCCCAGCTGTTTGGGGGTTTGGCAAGGACAATTCCAATGAATTCCCCGTCATCCCACATTCCCAGCTGCTTTTAAAACATCCCGGTTTCTCTCTCCTCCTTTGTCATCAGCATACTTGCACGGCTGCAAACCAAGTTCAAAGGACAAAAACACAGGGCACCCCATGCCATCAATTCTTTTGGTTTATATTTGTAAGCAGTTTTAATTTTTTGGATAATCTAGTCAAAACTTTTGTGTCTTTTGAATGTTTAACTATGTTTTTTTAAAATCTGTTGTAGCCACCTTGAGATCTGAACTGGTAAAAGGTAGGAGATGAGTAAATATAACGAGAGCAAACAATTCAGCAGAAAGGAAATGAGGACAGGGAACAGAAATTCACCCCTGCCAGGAGACTCAGGCAAAAACAAACCGCTGCAGCCTCTCTTAGCTGGTGCATTCTCCCCATTGATAACTTTCGCCATATTGACCACATGCTGGTGTTGCGTGATTGTATGTGTCTTGGTTCTCATTTGTGAAATGTTGGAGGGCATAATCAGGCTGGGAGGGCATATATGATCTTGGAAACACAGATCTAAGAATGATCCGTGAATGCTTCGAGTCAATAACATCACAAAAACCATATCATTGTGTCTGGTTACAACCTGGAAGCTGGCATGACTTGTGGGGGAGAGTGCGAGAATCATGAAACGAAAAACTTTTAGTGTGACTGTTAAAAATAAAATGAAAAGAAGGAAGCACTTCTTAGCCTTTCACCATTGCAAAAACCACAGTTCCAGTACCAAGAGAACCTGGGGAAAACCTACGCTGCCCCCATCAGGGCAAGAGGATATCTGCGCTTTGGGACATCAACCAGACATAAGGCCATTTCTGCACCAGGATGTTATCGTGCTATTATTCCACTTTCAACCTCCTATGGAATCCTGGGATTTACAGTTTAGGGAGGGGCCTTTGAGGGTCCTCCCTGCAAACTCCGGGATTCCATAGGATGTTGGAAGTGGAATAATAGCACGATAACAGCCTGGTGCAGAAATGGCCTGAGAAATGTGCATACCTGGGTTTCAACTTTCACCCTCTGTGAAATATTAACAAAGCAGCCTCACACTCACAAACCAGAGGTTTAATAGGGTTGACGCAGTTCTGGAGGAATCCTGGAGCCCCTCCTGTGCTGGGCCGTGCCCCCCACTCCGAAATCTGTGCTGTAGTAACATGAGAGTGCCTCTGAGCATGCAAATTTGGGGCAACTTCCAGCCCATTTGACTTTTGCTGGGGAGCAGTGATGAGGCAGGTTGAAAAGGAAGAGGTGGGATCTAAAACTCATCCCAGGGAAGTCAGACTACAACTCCCACTATGCTGGCTGGGGGATTTTGGGGTTTGTAGTGCCGAGAAAGGGACTTTCCAGAGCTTACACATCACCCTGGCGAACGAGGCTCTGCTTTCAATTTAACTCCAGGTTTTCGCCAGGGAGCTGAACAGTGAGTCAACACTTTGGCTGTCGGTTTACAGGATCTCATTCTGGGCTTTGATTCATCCTGGATTAAACAATAGTGGGATTGTTACTTTCCAAGAGCTGGGCTTGGGGGTGGCGGCTGGAGTTTCCTGGAGAAAGGCAGGCACCTGCGGAAAAAGCCAAAGGTCTGAGAAACCACCTGGAATGCTTTTGTTGTTGCTGCAGAGATGGACAGCCGGCGGCGACAACGCCTGGCCTCGATTTCTCTGTCTGCCTCAGCAACGCTCGAACGCAGGGGTGGGAAAAGAACAGCCCAGTTGTTGTGTGCAGGCTTCAACCCTCTAGAGATGATGGAGTCCCCGATTTTGGAGAAGGGTTGATGATTAGTCCCCATATGCATCAAAGCCACACCAAAAAATGCAGTGGTTTGCTTTCTTGTTGGGTGCCTTCAAGTTGTCTCAAACTTACGGAGACTCTACGGTGAACTTATCATGGGGTTTTCTGGGGCTGAGAGTGTGTGTGATGCACCCAAGGTCACCCAGTGGGCTCCTCTGGTTGAGCAAGGAATCGAGCTCTGGTCTCCAATGTTCATATTACACCACATGGATTCTCTCATACCCTCTTAATCCTCCCATAAAACCAGCCCCAAATACAGGCATCTCTCAGTTAACAAAGCCTCCTTTCTCAACTTTTTTTTTTTATGCCTAGCCATTTCTTTTTTCCCCTCCTTGTCTTCTGTCTAGGTGGAACTTTTTCAAGCAGCATCAGCAGACTGGTGGAGGAGGGCTGGAAAAACACAGCTTTTGGTTTGAGTTTGAAGCAGTGTCTTCAATTAGAAAAAGAAAAGTCGACCTGGGAAAGAGCCGGACAATACTCCAGCTCCTCCTACTCTTTGTTCAGACATGTTGAGCGCCTCTTCCTTTTTTAAAGTACTTCTCTCTAGTCTTTCCCTGTTATTTCTGCTTCTAGTATGAAATTGCCCTTAAAAGAGCCAAACCCACAAACACATCTGTTTCCTTAACTGAGATATACACCTCAAGGCCCAGACAGAAACCAGATGTGATGTCACGGGACTTAAAGTTCACCAGCAAGTTATCTGTGTGGTTCCCTTGGAGGGATACAGATACAAAGAACTGGTTGCCCACCCCTGTTATAACAGGCCCTTCTCTTACTAAAAAAGATTTTTTTATTCTCTGCATTCCTTTGCAAGAATTAGGAAATGTACCTTTCATAACTCCCACCATCCCTGGATCAGCAACACCTGAGCAGGGCGGTTGAGGATATGGTGACTTGGAGACTCTCATCCATAGGGGCACCATAAGTTGAAGTCAATTTGACAGCAGTTAACAAGTTAATGCCCTCTATTTGTCCCAGTTCAGTAGGGGCAGTCGCCATTAATCCTCTGCCATCCCACTCTGTTCGAAATGTCCAAGTTTCTTTTTCTTCTCTTGCTTTCTCCCCTTTGCTCTCAGTTTATAGTGGCCCCTCCAAAAGCGTGAGGGTCCTGGATGCAGAACCCTTGTAAAAGTGGAACCCTTGCAAAAGTGGAAAAACTGCAAATATCCTCCTCCCCTGTGACCCCACTCCCACCACCCTCTGGAGCTCCCCCAATTCCTTTGCCTTTTGCCTGGTGTTCCCGGGGGGAGAAGGAAAAAGAGGAGGTAAAGGGCTTACCAGTACTTTCCCCTTAGACAGAGAAGAGCAGATTTCTGGGGTTCTAGCTACTTATGGTTACCATCTTGAGAAAGGAGGAGCAGCACCTGCAAGGGGGGGGCTTTGCTCACACAAAAGGGAACAAAACACAAGCCTGGCAAGTTTTGGTTGAGGAATGCAAGGGAATAGAAGGAAGAAAATGAGGCAATGGGTAGGGCAAGTACATGCCTCATGAATAATCAGATTTGCGAAGGTCAAACCTGCAAAAACGGACGGAGGACTGTATTTCAGCCACTGCAAACTGAGTTCAAAGAACAAAAGGATGTTTACACTCAACTTGGCAGGAGAGAGAGGAGAGGAGAGGCAAAGTCTTGCCCTTCCCAGTAGACTTAGGCAACAATAAACTGCTGGAGCCTCTCCTAGCTTGTGTGTCCTTCCTCCTCTTTAATGACTGTTGCTATCTTGTCCATGCACTGATGCCATGGGTTGGACAAGATGGTCCCTGGGATCCCTTCCAACTTTCTGATTCTATGACTTGGCTTGCTCTGTATCTCTGAAATATCTATGGGCTTGACAGCCGGCGGCTGTCAAACCAGACCACGCCGTGCTTTGGAGAAGTTTGGTTCTTCTCTCTGCGGGAAAGCGGTGTGTCATTCTCGGAATCTGCCTTTGGCCCTCCTTCGGGGAATGAGCTCCTCTGGGAAAGCCAAACAGAGGATCGCTTGCTCGCTTGCTCGCTCGCCTGGTCGACCCAGCTTGAGGCCTGCGGTTTGGCAAGAACCGCCTTTTTCCAATATTTCACCCGCTCTCTGGGGCTTCCAGAGCCAAGCCTTTCGAAAAAGGGTGGCGGTGGAGGAAGGAGAGAGAGAGAGGAAAGAGGTGTAGCCAAAACAACTCGGGACAAGCTGTTCTCTTGCGGCCGCTGTGGTTTCCTTTACCCCCCTCCGCCTCCGAAAGCAGGGTGGGGGAACAGCACTGACACATGCTTGCCGCAGGGGGGAGAAGGTACCAAGAGGCTTTTTCAGGGAGCTGCTGAATTTACAATATATATATATATATATATATTGTGGGGAGAAGAAGAAAGGTGGGGGGGGGAAGGCACACCAGCCTGCTCTGATGCAACAGTCCTTTTCCGGCCACAGGTCCTGTAGAGAACTGGACGTCCCTTTCTTCCTCTCCACGTCTTGGAAAAAAAAAATATTGCAAAAGCCCCCATGTGGAGTTTGAGGAAGAACCAGGTGCACAAGCAGGGACGAGGGAACAGAGGCCAGCCTTGTTCCGTTTTTTATTTTTTTGTGAGCCGGAGAGCAAAAGAAACCACAAGGGCACTCATGATGAACAGTGCTAAATCCCGCTGGGGGACGTGTCTGTTTCTTTCTCGTGGCACAGCTAAGCTGCCCTGCTCCTTAGCCTCTCTCATCTCCCCCAAGGATGGTCCTGATGAATCCTCTGCCTTCCCAATGTTTCCACTGCTTTTTAAAATGCCCTGCCATTTCTCTCACTCTCTGCTTTTGCCCTTGACTTATTTCAACAAGTGTAAGCTGTGTCAGCTTAGCATCAGGTGCCTTATGAGAATACAAACAACAGCGCACAGCAAAAGCCCTTTGATAAAAACAAAAGTTCTGAAGACAGACTCTCCTAGTGTCCCAATTTGGCAGGGACAGTCCCAGTTAATTCTTTGCCTTCCTGCTTTTTCAGCTGCTTTTTAAAATGTCCCAGTTTCTCTCTCCTCTTCTGCCCTCAGGCTACTTCAGTTGCTGTAAAATGAAGCCAAAGGCCATTTCTGCACTACATTGTTATAGTGCTCTTATTCCACTTTCAACACCCTATGGAATCCTGGGGTTTGCAGTTTAGGGAGGGACCTTTAGGATTCTTAGCCAGAGAGCTCTTTGGCTCTCTTAGCTTATGAGTTCTCATTTGTAACTTCTGTAGCCTTGACCACATCCCCATGTTGCTTGGCCACACACATCCTGCTCTTCTACTGCGATATATACTCTTTCCTTTCCTTTCAATTTATTTTACAGAGGCTCCGCTTTTCAACCAAATATGACCTAACAGCAATTAAAATCCAACAATAAAAATAAGATTTCTAGGGTACCTGCGCAGGAAAATTTTCAAGCCTTTGAGATTTCTTTAAAAACAAACAAACATACACATACACACACCCAAGAAAGGAACAAAGCCGGGAGCTACGAGAAAGACTTGCACAATGGGAAATCAGAGAACAAGGAATTTGTTGAACCTTTTCTGAAACGAATGACACATTTCTTCCAGATCGGTGCAGCCCTCTTCTCTGAGCGCCCAGAAAAACAGGTAGTGAAACTTGCAAGAAATAGGAACAGATGTACCGTGATAAGAAGGGATGGGAGGATGAGTGATAAGAACTCATCAGGTGGCAATATTTTCAGCCCAGTGTGCATGTCAAGATTACACCTCCGCTCTGAAAAGGGACTCCCTTGTCTTGCTCCAATGGACTACAATTCCTCACCCCTTTTCCACGCTGACCATTATAACAGTTTGATACCAGGTTAACTGCCACAGCCACATCCTTTGGAATCCTGGGATTCATAGTTTGCCAAGGACCTAGAGCTCTCTGGCAGAGAATTCTAAGGACCTCCACCAAATAGCAGATCCCAGGATTCCACAATAGGCAGCAGCCAGCTGTTAAAAGGGTATCCAAGTGGCTTAATGGTGTAGTGCGAAAGGGATCTGAAATTTTCTTGAGTCAGAAGAGGTGCCTTTCGAGACCCCAAGAAAGCCACAAAGAGCAGAAATTATCCCCTGTAGCACACAGGAAGTTGGGAGACCATGTCCAACTTGAACCAAGATCCCTGGGACTATTCTCATGGCTGAGTCACACTGTCCACTGAACAAAAATTAAGAGAGAAAAGTACAGATTTAGGTGTTTTATACCCATTCCTCGGGTATCTCATTTGCAGATATATTTAATGGATAAGACAAAAACATAAGACAGCACACACACACATACACACAGGCCTACACTGGGATGAACAAGTGCTGCCTGCTGGCCGCAACCAGTTCCTGGACCCCAATTTGGGGCCCTCAAAGACCCCACAAGTTCCACTAAACCTAAACTTTTTTTTTTTAAATAAGTATGATTTTTCAGGTAATATTTGCCATTAAACCACACAGAAAGTTCCCCCAAATGCATGAAAACACATGAAATGCTCCCACAAACACCACACTATCCCAAATCTCTGCTTTCCTCTGCAGTCCTTTGCAAAATGGTGGCAGGAAGCGATGGAACATCACTTTCTGCCATCATTTTGAGAGGGACTGCAGAGAAAAACAGAAGTATTTGTGCTAACTATGTGGGGAGGTGAAGCCATGGGAGGCAAGGGTGGAGTAACCGGACTCCTGCTACATTGCCTAGCCTGGCTTACATGCCGAGAAGGAGGCCAAGGTGAAAATCTCAAGCGGACATTGGGCAAAAACAGTGCCTTTTTCTCTACCTCCCTCCTCTGCAATTCCTTCCGGGACAGATGCTTGACAAAACTTTGCAAAGTCTCTTTCTGGTGCCTCTTTGTTTGGCTGGAGGGCAAAACAAACAGAGGATGGAATGACAAAGCCAAAAAAAAGAAAGAAAAGAAAAGCAGTGGAAGGATGGGAAAATTGTGCAGGTACCAACAGTGGTGGGTGGCTGTTCATATTATGGGATGAGCCTTAAGCTCCTCCCACAAACATGATGAGTGGAGAGAAAACCTGGTAAATCCAAGAGAAATCTTCTGTCCTCCAAAACTCTCATTACAGTTCACAGATCCAGACAGCTCCAAGCCCTGCACAGCACACAGAATTCAAGGGTGGTGTTGAGGGTTGTCAAATGTCCTACAGAGGCCATACGTGGCCAAGGGGCCACAGTAGTCCCAGTTCCACTGTATACAAAAAAGGCGCTTGAAGAGTACACAGGGCTAGTGCCATGTATTTTGAAAACAAAAACAAAATTCAACACCATACAAATTAGGACCCAACCTAGTGAGTCCCAGACCATTTCTGCACTAGACTGTTATAGTGCTATTATTCCACTTTCAACATCCTATGGAATCCTGGGGTTTGCAGTTTAGGGAGGAGCCTCCTTAGGATGTTGAAAGTGGAATGATAGCACTATAACAGTCTAGTGTGGAAATGGCCTCAGAGAAACAAAAAGAGGAAAAGAGGAGAAGGGAAATGCGCAGTGCCTCATCTGCATTGGCTCTGCTGCCCCCTTCTGGGCTCCAGTAGACAGGTCCAGAGAGTCCGAAAGTGCGCGCCACTCATGGCTACAGCACCCCCTGGGACGGCACTTTGCCAGTGATCTTGTTTGAGCACTCCAAGAGGGCGTTGTGGATGTCCTTGGCACAGGCGATCTGGGACTTGATCATGCTGAGGTACTGGGTGTAGGGCAGGCTCTCTGCCTGGACCGCGTCTGGCTTGGTGGCCGTCGGGACAAGTGTCGGGGAGTGCTTGGCACTGTCGAAACTCTGGGACAGGCATTCGTAGGCCAGGCGCTGTGGCAAAAGGAGCAGAGGAGAAGGAAGAGGGAGGTGAGAGGAGAAGAACAGGACTGAGGACTAGAAACTTGAGGCAATGTCTACTGTGGGAAAACTCAGAGCCTGTTTTCTGTTTCTGATGGGGAAAAGCTCAGTGTCCCCATGTCCCTCTTTACCTACTCCTGAGAAAATACCATCAGGGTTCAAATCTTACCCATCTCCTCCCCGTCTCACCCAGTATCCAGAGGCAGATTAGTGCCTGGAGACATTACCTGTTTGGACTCCATGGCCCAGAACTCCCCAGCCAGTCAGTCTAAAAGCTAAGAGAGCCCATAGATCTTCCAAAACCAGAGGCAGTTTACTTCAGAGTCTGGAAATGTTAGTTATTTGGGCTACAACTTCCAGAAAAATGTCAGTCCACCTCACAGCTCAGACACTGTTACTTGTCTGTCTGTCTCTGTTCAGGGAGTACAAACAAGACACGCTTCCCAACTCTGAGGAAGACTACCTCTGTTCTGGGATTTTTAGTCCAAACAAGTAAGATTACCCAGCTCCAAGGCATACTGCCTCTGTGCCTGTGAGATCTATTGGCTCTAATTTTTTGTTTTTTTAAGGCCTGGCTCCAGTAAGTCTGTCCAGAGCTGTCACAGACAATGGGCTCTTCCCTTCTATCCCACAAGAGGCAGAGCTTAGGAAATATTACGCTTTTGGACTGCAGCACCCAGAATCCCCCAACCAGCATGGCCAAGGGGACTCAAGCTTGGAAAAACTTGCATTTTGTGAACTATAGTCGAGACAAATGTTTTCCTCCTAAGATAAGCTCTTAAAATACACAGCCTTCCACACCTGGAGGTTCTAATTACCTGTCCTAGCTAATATTCATAGTCAGGGCTCCCTGCATCTATGAATTTGATAAATCTAGGGGATTTTTAAAATTATCTTAAGCTCATCCGGCAACGAATCCCCCAATTTGTTGCAGAAGTTATATAGTTTTTTTCCCTCAAGGCTGAAAGTCACTGCTAAGAGGTAAGCACTGTATTAACTACTCCAACCTGGCAAGGGATTGAACTGCATGGCCTTTGAATTCTCTCCCAGCTCTATGGCTCTATCCAGGGATACTCACCAAGCAGAGTTCCAGCTGGTCACACAAGGCATAGAATTCCTCCAGGCTCTTGTCCACCCTCTGCACGGGGCCGTCGTTGCTCTTCCTGAGATGGGACAGAGGACAGTTTTTGTATCTGGAGTATATATGCGCTTTTGGGGGGGGGGACAAAAACAGAGAAACTCAAAATAGAGCAGAAGGGAAAGCAGAGACGAGGCTTTAATAAACACACACTCACTGGCCACTGTCGATATTTGTGTTCTGCACAAAGTTCTGAGCAGCGACTTTCATCAGGTTCTGGAAAGGAGAGAGGGAGAGAACATTCCATCACAAAACTGAAACTGTTGAGCAGCTCTCCACAACTTCAGGACTGTGATTGTGCTTTAACTTCCATGGCAATATTCTCTGGATTGCTAGGATTTGCAGTTTAAGGAGCCACATTTAGAACTCGAGAGAGCCTGTGTGCTGTAATGGCAGACTAGGATTGTGGCAAAATCTGGAAAATGGCGGGAATTCAAGGGTAGTGCTTGACACAAATCCACCACTCCATCATTTCACTGATCCTCAGTCTCTCTTTTTTTTTCCTTTGCCACCAGTCACCCACTTCCACCTCTGAGGCGGCAGCTCCTATACTCGTCAGATCTGAGAGATAAACGAGCAGGAGTGTCACAGTCGCCACCTTGAATGCAGAAGTGATGGGTGGGAACAAAAGTTTTGGATTTCTGGATAAGAGAGACTCAACCTGTTCTTCACAAGGTTATGGAAATGTGCAAAGAGCTGCATATCCCCATCTGTATGGATTCCAAAACAGAGCAGCCTCATTTCCAAGAACCTGTAAGCACAGGAAATACACAGACAAGCTAATATTATCATTGACTTTTGATCCTGGAAAAAAAAAGGTGAGCGGCCAAAGCCTACAGGTTCTGGGGCTACGAGAAGGCAAACCAGAGGGCAAAGTCCTGTTCATTTTGGCTTGATGTTTCTGACAGCCCACATAGTAATCTTGCCCCCACATCCCTCCCACCACGCTGAGTCATTTACCAGAAGCCCTGGACGCCAACCAGGTGGGGAAGCGTCCATTCCAGAGCCTACCACGGGATTCTTGTTTGCTTCTGCTGCTCTACTCAACTCTCCTACACTGCCGAAAAAGTAAAAATTCAGCACTTGGTATATTTGGCTAAAAGCTGATGCCATTCTTTTAGAAGGAGTCAGCCGCTTGGTTCTGCTTCTTCTGTTTCTGCATTTTAAAGCAGTGTTAAAAATAAAATAGCCTGGCGTGGCAAAAACTTTTTTTTGGAAAAACAGAAGCCACAAGCCACATGTTTGCAAAGTTGGAAGAATCATCTGCCTTGGGAAAAGGACAGAGGGAGGAAGAGAGAGCAGCAGGAAGTAGGATGGGGAGGGGAGAATCTGCAGAGACAAGTTACTACAACTACTGGAATCCCACCCCCAACAGATTTGCGGCACTGTAGTCCAAAAAAGGTAATTCTGGGGGATGCTTTACCTGTGTGGGGAGCTTAGCCTCAATGACCTGGGGAGACCATTCCAACCCTTACAGTTTTAGGATTCCATCACTGCATGACCCAAAGACTTTAAGAAACAACTATGTTTTTACTTGCCGCCGAAAGGAATCCAGCGCTGGCACTAATCGGGGCCTCTGAGAAGAGGACATTCCTCAAGCAGGGTGCCATGGCTAAGAAAGTCCTGCTTCTATGTTCCAACATAGTGTATTGGTCTTACTGTCAGACGCAGGAGGGGACCTGTCTGGCAGACCTCAATCCTTGGGGTAATCACAGCTAGAGATATTTGGGAAGCCCATTCCAGTTTCAAAAGGGGAGCGCTGCCAAAAGGTTGGAGTGCCAATATCCCATGGGGGAGACAGTTAACGCTGAGCCACTTCTCTCTTGGATTCCAGGCTCCCTCTGCCTGCAAGAGAGGTGAATAGCTTTCGTGCCGATCACGCTCCCAAAGGTGCAGAAAAGCAAGCCCATTTCTGCCCTGCACTGCTATAGTGCCATTATTCTACTTTCAAGACCCTCTGGAATCCCAGGGCTTGCACTTTAGGGAGGGGCACTTGGAATTCTCAGCCAGAGAGCTCTTGGGTCTCAATAAACCCCAGAACCCCACAGGAGGTTGAAAGTGGAATAATAGCATTGCAACAGTGTAGTGCCGAAATGGTCTTAGCGTGTTTCATTTTTCATTTTCAAACTTCAGAGCCCCGAGAGAGTCCTGGACTGCCATTTTGGGGTCCTAGAGAGCTCTGGGGGGCCACAACGGACCCCCACTTCGTCTCTTTCAAGCTGCCACTTTAAGGCTGTGGGCAGTCCCCTCGGAAAAAGTGCAATGCTTTAATTAGCCCCTTTCTTCAACTCCCAAACTCATTTTTTAATAGAAATTTTGGCAAGGGGCAGGTTGGGCTCCCAGGGTGGGCTGGCTCTTAAGGGCCACATGAGATTCCCTGCAGGGCCGTGTGCTCCATTCAGCAGGTATTAAAACGTCCCGGATTCCTCTCTCCTGCTTCCCCTTCGTCCTCTGCTTACTCCAGTTGCTGCAAAGTGAGTTCAAAGTGCGAAAGCAGGTTGCACTTAACTAATTGCTAATAGTCATTGATGGATTGTTAATTGCTGTGTATTTCAAGGGGTTGGTTTAGGTGGGTTGGAGGGTGGGGACGATTGGGTATGTTTTCAATGTCTTTTAATGTACAGTGTATTTCATGTTGTTCGCCGCCTCGATCCCTGTGGAGAGGCGGAGACAAATAAATTTTATTATTATTATTATTATTATTATTATTATTAACTGGATGGGGAGGGAGTTTGCACTCCATTAAATCAGCAGAGGGGAGAGTCCGCCTTGCCCTTCCCAGGAGGCTCCAGCAAAAGCAAACTGCTGCAGCCTCTCTTAGCTTTTTTCCCTGCACTTCCTCATGAATAACTTTTCCCCCTTGACCGCACTCTGATGTTGCTCAGCCCAGCCTATCCCTGCTTTCATCTCTGAAAGGCTGGAGAGTATAATAACCGCCCATAAGTGGGCTTCTTTCTGGAAGGTGAAGGGATGGCGCCCAGGAGTCTGGTTTGACCCAGAAAGACCTGTTTCTTATGGACTAGCAACCCTGCTGACCAATCTAGGGGCCCTTCCGCACTGCATTGTTATACTGCTATTATTCCACTTTCTACAAATTCTGGGGTTTGTGGTTTCCTGAGGCCCCGGGGCTCTCTGGCTGAGAATTCTCAAAGGGCCCCCCTAAACTGGAAACCCCAGGAGGCTGAAAGTGGAATAATAGCGCTGTAACAGGGAGGTGCGGAAACGGGCCTTCAACTCCTTCTCCAGCCAGAGCATCTCTTCTCCCGGTCTCCATGGGAACCGCCCACGTGACTCCGCCCGGCCCCGCCCCTCCCTCACCTGCAGGCTTTCTTTGAGCTGCGGCAGCAAGAGGCGGAAGCGCTGCACCGGGTCGAAGTCCTGCGCAGCCACCTGGATCCCGGATGGAGCCTGGCCGACCGCCAGGGGAGCCGCTGCCGCCGGGGCCTGGCCGGGGCCCTGCTGCCCGCCGACCCCGCCTCCAGCGGTGCTCGTGGCCGTGGCGGCGGCCGAGGCAGGGGCGGCGGTGGCGGCGGGGGGGGGCCCACCTGAGCCTGTAACAACGTCAGCTGCTGCTGCTGCGGCTGCTGCTGCTGAGGCGCCGCCATCTTCCTCTCCAGTAGCCTTTTGGCCCCGGGGGACTACTGCTCCCAGAATGCCGCGCGGCTGGCCTGAGACGAAAGCAAGCGGGCGGCTACCGTTGGCGGCGAGGGATGAGAGGCTCCCGGCATGCGCTGCGCAAGCACCGAGGAAAGGACGCCTATTCCCGGCATGCACCGCGCGCCGTAATGTCGGGCTTTCGGCGCTCCTAAAGCCCTTCAGAACAAGGCCTTCGTGGCGCCTCGAGCTCGCGATGGTGTTTATCAATCGCGCCCGTTGGCTCGCCGGTCGCTTTTATTTCCCGGCCGGGAGTGGCGGCGCCTGAGGCGGACTTCATTTCCCAGCGGGCGCTGCGGCCCCGCCGGAAGTGTCGCGCGGCTCCGGGGAGGCGTTTCCTGTGGTGGCTGCCGCGGTCGCCGTTCTCGGGAGCCGTCATGGCGCCCACGATCCAGACTCAGGCGCAGCGGGAGGAGCCCGGCCACAGGTACCGACGCCGGGGTCCCCGGGGGGGGGAGAGAAGGGGAGGGGAAGGAGGGGGTCCCCGCCTTCCTGGGCCCCGCACTCGGGGGGACAATAACGGAGGGAGGGAGGGAAGGAAGGAGGGTCCAGAGCACCAGCAGAGCTGACAGGCTCGGCCCGGGCTCCTGGGCCCCCGCCCCGCCGCTGCCCGGAGACGAGCCATCTTGCCCCTGAGCCCCTGTTTTGGAGCGCTTTCCTTTTGCGCAGAGCCTCCCGAGGGGGCAAGAAGGATATGGACAAGCTGGGGCAGGTCCAGAGGAGGGCGACCAAAAGGGTGAGGGGCCTGGAAGCCACGAAGCCCTCTGAGGATAGACTTAGAGAGCTGGGTGTGTTTAGTCTGCAGAAGAGGAGGCTAAGAGGGGACATGATGGCCGTGTTTAAATCTGTGAAGGGATGTCGTATGGAGGATGGAGCAAGCCCGTTTTCTGCTGCTCCAGAGACCAGGACAAGGAGCAATGGATTCAAGCGGCAGGAAAGGAGATTCCACCTGAACCTCAGGAAGAACTTCCTGACAGTCAGGGCTGTCCGGCAGTGGAATCTGCTGCCTCCATGGAGTGTGGTGGAGTCTCCTTCCTTGGAGGTTTTTAAGCAGAGGCTGGATGGCCGTCTGTCGGGAGTGCTTTGAGGGTGTCCCTGCATGGCAGAAGGGGGTTGGACTGGATGGCCCCTGGGGTCTCTTCCAACTCTACATTTCTATGATTCTATGAAAGGAGATTCCACTTCAACCTCAGGAAGAACTTCCTGAAGGTCAGGGCTGTCCGGTGGTGGAAGCTGCTGCCTCGGAGTGTAGTGGAGTCTCCTCCTTCCTTGGAGGTTTTTAAGCAGAGGCTGGATGGCCATCTGTCAAAGGGAGTGCTTTGAGGGTGTTCCTGCATGGCAGGGGGTTGGACTGGATGGCCCCTGGGGTCTCTTCCAACTCTACCTTTCTATGATTCTAAGGTCTCTGCCCCGCGGAGCATGCATTCAAAAGGCAGGGCCCTGGAAGCCGGTGCTTTCTCAGGAGGTATAGGGCCCAAAAATAATAATAAAAGAAGGACCCCCCTCCCCCAGCCAGCGTGGGAGTTGTAGTCTTAAAAAAAAAGGGTAACTTCCCGAGCCTCCTCTGAATGACAGCTGTACCGGGAGATGGAGTGCATTGGTCTGGTTGCAGCCTTCTTTATGGCAACGTCTTCCTTTAGCCTTACCTCTCAGGCTTATGGCTCTTCTCAGTCGCTGCTAACAATATTCCTGTTAGCATTGTTATCACTATCGTTGAAACAGTTTCGCAGTGCAGAAGACATGTTTTAGGCCAAAGGTCTGTATGGTCCAATATTCTATTTAGATCAGTGGTTCTCAACCTGTGGGTCGCGACCCCTTTGGGGGGTTGAATGACCCTTTCACAGGGGTCACCTAAGACCATCGGAAAATACGTATTTCCGATGGTCTTAGGCTCCATTCCCTCCTCGGTGGTGGTGTGCTCACGTCCTCCTGCCCCCTGTTCAGAAGGGACTGAAATCGCTCCCCTTCTCCGCTACCGGGAGAACCTCCCGTCTGACGGGCCAGCTTGGGGGGGCGGCAGCACAGGGGGCAGGCCCCCTCCTTGCCATGGCCCCTGCCCCACTCACCACAGAGGGGGTCGCTGCGGAAGGGCCGGGGGGCCGCAAGGCAGCACTTTTCTGGGGTGGGTGAGCTGCACCCGGCGCAAAAGACAAAGGCGCTGGGATTCCTCCCCCCGGCCAGGGTCAACACTCTGGAAACTGCCCCCCCAGTGGAAATGAGAGCAAAGCAGAAGCAGAGCCCGGGGGGGGGGTTCTTGGAGTTTTTCCCTGGGGGAGATGCACGTCTCCTCTTTCCCTCTCTGCCCACCCCCCCTTCGTTCCTGGCCGGCGAGGCGGCCTTTGCCAGGGGAGAGGCATTTTAAATAATAAATAAATAATTTTATGGTTGGGGGTCACCACAACATGAGGAACTGTATTAAAGGGTCACAGCATTAGGAAGGTTGAGAACCACTGATTTATATAGTGGGCAAACATGTGGCCCAGGAGGAGCCCCACAACCAGGACGTGGATCTGATGACTGATGTTCAGTTTCTGGAGAAGGCAGCATCACTGACCTAAACAGCAAGCATTGATTGTTGTTACCTGCGGTCAAGTCAGTGTACACCTATGGCAGCCCTACGAAAGCCAGACCTCTGTGAGATCTTGTCAAAACCCCTGTCTTGCAAGTTCTGGGATGTAAGTGAGACATCAGAGAGCTTGCAGAGAAGCAAAAATAACACCGCAGGGCATTAGAAGAAGAATAACAGGAAGAATTTACTTTGCATTCTTTTACAGCAAACAAGCATGGCAGGGTGTCATTATTATTTCCATACCAAGATAATGTTTTCGTGGACTAGGCAAGGGTATGTGTGGGAGTGTTTTCATGTGGCTGGTGGATTTTCAAGATGGTGGTCAGGCAAAAATTCCTCCAAAATAGGTTTTGGGGGGAGTGTTGGAGGCTTCAGGGGCTGCAAAAATGGGGTCCAGGGACTGCACGTTGCTCACATGCTATACCCTGTCCACCCCTGAAATAAGGAGGTGGCTCTTATTTGTGGCATCATCTCTTTGCCATTGTGCTTGCAAGCTCTTTCTTGGCATCAGCACTTTCCTGGTTTTTTGGTACTGGAGTAGATAACTGGTGTAATTAATCCTGTTTCGTTTTCCTCAGGCCTAACTCTCACCGGACGCTTCCTGAGAGGTAAGGCTTCGCTCCTCTTTGTTTCCTCTTCCTTGTTTTACTTGGGGTGTAACTATGGACTCATCTCTCCCCTTTCTCTCTGCAGATCTGGGGTGGTGTGCAGAGTCAAGTACTGCAACAGTCTCCCCGACATCCCCTTTGACCCCAAATTCATCACATACCCATTTGACCAGAATAGGTAAGCAAGGAAGGGCTTGGATGTGGGGTTGGTATGTGGTAGTGAAATTTCCTAGGCATGAAAGAGGGTGAGCAGATCTTTCTATATCAGGGAAGTGGGCTGTCCTTTTATTTTGTGTGCAATAAAATGCCCAGTGACCTTTTTTTAAAAAATTATTATTTCTGCTAATTCTCAAGCTGTGGAAAATCAACTGGTATGCTTTCTTAAATTTTGCATATCAAATTCAATTTATAGTGTTTATTCAAACCTTTCACAGTAAAGAAAATAGGAAATGGCAGTGTGCATGGGGTTTCAAGCTGGTAACTGCGTGTTTTCTGCCGAGTGATGTATCCCCCTTGTTACATCACCTTCCAGGTTTGTACAGTACAAAGCCACCTCTTTGGAGAAGCAGCACAAACATGACTTGCTGACTGAGCCGGACTTGGGGGTCACCATAGATTTGATCAACCCGGACACATACCGCATCGATCCCAGTGGTGAGGGGAGCTGGATGACAGAGAGAGGGCATGTTGAGTGGCCCTGCTGGAGTGTACTGGTTCATAATGGTGTGGACAAGAGGTTTCCAGTTGAGAAACTGCATGTGTTGCAAGATTATGGGTGCTTGTTGAATGAACTTTTTAGAAAAGCTTGATTTGAGATGGATGGAAAGGGATGGGCCTAAGGTAACCAGAATTCCCTGTGTGGGGTCCCAGTTTCCAGTTCCCTGACCCTGTACTTTCTTGGGCCTCTTGTAGTTCTTTTGGACCCAGCTGATGAAAAGTTGCTGGAGGAGGAGATCCAAGCACCAACCAGTTCCAAGAGGTAATGCTTCTACCTTGTGCTTTGTTCCCAGAACTCACAGTGCTCTCGTTGTAGCTGCATGTCCCCATCGGGAGAACATGTTGTGCTGAATCTCTTGTGCTCCCTTGTCACTTCCTAGGCCCTTCCTTGGTACGTCTTTCTCTCCCTTCCTTTCAGCAACAGACTCCCTCTCTTTCTCATTTAAGCCATTTCCCTTATGAGGTCTTAAAATTGCATTAGCCCCACCTTTGTCCTGGCTTTTAAACAGCTTTTTGTTTATTTTATCTTGTGCTGTGCATTGGTCAGTGATTTGCCTCCCTCCTTTAGTACTTGGTGTGATTCTGAACCAAGATATCCTGCAACCTGTTTAAACCATGTGAGTTAAACAATGTGTTTTTGTGGCCACCATCAGGTGTCAGGAGGGCTAGGAGCCTGAATGCCTGGCCGTGGGCTTCCAGGTATTCACACTGCTCAGAAGTGCCTCAGGAGGGAGACAGAAATCTAACTGGACCTTAACTATTTTCCCCTGTCTCATCTATTTAATATAATTGTGCAATTCAAGGGATATCATTTTAAATTTAAAACCTTTGTTTGTGATACAGTATTTCTGCTTGTGTTCCTCTTGCCTTTTCCTTTGTTTTGCTTTTTTTTTTTAAATAAAATACACCTAAATAAAAACAAACCTATTCTCCCCTTTTCTGTCTCCCCTACAGGTCCCAGCAGCATGCCAAAGTTGTGCCATGGATGAGGAAGACTGAATACATTTCCACAGAATTCAACCGATATGGTGTCTCCAATGAGAAGCCAGAAGTTAAGTGAGTAGAAGCGTTACAGACTTGAGTAACCTTTTTAAAAATTATTTATAAAAGATCTCTACTGCTTTTCTGCTTAGAAAAACAGTAGTGATCTCAGTGTTTGTGCCGAGAGTTAAGCTTTTGTGCCAGGGTTTACAGACTCTCTGGAAGGGGTCCCAAGGTCCTTCTTCAGGGGCATGCAACCCTTTTTTTTCCCCACCAGGGCAAATAATTTTTTGAAAAATTGTTTTTCTCACCCCTGTCAGGATCGGTGTGTCAGTCAAGCAACAGTTCACAGAGGAGGAGATCTACAAGGACAGAGACAGCCAAATTGCAGCCATTGAGAAGACCTTTGAAGACGCTCAGAAATCTGTGAGTTGGCCTTTTAACTTCTTTTTTTGTGTGTGTGTGAACTTGCTTTCATCTCACTGTTCGGTCTTTGTAAACCCTGAAGAGAAATAAATGCAGGGGTGGAAAACTCCCAGGCTCACACTGAGAAAACCAGATGCTGTGAGCAGGCTATTGTTGTTGTGTATATTCAAAGTTGTTTCTGACTTACGGTGATCCCAAAGTGAACTTACCATGGGCTTTTCTTGGCCTAATTTGTTCAGAGGGGGTTTGCTTGTGCCTTCCTTTGAGGCTGAGAGAGACTGGCCTGAAGTCACTGAGTGGGTTTCCATGGTTGAGTGGGGAATTGACCCATGATCTCCGGAGTCTTAGCCCCACACTACACTGCACTGGTTCTCATGAGCATGCTAAGTCCTACTTGTATTCAATTCAGATCATAAGATCTTGACAGATCTATGTCATAAAGCCAGCTTTGACTTATGGCAATCGTGTGAGAAACTTCTAATGGCCCCAGTCATCCACTGCCCTGCTCACAAACTCAAGGCAGCTGTGGCTTCCTTGATCGAGTCAGTCCACTTACACTGTGGTCTTCCTCTTCTCCTACCACCTTCCACCTTTTCCCAGCATTATTATTTTTCCAGTGCCTTATGTTCTCTCAAGATGTGTCCAAAATAAAATGGCTTCAGTTAAGTTCCACTGGCTTCTGGGGTCCGAGTTGGACCCTTTTGGGAGTTTGAAAGAGGGTTGGGCTTTAATGGTGGTGGCGGGGGAATGTATGGACTTCCAGAGAGGGTATTCAGGATGTTGCCTGTATCTTTGCAAACATCTCCATCCTTCATGATGGCATGTTCTGTCTCTTAGATATCTCAGCACTATAGCAAGCCTCGAGTGACTCCACTGGAGGTCATGCCGGTCTTCCCTGACTTCAAGGTAAGATGAGACGAAGGAGGATTTGAGTTGAGGAGTTGGCTTTCCATGGACGATTCTGTAAGCTGCTTTTCCTCTACCCCTTTTCCTCCCAGATGTGGATCAACCCCTGTGCTCAGGTCATCTTTGACTCAGACCCAGCACCCAAGGACACCAGTGGTGCAGCTGCTCTCGAGATGATGTCTCAGGCCATGATCAGGTGTGGACTTTGTAGCCTCTTGGACAGCTGGAACCAGCGTCAACCAAGCCACGGCCAGAACAGATCTTGTTTCTTTTAAACATTGATTAGGAACACATCAGATAGTCTGGCTGAATGAGCCTGACGGTGTCTGCTCTTCACTGAAAGAGGCCTTTTTTGGAGTCTCAGTCAGGGAGGGACTTTTCTGTCACCCACTGTGTCCCATCACTTGGAGATACCTGTGGGCAGTGACACGTGTTCAGGTATGGAGTTACAGGCTCTCCCTGCTAAATAGGCTATAACAATTACAGCAGCAACTGATTTTAATTTTTTTTCATTGTTTAACTTTTGTATGGTGTGAGTTTTTAACCATTTTTTGAAGTCTTTTTTGAGCTGCTTTGAGTCCCAAACTGGGAGAAAAGCAGGATATAAAGGTAATAATAATAACAACAGTAGCAGCTCTGAGAACATCTCTCTTTCCCCTTTTCTTTCTTCAGGGGCATGATGGACGAGGAAGGAAACCAGTTTGTAGCCTACTTCCTGCCAGTGGATGACACGATGCGGAAACGGAAGCGTGACCAAGAGGAGGAGATGGATTATGCCCCTGAGGATGTGTAAGTGGGGAATGAAGCTGAGGGGCTATGTAATAGAAAAAAAATGGGACCCCCCACTCTCCTGCAAGCACATTTTTAGGTTCTCCACACCGTCACCTACCCCACACTGCAATTTTGGCAGACTCAGTTGAAGTAATGTTCACCTCCAGTTTCTAATTCTGATCATTTTCTGCTGTTTTGGATGGTTTGGACCGAAAAAGGCCTCTGGAGGTGTGTTTCTGTGGTTTTCCTGTGCAAGTTTTTTTTTTAAAAGTGGTTTTAGTAAGAATTGATGTGGTGTGTGTGAAGGTCACACCAAAGGCTGCATGGAACCTGTGAGGGTATATTTTCCATGCCTGCCCTAGGCCAAATAAAAGCTATATATGCGGGGTATGGTGGCATCATCCATCTTCATTTGGCTTTCTCTAGGCCTGAGGACTGGAAACTTGTTAGGGAGCCAAGAATCTGAGGTAGCTGCATTCTCTTACTAATTCCACTTGTGTCTTTCCCTGCCTGTGGATGGTGTTGCAGAATATCTTTTCACTTGCCGAAGGATGAATGGAGAGCAGCTGTTCTGAGGAATCCAGTGGAACAACCCTGTTAGGAAGCAGAAACAAACAAACAAAATATAGAGTGGGAGTGGAACCATGCACAGGGGGCGAGGGGTTTGTGCCTCTTAGTTCCTGAACAGCTTCTGTTTGTGGCAGCTTCGACATTCTCTTCCTTGTCTCCCAGGTATGAGTATAAGATTGCCCGGGAATACAACTGGAATGTCAAGAACAAGGCCAGCAAGGGCTATGAGGAGAACTACTTCTTCATTTTCCGTGAGGGTGATGGTGTCTATTACAACGAATTGGAGACCAGGTGAGGAGGGGCAGTGGAGGCAGATTGGAGCCCTTGTGTTTTTGTAGCTTTTGGGGGGAGCTACTGCATCTTGAAAAGCCACTCTGCCTTTTAACAAATACTGCAGCACCACAGTGTCATCTTTTCAGAAACAGGAAGCAGTGCTCCTTTCTGGTTTCTAGTTCTGTACGTTTTCTGTTCTTTTGGATGGGACCTGGCCTGAAAAAGCCAGCACTAAATCCAGTAAGGTCAGGCTAGTAGGAGTGGAGTCATTCCAGGTTGTCTCTGCCTCCATCCTTCCCATGACACGCAGTTGGCAGCTGGGTGGGTTGAGGCAGAGCTCCACCTTCCATCTTAACCCTCTCCGCTTCCCTTTGGTGACAGGGTGCGTCTGAGTAAACGCCGAGCCAAGGCCGGGGTGCAGTCGGGTACCAACGCTGTGCTGGTGGTGAAGCACCGGGATATGAATGAGAAGGAGCTAGAGGCACAGGTGAGGCTGATGGGGACCCCCTGATCCCCAAAAAAGGACAATACCACAGGCACAGGGGGGAGGAATGGGAAGAGGGAACTCCACAAGCTAAAAGAAACTGTCATGAAACAGAGGCTAAAAGGCCTGTCATGTTTCAAATGCAGCCTTTCCACAAGGGGACTTGAGTTGTAGCAACAGTATGGGAAACATTTCATATCCCTCATTGGAATGAAGGAATTGAGCTTTTGGCAAGAGGGCTGGGGTGCTTGGAGTTTGTCCTTCCTCACGTTCCTTTTAACCCCTGCTTCCTTTTTGTCCACTGTAGGAGGCCCGCAAAGCCCAATTGGAGAATCATGAGCCAGAAGAGGAGGAAGAGGAGGAGATGGACTTGGGCAAAGAAGCCCAAGGATCAGGTAATGGCTGGGCTGGCAAATCTTTCCAGGCGGCTCTCTTGCCCGCGCTGCTCTTAACTGTTGAGGCTGCTTCAGAAGGATCTGCAGGAGCATAAGTCCTTCTGCTAACAGCCCTCGTGGTACAGCTTGGAGCAGCTTGTTTGAGGTCCCCCACTCTTTTGGGGCTCCATGGAACTCTTCGTAAGTGGTTCTGCCCCTTCTTGGTCCCTCGGCTGGCCTGTGGGTAGTTCAGCCTTTCCAGAATGTCACCCATGATTTTTCTCTGATCAAAGCAGGCCTCAAAATATTCCTTTTTGTTCAATGGCTTTGCTTGTTCCTCCCTTTTTAAAACATGGCTCTGTCCCCCTTTCCCCCCATGTCTGTATCTCTCTCTCCTTCCCTTTTTCCTTCCTTCCTCCGTCTTAGATGAAGAGCCAGAGAAAGGAAGTGAGAGCGAGAAAGAGGCCAGTGAGGCAGAAGAGGAGGAGGAGGAGGAGGAGGAGGAAGAGGGGCGCTCAGTCAGCGAGAGCGAGGCAGGGGCCAGCGAGGGAGAGGGCGCTGGGGCCGAGGAGAGCGAAGAGGATGAACGGGCGGCTCGAGACAAGGAGGAAATCTTCGGCAGCGACGACGACGACGAGGACTCTGAGCCGGAGGGTGGCCGGGCCGAGGGGGACGAAGACGAGGATGAGGAGAGTGGGAGCGAGGAGGAGGAGGACGACGACGATGACGGCAGAGGGGGCAGCAGCCGGCGCCAGCAGCGCCAGGGCAGCCGCAGCCCTTTCCTCAGTGGCAGCGATCGCTCCAACCATGACGAGGAGGAGGAGGAGGAGGAGGAAGAAGGAGAGGCCAGCGCTAGCGAGGCCCCCTCAGAATCCAGCGAGGAAGGGAGCGACAGTGACTGAGCCTCTTTGGTCTACTTTTCTCACAGGGTGCAGGGTGGCTGTGTCCCTCACCCAGGAAAAGGGCGCCTGGGAAGAACTGTTACCTACCTGCCGATTCCCATGCCCCTTTGAAGTTCGGAGCTTCAGGGAAGCTTCTTGTCCCATGGCACAAGAAGGCATCACCCTGACCCCCAGTTCTGGCATCAAACTGTTGCCACCCTTCCTGGACAGAGGAACTGTGACCTTGGAGTTGGTTGTGTGTGAGTGAGGTTCATTTTATTTCCCTCCCCCTTCTGTTTTCTTCTCTGTACATAATGCATTATGTTGCTTGGAATAAAGTCCCCACCTCCTTTTCTCTCTTGAGCACTTGGTCTCTTATCTTCTGTCGGTTTTTGGCACTGTCTTCCTTGAAGCACAGAGAGAAGGAAATGACTTGGGGACGGGAGGAGATACAGCCTTGTGTCTACTAAAGGTCAAATGGTTTTCAGCTGATTGTTGGTGGATAGGAACTTTCCAGGTTTCACAGAGTTCTTTATCAGACCCAACACCACAGCACCTGCTATGATTGCAAGAATCTGTAGATCGTTGTTTGCCCACAACTCCTTTTTATGACAAGCTATACTGGCTGAGGATGAGTCTTACTTTATTACTTTACTCTTATTGTTCGTTCACCTTTTTAAGGTGGCTTACAAATGATTAAAACCAATCTAAATGAGAAACGCAAAAACATCAGTAAATAGCTGTATAGGGATATCAAGATTATGTTAAAAAGTAAAACAATGTGGAGTTAAAACTATTTAAAATTCAGTGAAAGGCAGTTATAATTCACTACAAGACAAACTGTACTACCATGTATCTGGAGGATACTAGGTTGGGGAATTCTGCCATTCCCCAAAAATTTCATCAAAGGTGACCAGAAAGGATTTTAACACAGGCCAGCAACAGAAAAGATCTGGCTTTTGCATAATGGCCTGCGATCAGCAATGTTCATGCAGAGAGAAGGTGCAGATGCCTCTTGGAAGAGTCCTGTGGAACCCTAAAGCCCACATGTTCTAGTTCAATGGCTGGTACAGTTCCAAAACCAGTGCAACAGGAAATAGAGTGAAGCAGGTCACTTAAGGAAGTAGTTCTGGCCAATTTTTCTGCCCCAGGGACTGCTGAAAGACAAAACAAATCAGAATAGCTGGAAGTCCATGGCTGGTTTTGAAAAAAAAGTGCAGTTTTTAATGTTAACAGTGGAGGGGTGCCCTGCTGCCTATTTAGGAAGGAGAACCCATGTTCTTGGAGGATTCTTGCAAGAAAAGGAGGGGTGAGCTAGAGAAGATGTGGGACTGTACAAACAACCTTTTTGTGAGGGTCACATGCTGTACTTTATTGTTGGCAATTTTCTCCTGATAGTGAAGGGACTCTTAGCTTAGGGGTGGGTTTCCTCCTTTGCAGGAAATCCGAAGCTCCGTCCTTGGCACTGTCAGGTAGGGCTGCAGAAGGCTTCTGTCGGAAACGCTGAGGCTGCACAGTTGATGTTCAGCACCACAGACAGCACCGTGCAGGAAGGACTGATTCAACATCCGGTAGCTTCCTGCCTTCCTGGACTTTGGACATGGCAGGAGATGAGGTGACTCACTGGAAAGGGCTATGATGCGGGGTGGAATGCAGGAGGAACAGAGGAAGACTGCATTACTGGTGGATGGAGTGTACAGCATCCCTGACAGCCAGAAAGACTAATCATGGTTCCCAGAGTGAATCAAGCTGGCATTGCCCCTAGAAACCAAGATGATTAAATTGAGGCTGTCATACTTTTGACATGAGATGGCACAACTCATTTGAAAAAGCCAATAATGCTTGCTAAAGTGGAAGGGAGACAGGGCCTAAATACCCAAAAGGCATCAAATGCTGTCTGATCTTAGAAGCGAAGCAGGGTCAGCCCTTCGTTGGAAGACTGCCAATGAATCCTAGGAGCTGTGGGCTGTCTTTCAGAGGAAGAAGCCGGCAAAACCACATCTGAGTATTCCTTTCCTAAGAAAACCCTGTGAGATTCATGGTGTCACTATAAGTTGACAGATGACTTGAAGGTAGGTGTGGAAGTGGGAGGCAGTAGGAAAGGAAATGGATTGACTCCATTCAGCTGCCCTGAGTTTGGAAGATGTTAGCAGGGCACTTGGTAACAGGAAGACTTGGAGGTCTCTAGTTCATGGGGTCTCATAAGGCTTTCTTAGAATCATAGAAATGTAGAGTTGGAAGAGACCCCAGGGGCCATCCAGTTCAACCCCCTGCCATGCAGGGACACCCTCAAAGCACTCCCTTTGAGATGGCCATCCAGCCTCCGCTTAAAAACCTCCAAGGAAGGAGACTCCACCACACTCCATGGAGGCAGCAGATTCCACTGCCGGACAGCCCTGAGCGTCAGGAAGTTCTTCCTGAGGTTCAGGTGGAATCTCCTTTCCTGCAGCTTGAATCCATTGCTCCTTGTCCTGGTCTCTGGAGCAGCAGAAAACAAGCCCTCTCCCTCCTCTACGTGGCATCCCTTCAAATATTTAAACATGGCTATCATGTCCCCTTCTCTTAGCCTTCTCTTCTGCAGACTCTTCTTGGCAAGGTTTGTTCAGAAGGTTTGCCATGACCTTCCTTCTGAGGCTGAGAAAATGTAACTTGCCAGAGGTCACCCCCTGAGATTCCAGGGCCGAGCAGGAATAAAAACCCTGGCCTCCCAGAGTTCAACAACTCAAACCCCTATGCCTCCCTGGCTCTAGGAAGAGACTGGCCAGGGCCTCCCTCCGAGGCTGAGAGAGTGTGACTTGGCCAAGGTCACTCAGTGGCTTTCCGGGGGCCGCACAGGGATGGGAACCCTGGCCTCCTAGAGTCGTCGTCCGACACTCAAACCACCCTGTCCAAAGCAAGTAAGAATGGGTTGCAATTTAGGGTTTGCAAGAGGACGGTTTATTAATTTTTAAACACTTTTAAGGTTTCCTTTTTTAAAAAAGGACTTTGCAACCTGATGCAAGTGTCCTGAGACCTGCTTGACGCCGAGAGAAAAACAGACCACAAAGAACATAATTAATATATTATATCTATCTATTCCTGCGTCTGGCGGCCTGCCTCTCCACGGGCTGTAGGTGGCGGCGCTGCGCCGGGAAGGGCGCCGGAGGAGGCGGAGGCTCCCTCTCGCCGGCGCTCCCTCTCGTCGCTCCGCCGCCGCCGCCGCCACCCAGGAAGTGGCCCCTCGCCTCGCCCGCCTCCCTCCCTCCCTCCCGGCCGCTGGGCTGGCCCGGATCCCGACCGCGGCAGGCGGCGCAGGAGCGGCTCTCCCCTCCTGCCTTCCTTCCTCCGCCGGCCGTGCGCCCAGGGCGCATGGAGAGGTGGGCGCGTTGGAGAGGGGCGCGCGTTGGAGAGGGGCGCGGGGCCCACGGGGGAGCCGGGGGGGCGCGGGGGATGGGGGCCCCCTCCAAGGGCTGCCGGGGAAAGTGGGTTCGGTGGATCGGGAGGAAGGGGCGCCCATCCCGGGGCTGGTTGCGGGGAGGGGACGGAGAGGTCTGAGGATGGCCGCGGGGGGTGTGCCTCGCCGCGAAACGGGGCCCCCGCGCCGCCCAGGTTCCCCGCAGCGGGGCTCGCGGGTCGTGTGAACTTGAGTGGGTGGCTGGGTGGGTTTAGGAGCTGGATCTGGGGTCGGCTTTCGGCGGGGGGGACCTTCCTCACCGGAGAGGCCTGACGCCGCTTGGCGCACAAGCCCTGCTTATGCGTCTGCAGGAGCCGGGCGCCGCTGAGCATGTGCAGAGTGCGAGGCCGCCGGGGAAATGGAGGAGGGGGAAGCAGTCAAGTTGGCGCCCAGGCAGGCGCCCCTGTTTTCCATCGGGACGGTCGGGGCCCCATGAGAAGCAGCGGAGGAATGTGGGGCGTGAGCCCGGTTTCGGGGTGTGCCGGGGCGTCTGGACGCGTGAGAGGGAGCGCTCGTGCGCCGGCAAGGCTCCCCCAGTCCTGCCAAAGTGTGTGTCTGCTGGGATGAGACTGGGGCCCTCTGCACGCGCCCCGAGGCCCTCTTTTCCCTCCGGGCCTTCCAAACAAGTCTTGGGGGTGCGGAGCGGCTCTTCAGAAAGGGCCGAAAAGATCTCGGGCGCCTTTGCTTGAGAACCAGCCAGCAGAGCCATGGTCTCCTGCCCTTCACCCTTCCCTCTCTGCTCATGGGGTTTAAAACACAGGATTTAAGATAAAAACCGGTTAAGAGTCACACTGTTTGGAACAGGACAACTTGTCCAATGCATCCCTTTAAACCTGTTTTTTTACTGTCACAATTGGTTTTACTGGTACTTTGCTTTAAACTGTGCTGTCAGCCACTTTGGGTCCCGTACCAGAAGACAGCCGGGATATGTAACTCTCAATGTGACATTAATTGATGGTGCCAAGTGCTGGTTTTCTTCCTGACCTGCTGCGCTTGTCTCTTCAGGTGCCCAGGGCTGGATGAGTAAGAAGGGACCCTGCTCCTTGCCAGTCCTCGTTCGGTACCCGGCGAAGGGATGAGGTGAAGGGGCCGAGCCGTAAGTCCTTCCTGATGTCGGGGGAGCGGATGTACTGGGGTGCAGCCGAGGAGTAGCGTTTTAGGCTGGTGATTAGACGGGTAAAGACAGGGGATGGCCTGAAGTGAAGTTAAATAGAGGGCTGGTGGTGGGCATGTGCCAGCTACTTCTACGTAGGCCAGAATTGTGCCCCATTCCCAAATGAGAAGAACCAGGAGTCCTGCTCAGTTCAGGGCTTCTACCTCGCTACAGTGGGATCCATTTGGCCAATTTGGGAAGCTGCCTTTGTATTTGCTAGGAGCAGAGAATTAGGCTCAGTTCAACTTCTCTTGGCCAAAATCAGTGGCCTGACCAGTGGCGTGGAATCCCGATGGCCCATTTGAGCCCTGTTCCCTTTTTTTCATCTAGCATAGGAATACAGCTTAGGGATCACGATCTTACACCACGCTTGCACAGCATCTGTCAGCGCTACTCAAAGCGGTGACTGGCAAGCTGTGAGCTGCTGGTCTGCGGTGAGTTTCCAGGAAGCTGGAAGGATATGTTGATACCATGGCACAAGTATGATGTTGGTCCCTGACATACTTGGAAAAAAATATGAGGGAGTTTAAGAAGCACGGGCTTAGATCTTGCCGTGGATTTATGTACTAGGTTGTGCAATCCTTGTCATGGATGTCACTGTTGCGTATTTGAACGTGCCGCTCCCTTGTGCAACTTTGCTTTCTGAAACCAAACATGACTGCTGTGCACCAGACAAAAATGCCCTCTGTAAGGAGATGTAGGCATATGTCAGATATCAATAAGATTCTGGGTGAGCATATTTGAGGAGCTGGGTTAATGGATGAACAGAATGGACTGTGATGTGTTCTTTTGCCTTCCCAAGGTCCTGCTGGTCACACCACCGCCTTTGCCACGATGCTGTTCCACTGGCCGGGACGCACCTTCTTCCAGGTATCCGCATCCCTCTAGCTTCCTCTCCATCAGTGGGACCATGTCTCAGGACAGTGGGGCTCGGCCAAAAGTGAAGCCGGATGGAGGCTCAAGTAGCCGGACTGGCAGCCGCTGGAAAACCAGGATGAGCCAGAGCCTTTCGTCCCAGGAGGCAGAACCGGCTGCGGCCTCCAAAGGTCAAGCAGACCAGGAACCCAGCAAAGGAGTGGCCCGTTCCTTGCGGCAGAAACTCCAGGCAGCTGTGGGTCAGTGCTTCCCTCTCAAGAGTGCCCCCCGCTCCCCGGACCTCTCGTCGCAACGCAAGATCCACCTGCGGGAGCTGATGCTGGACACTTGCCCCTTCCCGCCAGGCTCAGAGCTGGCCCGCACGTGGAACCTCATCAAGCAGCACACGGCCCCCGTGTCTGAACAGGAGGTGTTGGGGCCGCCTCCTGCTGAGGACGAGGACGACCGCCTGCGGGAACGGCGGCGCATCAGCATTGAGCAGGGGGTGGAGCCGCCCCCAGATGCCTTGATCCACACCTTCGAGGTGACCGCTCAGATCAACCCCCTCTACAAGCTGGGCCCAAAGCTGGCACACGGGATGAACGAGCTGATTGGGACCAGCCGGGCCACCTTGGCAGCTGCAGATGAAGGGGAGGAGGACGAAGAGGAGGAGGAAGAGGAGGAGCAGAAGGAGGCCACCATTTCCTCTGTGCTCCCGGACATCAGGGACGGCTTCCGAGTCCACACCCAGATCGACTACATCCACTGCCTTGTCCCTGATTTGCTGCAGTTGACGCAGCTGCCCTGCTATTGGGGGGTGATGGATCGCTACGAGGCTGAGGCCTTGCTGGAAGGCAAGCCGGAGGGGACATTCCTCCTCAGGGACTCTGCCCAAGAGGACTACCTTTTCTCCGTCAGTTTCCGGCGCTACGGGCGCTCCCTTCACGCCCGCATTGAGCAGTGGAACCATAACTTCAGCTTCGATGTCCACGACCCCAGCGTCTTTCATGCCCCCACGGTGACCGGCCTGCTGGAGCACTACAAGGACCCCAGCGTCTGCATGTTCTTTGAGCCTCTCCTTTCCATCCCAGTCAACCGTACCTTCCCTTTCGACCTGCAGCACCTCTGCCGGGCTGTGGTGACCTGCTGCACCACCTATGACGGCATTGGCCACTTGCCCATCCCCAGTGCCCTGAAGGAGTACCTCAAAGAGTATCACTACAAGCAGAGGGTCAGGGTCCGACGCTTGGACACCTGGTGGAGCTGATGAGGGAAATTCCGATGGCCACTGGTCCACAGATACCCCCTTCCCTGGTTGTTCCTGTTTACTTCAGTGCTACTTGTCTAAGCTCCTTCCCACTTGAGTCTTCATCCATCCATGCTTCTCCAGGGTGGTGACCACAGTGATTCCACCCCCACCCCCAGCAACATGTGGCACCTTTGGTGTAGAATCCATTGCCTTGTGGCTCTTAATCCATGGACCACATGGTAAATCTGTGGAGCACAAGAAATCTGTCCTGTCCTAAGACAGGAGGCCTTCCAGTTGTCTTGGAGCAGCAATCCAAGCAAAGCCATCCCCAATGGCTGCGACCGTGTACAGTGAGGCCTGACCCCAATTCTTTGGTGGCGCATAGCTTTAGCCCTCGGGCCAAGTTGGGATTTCCAGTCTTTCCAGATCTTGGTACGTCCACTGGGAAGCAGGCACCTGAGCATAACGTAGCTCATTTGCTGTTTGAAAAATAAGGCTGTGTGCAGCCCTTGTATGAACAGAGAGTGCCCACAAACCTGTTTTTCTCACCAGACTCTTTGATTCCCAACTTCAGACTGCTGGCTGGTGGGGCAGTGCGCAGGTCAGCAGTGAGTATTGGGAATGACAACAGAAAAAAGCACAACAATTTTTGAGGGGCGGGTGTGTGTCTTTGTGTGCTAGGGATGGGAAAAATATTTGAAAATACAATGTGGCTGAAAAACACATTTTTTTCCAAGGGTTGAGAAACCGTGATGAAAAGAATCCTGGACGGATAAGAATCTTCGCTTTGGGGGTTTCTCTGTGTAAAATTCACATGTTGTTTAGTGTAGATAACAGCATTTCCTGTGCAGAAAATACTTCCATGCAGAAATAACACGGGAGTCAGTGTGGACTATGATCCTGGAAACCAGGGTTTGATTCCCTGCTGAGCCACAGAAACCTGCTGGGTGACCTTGGACGTGTCACATATTCTCAGCCCCCAGAAAACTTAGGTTTGCCATAGGGTCACAGAAATGTCTTGAAGGCACCCAACAACAAAAAATAACATCTCCTGTGCAAAAATACTGTTTCCTGCACAGAAACAGGGTGTAATAAGAGATTTGTTCTGTGCAAAATTTGCACCTGGTTGATTTGCATATGGAACAACATTTTGTGCATAGGGAACAATACTTTTGTGTAGAAATTCTATTTTCTATCCAGAAAATGCTGTTTCCTACCTTGCAGATGTTGTTTGCAGGGCAAAACCTCCAAAGGCGAATTCTGCACAGAATTGCAAACAGGCTTTGAAAACTGTGTCGTTTTCGGACTTTCAGCAGGAAGAAAATTATTATAATTACTTGTTGGTTCCTTTGAAAAAGGAACTTAGTGAAGAACTACACCTCTAGTGTGTGCTGGACTAACGTTTCTTCCAGACCAGGCTTTTAAACACAAACTGCTGGAGATGTGAACGAGCTGAGAAGCCCTCTTGTTCCTGACTGTAGCACAACTCTTCCCTTTACTGGCCTTTCGTCCATTCCTAGCAGCCTGCTGTTCCAGGGGAGACAGTGCTCACCTGTTGCCGGTGCTCCCCGCTGGCCAAGGACATGTCTAGAAGGGGAGCAAAGGTTTCTTTGCCTTCTGCCTAAGCTCAAGGACTACCTTTCCAGGGACGAGATTTTTTTTTTCACCTGGACAAAGCCAACAGATCTTCCACCAGAAGATTTATCTAGACGAGACTCTTGAGCTGAGTTCTCCCACCATTCCCTTGTGCTTCTTGGAGTATCCCACGTATTGTGGGGCAAGGAGAAGGGTTGGGCGGACTCCTGCCCCCATTGAACAATGCTGCCAGGAGGCTCTCTGTCTCTCCACAATTTGCTGCTCTGTCTGTGTGTGTGTGGGTCATTAAAGAGATGTTTCTTTGTGTACAGCTGCTTCTTGGAGACTTTTTTCCTAGCTGTAATATGGGCATTCCCCACTTTTCGATGTTCTGCTCTTTCACTCATTGCAAATTATAGATTATGTACCAATTTTTTTAATGTGGGGCCTACTCTTTCATCAATTTTCCTCCTCTTGCCTTCTCCCTGTAGGGAACATGAGGGAATTATGGAGGCTCACCAAGTGATTCTCACTGCCTGCCTGTTTAGGTAGGGACAGAAGGCGCAGGTGTGGTCTCCTCCGCTGCAGCCACCCAAAGGTGATGCGTGTGAGAAACCTTCTGCAGCCCTTCCTCACAAGCGCCACCTCGGCTCCCTGCTGCCCACAGCTTAGCTCAACACTGGCATCTGTGTGAGAACGAAGGTGCCCCACTGGGGTATATCAAACAAATACACAGGAATCATGTTGGGGGCTTTGCTTAGGAGGTGGCAAAGGGATGAAAAATGAGGCAGCAGATTGCAAACCTCTGGAGTAGCAGCTGAACATCACTTCCTATCCCCATTTTGAAAGGGACTGCAGAGAAAAACAGATCTTGCTGGGGTTTGTTTGACTTGTGGGAGAGGTTTTTTGGGGGGCATTGTTCCCTGGCCTCCAAATGGTCACCAACCCCTGATCTCACTGGCTCATCTACCCTTCCTCTAGTAGGGGACCCAATCCACCGCAAGGTACTTCCACTCAAGCTTCACAGAAAATGCAAAGGTCTTGTCGTTAAGGTCCAGAGTTTGGAAAAGTTTACATTTTTGGACTGTAACTCCCAGAATTCCCTAGCCACAGCCCAAGCAATCCAGCTATAGACCAAAAAGTACCTTTTCCAAAGCTCTGGTTTTGCTTGCCACCGCATCCATGGCTGCTTAGAGTGCAGTATGTGGACAGTTCAGTTATGGGGATTGCTGTGTTCAGTTCTGCGCCAACAACTACCACCAGGGTGGTAAAACTTCACTTTAGTGAACGCATCCCAGGCCCCACCCTGGATTTTCCACCACCACACCCAAAGAAATTAAATCTTATGTCAAACCCCATCCCTGAAACAAAAGAGAAAACAAAACGTCTGAAAAGAAATTAATACAAAATAAGCACAGCTTTATCATAGAGGTTAATAAAAAAGAGCTAATACTTAAATTCTGTATGCCTTTTACAAAGCCAAAAAACAAAAACAAAAAAACCCAACAAAAACATCTGGAAAAGGGGGGGAAGCAGCAAAGGAGTCCAACAAAGCAATCTAAAGTCAGAATCTGGAATTATTATTATTATTTTTTTTGTAAAACATTTTGTGTTTTTTTTTTAAATAACGTATTCATGGTTACCAGCCATAGTCATAACAAAAGTTATTCATAATAAAATGTATCTAAAATAACATTTCTATCTGAAACAAGAACCTTGTATCTCTACTATTTTTTTTTCTTAGAAATAGCTCTCTCCGGTCTTCTGTTCTGGACTTTTTTTTTGTATTCTTTTTTTTCTTTTTCTTTTTTGGATGCTACCGCTTGGTATACACTTTGGAAAAGGCCTTTATATTTAAAACAGTTCTGGAGGGTGGGAGAAGAAGAGGAAGAGGAGAGGAAAATTCCTCTGTACCTAACTGCTGGCCAAGGTCAGCTGGGGGTGGAATTACCCATCGTGTGAAGAAGACAGTGGCTGGGGAAGAGCACTCACGGGCACAAGAAGGTGTGTACACACACACACACACAAACACACGCACACATACACAAGGCTAAGACAATTCGAGGTAAGAAAGACCCAGCAAAACCCTCTCTTGCAGAAAACCACCTGACAAGCTTTGGAAACCCTGTCTGGCTACCACTTCGAACTTCACAGAAGCCCCCTGACACCAGCATCAATCCTGGGTTCCTGGTACTGAAAGGTCCAGTCCATGCCTCCTCGCTTAGGCCCGCGTGGCTCCCGGGTTGATGTCATGTTCAAAAGTTAAAGGAATGGGCAGGAGGGGAGAAGTGCGGCTGAGTTGTGGTCTGCATTTTCCTCCTCCTGTTTTCTGCAAAGGTAAAGTTCACACGAAAACAAGGAGTTGTGGAATGCCATCCCAAATACTTGCTCCAGGATTTGGCGGAAAAGAGAAGATGCTGCTACCAAGCATTTTGAAGGGCCCGGACACACATCTACCCACCCACTTGTAGTGTTCGTATAAAAGCACATTCCCCCCCCCAATCATTTCATTTGTTTGTAATTTCCCCTACTTGGAACCACACTGTCCCCCCCATTAGAAGACAATGGGGTTTATTGGATCACCTTGCCTTCCAGCATCTATGCATAAATGGGTCCGCTTACCCAAGACACTAGTTTGCGCCTGCCAATTCATTAGCACCATGAAACCAAAGGCTCAGACACTGCTGTCTGTGGCCACCCCGCTGCCCAGCCACTCAGAGATCAGCACAACAGGACTGGTCCAAAATGTCTGCAAGGGTCAACCTCAGGGAAGGCAGGCTTTGCTGGGTCCAGTCTGTCCACCTCTTAATGCCCCACACACCCCAATCTCAAGGAAGACAGATAGACAGCTGCACCCTCCCCGCCCCCCAAAAAAAATTGCTACAGAAAATTCATGACTCAGCTTTCAAGATTCACCACAGAATTGCTTATCATACACCAGTCATCTGCAAACTTACCCCATCTTGGCATTACTGGGGTGAACAGAAAAGAATCTTGTATCTACACAAGGAACCCTAAACCAGCTCAACTGACAACTTTTGCTCCGGAACCCCAAAATGCTGAAATGATCTCTTAAAAAAAGAAAATTTGAACTGCTTCAACAAAACTACACTGACACCACCCTCCCGAAAGAAACCACACTCTTCCCAGGAGATGGAAACCGAAGGAGCTAAAAAAGTCCCACATGGGCCATACCATTCTCACAACTGGGTGTGTGTGTGGAAGGGCCGGGGGTCGGCCAAGCAAGAAATAGGTCCACATCTTTCTCCCAACCCGCATCAGCTTCTCCTCTCTGGCCCTTCTGAGGGGTGGCCCACACACATCACTTCATTTGGGAAAGGAAACGAAGCAGAGTCGATGCCTGCCAATGGAGTGCCTGGGCACCCACCACATGCCACCCCGTTTGTCTTGTCCCTTGCCAACTGCTTTGGGTAGGAAGAAGTATTTAGAGGCACTTTTATAAAAAAAGAAAAAAAAAATGTCAGTTACCTGTACACCCTGGTATGTCTCCCATTCTATCCCTCCCTCCCTTCCAGCCATTTCTCCTCAAATGCCAGCTAAAGAGAGCTGGGAGCTGAATAGGGCTCACACAAAACTAGCTTCCACATGTCATCCCATATCTGGGTGCCGAGGGTATCTTGGCCATCAATGGCAAGTCTCTCCCTCCCATGGGAATGACCAGTCTTTCTGTCTATTATCTTTGCTCCCCTTTCCTTCCTTCTTATCACCATGGTTTCCAACTTCTTTCCTTCCTTCCTTTTTTCCAAACCAAAAAAAGGAGGAAAGGAAGAGGTAGGTTGGGACACAGAAGGCTGAGGGAGCTAGGGGGAAGAGCAAGGAAGGAAAGCAGGGGGATGTCCTGAATAGGAAAGGGAATAATTACACAGCCCAAATCCAGCCTTCTCCTGCCCTTGGCAAGTTAAACATCTGGGAGAAAAATCTGCCAACTCCCATATACATCAAAATATTAAACCAATAGCTGAAGTTATAATAATAATAATAATAACAATAATAATAATAAAAAGTAGAAAAATATTAGAACACAGTAAGATGGTAAGATTGTAGTGACAGCTTTTTGTCCCGTTCCCTCTGTCTGCTAGGGAATGCTGGAGGTGGTTTTGGGGAGGGTGGGGTCAGGAGGAGAAGTGATTCACCCACCCCCACAGTGACACGTCCCATGGGGGTTGGGAAGGGGGAACTAAAGGAGGGGGAAAAATAAACAGCCACCCTAAAGCTTTTCGGGAACATGAGTGGATCCAGCTTCTTTCAAATGGTGGAAGTCTTGTCGGTGCCATCTGCAGAAAAAGAGAGAGAGAGAGAGAGAGAATGCACACTTATGAATCAAAAATCAGATATTTAGACACCGAGTGGTAAATGAAATATTTTTGTCTGCTTGTGAGTGGTGGGAAACATTTGGCTTTTGAGTGTGTGTGTGTGTGTGTGTGTATGTATGTCTACTTTGGTTCACTTTGCACAGAACATGATTTGCTACACACTTGATCTTAGCCAAAAGGCTGAGAAGCGATTTGCAACACTTTTTTAGGATCTGTAGGTGCTGCCAGTTTTCTTTCTTTCAGATCATCACCCCAGGCAGTACAGAGTAAATTTTCTTGGTGGCTCGTAAGCCCACTTTCCTTACCGCCCAGCGCGTGCTCCGTCATGCTGAGGCACAGGGACTCCAGCGTGGGGTTGATCTCCAGGTCTGTCCCAGGGAGCTGGCAATCTGAAGGCAAAAGAAGAAACAGTCACAGGAAAGTACATTGTACCCAGACCCCATTTCAACCATCCCATCTCTCCGCTGCACCAGCAAGAGGGCCAGGAGGAATGGAAGGACTCCTCTCTTCCTCACGAGCACTCCAAATTCCAATAAGGCCCTATCTTAGCCTTTCCTAGAATGGTATGCTCCAGATGTTTTAGCACGATGCATCAAGTGGGGAGGCGGAGGCTGCCTTATCCGAATCTCAGAGTGGAGCCCGGTGGTGGTCACTCAAGAGAGACGGAAAAAGTATTCTGCACGTCCACAGAGATACTTATCCCTGCAGTTCTAGGGCTACGGAACAGATCTGAACACAAAGAGTACGGAGTTTTGCTGATCTTCTCACTAACTATGTAATTATGCTTTAAAAACCTGCAGCTTTAGTATTATTCTGTCAGGACATCTAAGAAGAAGACAGAAATCCATGAAAGCTCATACTAAAGTGGATCAGGTAGTCTTAAAAGAGCTGCTAGCTTTCTCTGCTCTCCCTCTTTTTTAATGCCACAACAGATTCAGATGGCTACTTCCTTGAAAACACACATACACTTATGTGAAAAAGTGAGCTTGCTTACCCTGTGGGAACATGAGGATGGCCTGAGGGGACGTGTGGACGGGTAGCGAATGGGTTCGCTGGACAGAACTGCGGCTCTGTCCAGGCATGCTGTTACTGCCCCCAGGATTGGCAAACCACAGATTCTGAGAGAAAAGAGAAGCACAATTTAATCTAGTTCTCCAACTCTCTGGGGAAAACCTAGTACAGACAAGTGGAGTGGCAACTTGAGGCAACGTAACACCAGAAGCACCAAGAAGGATTGCACTCCTTCCCTGGAACAGCTAGACAGTAGCAATCTAAACATTTTGTCCCACTGTATCCCGATAGCTCAAGGGAGGTTGTCATTTCCCTGCCCTAAAGACTCACCTCTATACTGGATAAAGCCTCATGCTTCTACTCACCATCACTCCAGCTCAAGCCTCAAGAATAACTACTACACCTTCCACATCTCATCTCTATTGAATCCCAAGTTCCACCTTATCTGCCCAACAGTTCACAGCTCTACCTCTCCAAACAGTAAGATCACTATGGAAACCATGTGACTCTCCCACAAAGGTTATTTCTGCACCTTCAGGAGATGGGGTTCTCTGCTAAAAAGAAAGCATGCCCCCTGCACACCTTTTTTTAGCAGAAAGCACGTTGTTTTTAAAGGAAGTGGCTTTTGTGGGGAGGGGAATCACTTCTGATTTCATTTAGGAGACACCCACCATTGTGATTAAACGGTACCTCTTTGTCCTAACTCATAGTTTTCAAAGTTCCTGCTTTTGTGATCTTTTTTTCCCAAGCTGCTGACAAAAAACCCCACAGAACGTTCAGTCTGGAAGTCCCAATTCTTTACAAACATCCATCCTGGGCTGCCTTACCTGCCGTCCTTGGTTCCCCAGATTTGGGCTGGCAAGAGCATGCCGGGGGGAGACCCCTCCAATCCCTGCAGGACTCAGGATCCCCAGGCGGCTTGGAGGGATGGCACGCGGGGGCATCTGGAATTGCCGCTGTCCTCTGCGCGCCACCCCCACCCCCACAGATCCAGCTATGGGGAGAGAGTTGGAACCAAAGGCCCATCTAGAAAAGTTGGGGGAGGGATGGGTAGAAAAAGAGATCAGTTTGTAAACTATACTTGTAAGACACTAGTAGTCTCATGTGCTAAGAATTTTGCCACCCAAACCAGGTTGGTCATTCAGTGTTGAAGGTGGAAATTGGTGGCATCAGCAAAAAGTTTTGATTTTTGGATTTCCCGATAAGGGATTCTCAACCTGGAGTATCCAAAGGCACTCAGTACAATTCATTTAGTTCTCTTGGTTTGAAGAAAAAGCCACCTGCCCGACCTGATACATTTTCTCAATCAAATCTTTTTCTTTGGTGCTCTTCCAATTGCACGGGAACCACAACATTGTCAATATGTGGTGGAGCACAGCCAAAGGGCCAGCTCCACCCAACATCCTGACTGGGGAATACCGTGTGTGTCTGCCGCTATTGTGATAGAGATGGGGCGAATCCAATAGGGGATACTGCTCTCAGGCTGCTCAAGGCTTGTTTGACTATGACACACATATTAAGACATTCTTTAAAAATGTGTGTGGACATCCGCTTCCCCAAAGGTTTTCTTTTTGCTTGAACAGGACAGGCAGCCAACAGAGAAAGAATCAATCTGCTGCTGAAAGGATGAGCCAAATTAATGGAGTGATCCCAGGTGAGATGCAGCAGGCCCAGGTATATATGCCCAGGTGACATGCAAAAAGCCAGCCCACGCAAAGCCTTTCCAGTTTTGAATAGGCTGTGCCAACCGATAAATGTCTCTCTGAAACTGTTCAGACAAATAAAATGTACACACTGTACCACCACACTAAGACATGTTTTGTAGGATTCAGATGGAAGTGACAAGCTTCTTTCTCTTCAGTATAAAAAGACTAATTTAACAAATAACCTGTCACTCATTTTTAAGCAAATGAAAAATCCATTTATGTGATTTCACTGAATTCATTAATGAATAACACTCCAGCCCTTTTGTGAGTTTTAACAGATGACTTCCAAGACAGCTCTGAGAGTATCTGGGTTCTATTCCCTCCAGCAAATATTCTTCAGCCATCACTTTAATAGCAAGTAGAGACATACAGAGACTAGCAATGCCATCAGACGTACTCTTCTCTTGTCACCATTTTGCTAGTACTTCAACAGCTGTTCTGAGATGGTTGACAGACAGAGCTCCTTTTCTGTAACCCTCATTTTTCTTCCCTCAAGCAAGAGAGCTACTTTGGAACACAAGAGCTACCTGACCAGACGGCTAATGGCTCACTAGATCAGCTTCACATTTCACACTACATTTCTAGGTCTGTTTCTATCTTCCCCTTCCAAAGCATCCAGCCATTTTTTTCCTGCCTCCCTCCTATCCAGCCCTTCACATCTACATCTCACCAAACCATCATCTGCATTTTGGATGGTGACACCCAATGCTGCTGGCATTCAAGGCTGCTTTTCTCAGCCCTGGTCATTCCACACCTCTCATCCAAAACTTCTTTCCTCCCACAAACTTACCCTTTCTGCGGGCGGTAGCCTTGCATGTCCAGCACAGCTTTCCTCGGAAAGGTCCGGAGCAACTTCAGCACCTGCTGCTTCCAAGACAACAGCCTCTTCTTCTGTGTCTCTGTGAATGCCTGGAGGGACAGGACACAAGATGGGTGACAGCCACAAGGTGCGGGGGTGGCAGTGAAGAGTCCGCTACGTTCTCAAAGCATGGACTCTTTAACAAATTCAATGCTCACACCTACCTCATGCATCAGGCACTTCTCTATCAGCTGCAGGTAACTGGTGATGTTCTCCTCATCTGGCCGGGAGACCAGCAACTGCGTACACACTACAGGGAAAAGAGTAGGAAAGATAGTTATGCAACTATGCTTACAGTAAGTGGGAGAAATCAGAGCCCTTAAGATATTTAAGAATATGCCGTTCGCTAAAGGAATGGGTTATTCTTACTCCATGAAGTACAGGTGAGTAACTGCAGAGAATGCTGGGGCCATCTTTTATCTCTCTCTTACCCAGCCATATCAAGAGGTTTACTCATAAATGACGCCCATTTTGGTATGTGTGTAAGAGAGATTTTGACCTACTTTGGAGTCTTGAGGGGTTTTAGGGGCAAAACTGTTACAACTGGTGGCTGTTTTGAGCTTATTTTGGTGGCTAGCGGGTGATTTGAACCCTATTCTCTCAGAATTTTAGTCCAACATTTGGATCATATCACACTGTTTCTGAAAAGATTTATTCAGAGGAAGTGAACATCTTCTACGGTTTTTGTGGCATATTCATTTCGTATATATTCAGAGGAGGTTTGCCATTGCCTTTCTCTAAGGCTGAAAGAGTATGACTTGCCAAGGCTACCCTGAGGTTCTCCTAGGCTTAGAGAGTGTGACTTGCTTTTCTCCTAGGCTCACGCCCTGGAAACCCCAATTGGTTCACCATGCTGGAGCCGGTGTAGTGAAGTGGTTTGAGTGCTGGGCTAAGACAAAGGTTCAAATCCCCTCTCAGCCACAGAAAACCATTTGGGAAATCACCCTCTTTCAGACTCAGGCAGGCAACGGCAAACCTTTTCTGAATGAAGCTTGCCAAGAAAACTGAGAGGGTTGCCATTAAGTCAGAGTCAACCTGAAGGCACATAATAATAAGATATTTATATAAATAAGGAGGCTGCTGTTGCTGGAAGAAGTTCCATGGGCTGCAAAACCATGTTGCTTCAGCCATGATCTCAGCCCCAAAGCCTCACCTTTGCCCATTACTCGGGTGAACTGCCCTGGGATGTCCCCTTCAGCAATTGGCGCTGCTCCTGACTCTCCATCACAAGGGGAACCTGTCGCGGGTGGGAAAGTATCGGGGGTCGGCTCCTTGTCCTCAGGACCGCCGCCGCTTTTCTCCAGGCCCAGGGCGGGAGCTCCATGCTGCTGCTGCTGCTGTTCAGCTGCCAGCTGTTGGCCCTCCTTCGATGCTGCCGTGGCCTGCAGGGCATGGAAGGCTTTGATGGGGGTGATGATGATTTGCTGCAGTTCCTGGAGGGCATTCCACAAGTTCCCACCTTCCAGGATGTCCTGCCAAAAAACAAGGACAGGAGAAGGTGTGACAGCAAGCTTGAAGATGGGTGCATAGTGATAATCCTAGACCTCTGGATGTTCACCTAGGATTCTGCCTTCCCACTCCTCTGATGGCTCTCTGCAGGCTACAGAGCATCCCCTCAACTCTTTCAAGAAGCATTCTCTATTATCACAGTTCTTGTACTAGTTACAGTGATTACTTGCTGCCATAAAAAAGGATAAAGTAGACTCACGCCATTTCTGCCCTACACTGTTATAGTGCTAATATTCCACTTTCACCATTCTATGGCATCCTGGGCTTTGCAGTTTCGGGAGGGGCATTTAAAATTCTCAGCCAGAGAGTCTTTGGCTTCAGTAAACTACAAATCCCAGAATTCCACAGGAGGTTGAAAATGGAATAATGGCACTATAACCATATAGTGAGGAAAGGCCCTTAAAAGAGACGGGGCCAGCCTCACTTCCTTGGGTAGGGGGACCCGCAGTTGAGGTGCTGCTACAGAGAAAGAAATTCCTGTTACATGTACCCACCACCCTAACTTTATGAGCTGTTGGGACAACAAGGTCTCTGATGATCTCAGATTTCTGGCAGGCTCATATGGGAGGAGGCAGGCCTTCCAATAATCCTGGCCCCCAGTTTAGGGCTCTCTAGATCAACACCACGCTTTGAATTGAGCTTGGAAGCAAACTGGAAGCCAGTGCAGTTCTTGAATGACTGGGATTGTATGTGGCTTGTGGGCCACCCTTTGCCCACCACTGTTCTAAATCATGATCTCCAGAGGCCCAAATTTTGCTTCTCAGCAGGAATGCCTCCACCAAACCTCCTCCTCTACAGGGTTCTTTTACCTTCTCCAGAGACTTCAGGACACTTTGCCTTTCCCGCAGCTTCTGAATACTCAGGGCAATTTTGTGCCTTGCTCCTTTGGTCACGTTCTGTGGGGAAGAAGAGATCCTTTTTGGTATTTTGGAATCCTCCTCAGAGGAAGGTTTGTTTTGCCCCCTCACTGCTGTCTTTCCACCAGCAGGCAAAAACCCTTCTTGTTCAAACAGGCCTTTAGCCTTGGCTGACCAGGGCTGAGTGATATGCAATTATGTATGTTGCGTTTAATATGTTGCATGTATTTTTAGTGCTTTAACTGTTAAAGTCTTAAAAGCAGTGTTTTAATTGGACGTACAGTTAAATGCTTTTTAAACTGCTGTACTCCAGATGTTTGGTTTTAATTCATACTGTAAGCTGCTTTGAGTCCCATTCAGCAGACTCAAAGCAGACTATAAATGAACTAAATAAAAGCTAAGGTTCCAAGGAAAAATATCCAGATACATGGAATCAATTCTGCTAAGCAAATCAATTGCCCAGAAGCCCTGTTATGAGGCCTTCCAAAGTTCAGGGGCACAACATGAAGACTAAGCATACTGCAACAGCCTGGCCTAGCCAACTTTTTGGCTTGCAAAGGAACACAGTTAAAACTGGAGCTCCCTGGCACAGGGAGAATCTCTCAATACCTGAGATTCCAGGTGCTGCTCTGTAAGTGTCATCATCTCTTCGTAAGTCATTTGCGAGAAGAGAGCTGCATATTTGTGGAGGCGAAGGCTCTTCAGCCATGAGGGGACATCTGTAGAGAGAGGTGAGGAGGTTAAGACATCTTTTAAGGTAAACAAGGGTCACAATTTGCATCTTTCTGGGTCCTATAATATTCCATTCCACTCTCATTTCTGCAACTGTATAAATACGCTTTATATCCTGAGGCCTGGATATATCACTCTGTCTGAAGTAGTGGGTATCCATGAAACCTCTGGCTAAAATAAAAACGAGTTAAGACTTAAAGGCACTGCTACATTCCTTCTTTTTCTGCCTTTTTCCTTTTTATGATAAGCCTTATGCATGAGGGACTCCCAAAGGCTGCCTTTTAGCTTCTGTCCATTCCCTCAAATCCCACATCTCACAGAGATCATTTTGGGGCAATTAAAAAAAATATTTTTTGACTCCTGAAGGGTCACATGCATCCCACAGATCACTTTGCCCACTCTGCCCTATAACATGGAGACATACCAAAGCAAACTGACAACAGATAAATGAAAAAAGAATGCACCAAAGAACAGGAGTGGAGATGAGCAACATGTATGGCCAAGAGAAGTGAAATGTTCATGAAACCCAAATTAAATCAAAATACAGCTGCATACAATCCCCACTATTGGAATGAAATAAGCCAGGCAGGTAGCACTTGGTTCAGGAACTGCCATTCACATATAGATCGCTCTAGGACGTGGGACGCAACCTCCCTTTCCGGCTGCTCTTGCTCGATCCCCAATATACCTTTCATGCCACTGCCATCCTCCTGGAAGGTGTTGCGACTCCCAGACTGTTCCTCCGTCTGCTCACTGCCCGAGGAGGCCACGCTGCTCTGGGGCGAGAGAGGCGCGTGCTCCCCGCCAGAGATGAAGGCTGGCCGAGCACCCATCTCATCCACGCTCATCCACTCGCCGGGGACCTGCTGGCTGGTGGGGATGAGCGACATGGAGCGCTTCAGCGGGCTGGGGTGGATTTGGCAAGGGAATGCTGCAACGAGAGAGAGAGAGGTATGACTTTAAGATCTACTAAGGACGGTTCAAGGTTCATGTCATGAAATCACTGATGGGTCGCACCACATTCTTCACAAAAGAAAATGTAAAGTAATTGGAGAGTTCTACCTCCAAAGATAACACTCTAGGATAAGGGAATGTATTACAATTCAGAAGTCATAAACAACTTATAATAAAGACTAGAGCATGATTCTGGCCACTCAGGACAACAAAAAGGCTATCTGGGTGAAAAGAACACTGCCTGCTAGCTTAGATGGCACAAAGAGAACGTATCCACTCCACAGACAAGGCGGCACACCCCCATCCACCCACTATCATCACCAGCCAAGACTGGTGAATGGCTGTGAAAGGAGAAGCAGAGGGGGAACGGGGACTGCTTCTGGTCCTCCCACAATCTGCTACTGAAAGAGGCAGAAAAATGGCGACATCATTCCTTTCCTTCTTTCTCTGGGAAACTGCAGGGGAATGAGACATCACTACTGCTTTGTCCAGCAACTGTTGGGGGTGTGTGTGACACATGGCCAGTCACCTCTCTCTCACCCTACAAGTTAGCAGCAGCCTCACAGGGCCTGGCTTGTGAGAAAAACATTCAAAGGAACAAGGTTGATAATGCAAGCAGAAAGCATGGATGTCTGCAGAGGCAGAATCTGTCACTTGGGTTCCCACAAGCAAGTCATGCTTCAGAGGATGTTGTTACTGAGGCTCAGCTCACCAGGATGTTCTTCCTCTACAAGGAGGACCTTTACACCACTTCCATTTGTAGTGTCAGTTTCCTGAAGACTGGAACCCTCAACAGTCCCAACCGCCCAGCACAACATACCTGCGTTTGTGCCGCTCCCGATACTGCTGATGGCCGAGGGCACGGAGCCAGAAGGGTGGAAGGACATGTGACCGTTTTCCCGCGGCGGCTTCTCCTGCCAGCCGTGTCCCAAGTCTCCCAGGCCTGCGTCCACCGGCCCCTGCCATTCGTCAGAGCCTTGGCGTGAGTGATAGGCTGTCTCCGGTCTTCCCCTTCCTTGGCTGGAGTAGCTGCTGGAGAGGTGTTCCTCAAGGTGGCTGAGCCAAAGGGCCAGGGAGTTGCGATCGTCCAGCGTGGTAGCCGGATGGATGAGGGCGTAAGAAAGGAGCTGCCTGCTCTCCTCTATGAAGCCGTTGCTCTCGATGGAGTAAGCCAGCACCTTCTGCAAGAGCTTCATGTACTCTGACTTTGCCTCTGTGTTGCCAGGCTGGAGAAGGGGCAGGTGGGATAGGAGCAGGGAGACTACCTTCTCTTTTGGCTCTTGGTGCCACTGACTGATGACAGCTGTTAGCAGAAGAAGTGAGGGACATGATATGAGAGAGGGGCGCATACCCCTAAAGGCCCAACAACCATTTACAGCTGACTCTGGAAGCTTCTCTACACTGAAGCTGGTCCTTCACAGTTCACATTTAACACAGTTTAGCTTTCACTACCTTCCATTCTTGTCGGTTTTTTGTTTTATTTTAACGATAGACTGCTTGACTGCTTCTGTTTTTATTGTTCTGTAATGTTTCCTTTTATTCTGAATTTCAATTGATGTCGTTCTACTCTTTTTGAAATTGTTGAATGCCAACTTGGGCTTGCATCATAGAGAAAGGTGAGAGGCAAATACAGAAAACTAGACTGACATGAATGCTTCCTTTTGGACAAATAAGAGCAGCTAAACTCAAGGCCTTTAAAGTTAGAATGAAAAGGCACTTCAAGATGTTCAAAGCTCCAAGATACTCTCCTGGCTTTATGAGCACTGCTTCTGAAAATCTATCGGTGCATCACATTCAAACTTTTCTACCCCACCTCCCTCTGACTTCTGGGTTTTGCTCTGTTACAAGAGCTAAAAGGGACCGCATTTTTGTCTCCAGGGAGGGGAAAAAAAGGGAGAAACAAAGAGCTGTCAGTTCCAAAGATCACAATGGCAGCTTGACAGAGGGGGGCTGTGAGGGGAAAGGAGGTTAACTGAATGGTATGGAGTTCACACAGATTAGTGAGATCTGACTTGTGAGGACACTTGGGTCTTATTAGTGGCTCGCTGAGAAGAGATAGATGCCACATGGCAATCGTCATCAATATGTATGCATTACACACACTTAGGCTAGTGTCCCATTAAAGGCATAAACAAGAATAAGTCCACCTGATGCCAGTATATGACTCTTTTTTTTCTGGCTGTTGCAGAGGCTGGTATCCTCCTCCACCTTGTCCAATGATCAAAGCCCCCCAGGACTCATGGCTTTGCTCCAATACCCTGCCTGGACAGTTTTTAGTGTGGGGATCAGAGAAGCATCTGGTTATGCCCTACTGCCAGAAGACGACCAATGACATCATCTGTTGAGACCCCAGCAGATCTCAATGGAAGATGTCACTGTCTAGCTATGAGGCATAACCAGTTCTAACCCGGTTAATCACCAGCCATGGAATGGCAGTTGTGGGGGAGGGGGAGGTACTGTGGCAAAACTGAGTCCTGAGGGTGGTGAATGAGGATCTGTACCGCAGTTTTGCTTGCAGAAATATTTTGCTATGCTGGTCAGTGTAGGATCCTGGCTTTAACCTGGAAGTTATCATGGATAACAGAGCCTTAAGTATGGAGGAAGCAGAAAGATGTTCCTTTATATGTTACAATATGTTACATTGAGCAATGTAAAGTGTGAATCTGGACAAAGGTGTGTTTGCAAAGACATGCATCAGGGAGGTGTAGTCTCAAAACTGGCATTAGTTGCAGACACAAATGGGCTCCGTGGAAGACTCTTGTCTTCTGCTGCAACATGTAAAGCTATGCCAAGGGAATACATCATAGATGTTTGTGAAATTATGCATGAGGCAGGAGTCAGGGAAGAATTCTCTCCTCTCCAATAATCCTAGAACTCAGGATGCATCTTCCTCTAAAAGTAACTCACAGGAAGTTAAAGACAAGGCTGAGCAACTTTGAGCAATGCATAATGAACTTACATAATTTATGGCTGTAAGATGACCATCAGCTTCTAAGACTTGAAGAAAGAGTTATAAAAATCCCAAGCGAAGTCTATCAGCAGCTGTGAGACTCAAGAGTCATTTAAAGGCCTCTATATTCAGAGGGCTACACATCTGTCTAAATAACAGCTGCTGGGAGCAAACTACGATGACCACTACTACCTTCGTGCCCTATCTGTGGACTTCTTGGAGGCATGCAGCTGGGCAGTGAGAAAGAGACTGCTGGATCAGAAGAAACTTTGAAATGACCCTGCCAAAATTTCTGACACCCAGTAATCATCACCCTGTGAACAAGCTGTTTGCATCCAGTCTCCTGCACATGAGAATGTTAGATTTAGGCTCCAGGAAGCTGACTTCTGGCTTACCTGCGTTGTTGGCCTCTGACTCCAGAACATGGATCTCGGTGCAGTCTGCCAGTGAGTGCTCCAGGCACAGTTGCAGAAAGCGGGCTTGGGTGCGAGAGATGCGCTTGAGGAGGGACAGCAGGGCCACCGTCTGCTCGCATTCATTCCAGCCTTTGAACCAGCCAGTGAGGATGCCCACCTGGTCCCGGAACATCATGGTGGCCAGTATCTTAGGCTTAGCAACAATTTTCCCACAATGGGGGTCACGGGATGCACAAGGAGAGAAAGACCCCTCACATGTTTTCAACTTCAAGTCTTGGGGCTCACCACAAGGGCACAAATCGAAACGCTGATTCCCCTGTTAGCAGGCAAACAGGATGGCATGGAAAGGCGGGCCTTGCTGTTGCAAAGAGCTGGATCTCTGTGGGTTCCTTGTGATTCCTCCTCTTTTATCAGGCAGCTTCAGATCCCCTTGTAAGAGACAAAGAAAGTTGGGAATAAGGATTGTGGCATCCTATAACTGCATCCCACAAAAGGACACTAGGATTATACTACATCAGACTTTAAGACAGAATAACTATGGGATTTACAATGCAGTAACAAGAGTCTTAGAGCCGGAATGGACCACAAGGGACATCCACATATACAATCAGCCCTCCAAATACATTAGGGTTAGGAGTGCGGGACCCCCACAAAAGTGGAAAAATTACGAACATCAATATGTGTGTTTGTGTGTCTGTGGGAAGGGGGCCGAGGCAGGGTGGGGAGAATGGACACCCAGGGTCCAAATCAGGTCAACGAAAGGAAAGTATTAGCACAGTGGCCCTATACTTCCTCTCTCTTGCTCATCTCCCTCCTTGGGTATGGGGGGCATCAGGAAAGGGTTTGTGGTGCAGAGAAATGAGGCTGCGAGTCGTCTTTAGCTGGTCAGGCAGTGGCTGATGGAAGACCAGAGGCAGGTTTTTAAAGGGCTGTGGGGCCTGACTGGGGCCACTGAGAGGGATGTTTCCCTGGAAAAGGAGTACCTGGGAGAGGGGTAGGAGTTGGAGAAGCTTGTAAATAATCAAATCCATGAAAGTCAAACATGCTGATGTGGAGGGCCAACTGTAACACCATTCACATTTGTTTTATTTACTGCGTAAGCTACACTGAGAATATTTACACAATTAAATAGCACTTACACCCTAACTATCAAAGTTGAGATAGTGGCTAGTTCAGCAGTTGGTTGCCGTGCCAGGCAATGTTCAGCCCTGCTTTGCCCTGCTGGGCTACAGCTGTATGAAAAATTGACTGTGTGAAGGCAGAACAAAAGCAGAAGTGATGTATAGTTCCTGGTTTGACCCACAGTTGCATTTTTTTGGGGGGGAGGCTGGGGCTTTCAAGAGGTGGTCTACATCTGCACCACTTCTGGAGGGCTCTAGGAGTACTGTTTTGCTATGCAATGCGGAGCATGTAGAGATCTGGGGAGCTACATGTGGTCTTCCACAGCCGTAGGCTACACAGAATGCCAAATCTGGGTCTAGACTGAGTCCAGATCAGTTTCCAGAAGAAGAGCACAAAGATAGCTCCCTCAGAAATTCAGGTTAATTATTGAAAAATAAACAACAAAAAGTCTAGGTACTAATGGTGAACCCAATGTTGCAGTGTGCTCTATTTTAACCAACAACAGAAAGAAAACAAAAACCTTTCAGACCACTCTGTTCTTACAGTAACTCATAAGACTACAAAACACATGGAAATACAATCAAAATACAGACAGAACAGCTGTGGATTTTTGAGAACCAAATGCAAACCAGAATAAATGGTCTTTGGATTTTTTTCAACATGCCTTTCAGTATTTTAACTCTTCATTTTTTTCCCACCTAACCCAGAAATCTAGGACACCAACACAAAATAATTACTTCTTTTTGATAAACATACTGTTTATCTCTGGACTGTTCTCCCAGCGAGAGAGCACTGGAAGCTAATATGAGGATAGAACCTCCTGACATCTCTTTGGTTTACACAGTCTTTTGTTTAGTTAATATGCGGAAAAAGATCTGTGCCCTTACCTTCAACTAAGTACAAGTAACAAGGTATATTAAAAACCCATTACAGGCATATCTCAGTTAACATAGGCTCTGACAAAGAAGCTCCTTTTTATAAAGTCTTTTTATGCTTGCCAAGCCCCCCACTTTCCCTCCTCATCATCCATCCAGCTGGAAGTTTTAGAATTAGCATCACCACCAGGAAGATAGTGAAGGAAGGCTGGAGAAAAAGACTTTGATATTGGGTTACAGCGGCGAATCTGTAGTAAGCAATGCAATAGAGCTTGAGCTGGGGGGAAAAAGGGACTGCTCCTGCTAGTCCTACTGTAGCTGTGTATGCCTGCCTACAAAAGACAAGGTAAATAGCAGCTGCCTCCAGAATCCTTTCACGAAGCAAGCGTAAAGAGTAAAAGAGAGAGAAAAAGCAAAAGTAGATAAACCTGCCTCACCAGCTACCCTTAAGATTTTTTTAAAAAGAAAAATCTGTAAGTCTGGCCATCAAAATGGAAATCATAAGAAAACTGAAAACGGGTGAAAAATACTTCCTGGATACTTTTTAGAAGAAGCTTTCAAGTGGGCTCTAGAAGGTTCAAAATGTTTTTGTTTACTCGTGCAAGGCTTATCTGACCTGCTTGTTTCATTCCACATGTGCACATTGTTAGTTTTGAATAAAAACTGTGCTGAACCATATTAAAACAGCTCTTTTTCCCTTGGGGTACAGGTTCTTCTTTATGTTTAGGTGGAATCTCTTTTCTTGTAGTTTGTATCCACTGCTTTATGTTCCAGCTTCTGGAGCAAGAGGAGAAAAGTTGGCTCCACCTTCAATATGACATCCCTTCAGATATTTAGAGATGGCTATCATGCCACCTCTGCAGCTTCTCTCCTATAAGCCAAACATACCAGCTCCCTAAGACGTTACTCATTAAGGCTTGGTATCCCTTAAGGAGTCAGATGGAAGCTAAAGTGGATGGATCCGGATAGCTGGAAAACAAGCAACAAAATAAATCCAGTCTTTCTCTTCCTTCGCACCACTCAGGTTGTGACCAGGAAGTGGAATATGAAGATACTGATCGACTTAGCCAATTCTCTCTGACCCACCAGTGCAGCTGAAAGAATCAATAAGGAAAATATTGGGTTCAGAAGTGTCCTCTGGATGCTGCCACTGGATCTTTGACAAAGGAGTAAGAAAAGTAGCTCTGAAAGCCATGTTTCTATTAAAGCTCTTGTATAAAGAGAGTGAGCGAGCATCTGTATTTTTTTAACTGAGGAAACGGCTGACTGGGTCCCTCTATCCTCTGGACGCTATAATTAGAGCTAAACTGAAGCAAACATACTCCCTGAAGAAAACAGCCAGAAGTTTGGAGGAGAAGCGAGGCAGCTGCCCTTAATTATATCTTCAAAAGAGGAAGACAGCACAAGAAACGCCATCCATGCCACATGTATCGGAGAAGGAGACACTCTGCTCTGAAGGTGAGGATGAGAGCCATGAGGAAGGATGGTCGGGGCAAAGAGAAAGACTGGCAATATCTGAAGGCATTGCTTCACCAACACACTCACCCTATTTAGGCAGGACTACCCTGAAATGCTGACATTTTTCTCTTCATTTATGTGCAACAAAAGCACCCAGAATTTTGAAACTGGGAATTAGAAGCTTGCCCCAGGGACAGGGAGAAAAGTTCCAGTCACATAAACAAGTCAGAGCTAGAACCATGAACATCATATCTCATTCCAGTGACTCAACTAAGTGGTGGAAATGTCCCTGCAAAGAATCCAGAGGTGGTACAGCTGGTCACTTTCCTCTCAACCTGAAGATGCAAAGTTAGAATCCGACAGTCTGCTACACCAACATGAAATACCACTGGAGCAGAGGGATGCAGAACACACAACCTACACATCTAGCTCACCTTGCAATCCAGAAACATTCAGGTCTCTTCCACTGGAGAGTCAAAACTTGCTTTATGCCAAGTGCACAAAACAGACTTGTAAACCAGAACAAGTAAGATTCACTTCCAGGTTTTCTCATTCAGAAGGAGGTTTGAGGACTCAAGTGACTCTACAGAACTACTCTGAGCACTTGGGGCTAAGTGACACTAGAGTCTCAGTTCCAGAAGCAGAGTGGTGTGTATGTGCCTTCTCGTGTCCTCTTGACTTGTGACCCTATAAACTTCACAGAGTCTTCTTAGGCAAGGAATACTCCAGATGGTTTTGCCAGTTCCTTCCTCTGAAATGTAGCCTACAGCACCTGATAGTTGTTGTTGGTTTCCTATCCAAGTACTAACCAGCACTGGCCCTGCTTAGCAGGGTGAAGATTACCATTCAAAAGAAAGAGCTAGGCTTGTGGGTACTCAGGCTTCTGGCTTGTCTCCCTAAAACAAAAAGAATGTGGACAAAGAGAGGTCTGCAGAAGAAAGGAAAGCTGGCCTCAGAATGGATATTCTCCAAAACCTTTACTCTAATGGACATAAAGAAAGTCAGGTGTAAGAGAAAACAAAACAACCACTCTTTGAAATAAAAGAATAATAAGTTCACCTGAATAATCTGCTCTGCCTCTTCCTAGGTGGAATGTCTACACGTAGTGTAAGAAGCAAAGGCAAGGAATACCCTGGAATATTCCACTGCCACCGAAGTTCACAGAGGTTGACACTCTTCGGGGAAAAATATCAGTGTTCCTTAGCGTTATCCTTAAAATTAAAGCTGAGGAACCTGTAGCCCTCCTAATGGTTCCATCATCCCTGGGCAGCCCAGCCAAGAATGAGGTATAATGGCAGCAGGAATTTTTCAATATCAAGAGGGCAATGTTTTTCATCCATGGCTAAGAACTATGTGGACAGTACAGAAAATCAAGCAGAACCACCATGGTGACACCTAACGCTGCTTTCATTCCTTGAAGGGACTTATAGTAAAACCAAAGAATATTACGTGCCACAGAGAGTTTATTTACCAAAACTGCTGGAGAAAACTAAATCAGAGATGGAGTTTTAGCTGACTTGCCCTGTTAGCAGAGAATCTTTGCACAAGCCTAGCGCAAGTCACGCACACATGAGGCAGTTTCTCTCCATGGCACCACGAGCAAGCAAACAGCCTCACCACCGAGCCTTCTAGAGGAAGCAGGCAGCTCAGATGACCAATTACCTGCCAATCTTGGCCTATCACACTTCCCATCATTCATACGACACATGCAAAGCGGCTGATGGGATGACAGAGTGGTGATCAGTGCTCCAGTTTCCTCATGCACTTGTCCTGATTCCCCCTACACTGCAGAATTCAGTGAATTTAAAACCTCAGCTGACTTGTGTGATTTATTTCTCCAGGGTAGCAGGGCTACCAAGCAGGCTAAAAGATGCAGACCTTAAAAAAGGGCCCAGAGCTGTTTGCCACAGGTAGTTTAGGATGAGAATAATTTGCCCCAAATCAGGGTAAATAACAGAAAGATTGCACATTGCAAACATTCAATAGCCACATTCCTTCTTTTAACATAACACCACAATTTAAACAGCACACATTTTTCAGCTATCTATGTTACTGGCATTCCCTCTTGACAGCCAGAGCGGTGTAGTGCTTTGAGTCTTCAACTACAGCTCTGGGGACCGGGCTTCAAATCCTCTCTTAACCATGAAAAACCACTGGGGGACCTTGGGCAAGTCACACACTCTCAGCCTCAGCACCGCCCCCAAACAAAACTTGCCAAGAAAACCCTGTGACAGGGTCACCTTATGGTTACCGTAAGTCGGAAATAACTTGAAGGCAAACAACAACAACAGGCCTTCATTTCAGCCATCTCTGACACAGAGTATGGGTTTGCATTATTAGTGAAATGGAGCATTACAGTAACATAGATAACTTCCTCCCAAGTTTCTCACTGTCAGCTTTCTAGTCCCAGTTTCTAGGCAGACAGAAGAATGGTGGAATCCCACAATCCTGTTATCTCTGTCCTGACAAATCTAGTTACAGAGTATTAACTATAAGCAAGCAAGCCTGACGGGAGGAGGAAAAAACCAAATAAGAGAGGGCAGTGCGGCGGCCAACTTATGCTCAGCAGAAATAGTTTGTGCTGCCTAGACCAGTAACTTCCAAACTGTGCAACAGGTTCCTCCAAGGGACTGTCTTTCTTAGAGACAACACATTTTACTGGGAAAACACACAAAAGCAAGACTATAAGCAAGACATCTCTTAAGCATGTTTCTATCTTTAAATGCTATAAAAAAAATCTGTGCCTATCTTCTCCTCCCACTGCGCTATCATGTGCTGAGCACTTCTTGCAGGAGAAATGTGTTTGTCTCACACTTAGTTCCTATTTAAAATCCAAAACAAGTAGGGGCATCCAAGGGTCATTTTCATTAAAGCCTCACATGTTGGGTGAAACATACATAATGGAAAGCACCCATAAAGTCTACCCATAAATAACAAAAGCAATGTCCTGTAGTGTATCAAGAAGTTAATTTGTTAACGCCACCTCTGCAAAACAAGCTAATGATACATTTCCAAAAGAAGGGAGGGTGGAATAAGAGAACAGGGAGAACCCAGTTGAGTTACACCAGGAGCTATGAAAAGACAACAAAAAAGGTCAGTAATTAGCCAGTATTAAATGAAGAGAAGCAAAGCAAAGATACAACTTCCTAGTAGGGTGAAGAGGAAGATTTAGCATTGCAATGCATAAGCAACCACGGAAGTTACCCAAGAAAGAAAGAAAGTAGCCCTAGTTCTGCAAAGACAGCATACATGATGTAAAGAGACAAGCTACTCTCTCCTTTCAATATTTAAAGAATTACAGTCCAGGTGAAGATAGAATTCTCTTTTTCCTGAGTTCCTATTTCTCTATGACCACTAAGGGATGTGAAATCCACAGGTCTCAAAACCAAGGAGACATCTCTACAGGAACAAAGAAAAAGCTGACGGATTTGGATCACCAGGGAATAATCTGAGGGTAGAATTTATTCAGATAGCTTAGCTGTAAAAACCTTTTTGTTCCCTCTTGAAGAAACACTTCAAAACTCACAGGAATATTCTGATTGGAGCAGAAGCACCTTCCAAACAGGATCCTTGGGTGAACAGCATCGTAATGAAACAGATTTTGTCTAGGAAGGAGCGTGGAGAGAAAAACTGGGAGGTTATCTCCAGATCTTTAAAGTTGTGACCCTGACAGAAAGACAAGAGAAGCTATCTGCGGAGGTGGGGAAGCTAAGTGAACATGGAAAGTTCCTGAAGCAGCACAGAGGTAAAAATCCAGATAAAACTCCTTGGATAGCTGAGTTAATAGTTAATGTTCCAAACAGAGGACTGGAAAAGGGAACCCTGATTTTTCTTTTCTTTTTTTTAATCAGTTGCAGCATATGGGTACAAGGGGGAAAGATGACAATTAACAGTAGGAGGCCTCTGGGCTTAGGGTATCAGGAGACAAATGAAAGAGTTTAACTCTAAAGGGAGATGTTAATCATGATGCAAGGGGCAGAGATGAGAGAGGAAGAAAACTTCATCTAGGGTCATAGTGGAAAGGGATACTCAAATCTCAGCTAGGAAGAAACTGCCGGCTTCTTTCCTCGACCTAGTGCCTAGGTTGAGGGAAGTAAAAGTGTCACTCTATTGTCTTTGGGTCAGACCTCACCTGGAGTTCTTGTGTCCAGTTCTAGGCATCACAATTCAAGAAGGCTATGGACAAGCTGGAACATGTCCAGCGGAGGGTGACTAAAATGGTAAAAAAAAATGGAAACCATGAAGCCCTATGAGAAGCACCTTAGGGAGTGGGGTATGTTTAGCCTGGAGAAAAGAAGATTAAGAGGTGGCATGAGAGCCATGTAGAAATATTTGAAGGAATGCCATAGGGAAGACGGGGCAAGCTTGTTTTTTGCTGCTCCAGAGACTGGGACACGTAGCAATGGATTCAAACTACAGGAAAAGATATTCTGCCTAAACGTTAGGAAGAAACTCCTGATGGTGTAAGTTGTTTGACAGTGGAACACACTGCCTGAGTATGGTGGAGTTTCCTGCTTTGGAGGTTTTGAAACAGAGGCTGGATGGCCATCTGTCAGGAGTGTTTTGACTGCATCATCCTACATGGCAGGGGGTTGGGCTGGATGGCCCTCATGGTCTCTTCCAGCTCTATGATTCTATGATTATTAATGGCACAGGGAAGAGAAGAAGCCTAGTTTCAGAAGAATATGAACTGCAAACCTAACTTAAAAATAGAAACCATCTGTTTAAGGGTAGAAATATGCAAGGCCCACTCCCAGCCTGTGAATATAACCTAGAATGCTTCCTCATTCGGGGTAGGGGAATGAGAATAGCAATGGAAAAGATGGACGATACATCTGATTGAAAGTTCCCTTAGCCCATCATCTCCCTCACCTGACTGCTCCAGGCGCTCAGGAAGCAGGGCTGAGGCCAACATCCCACCCGCCCTCCCCATTACCAGTAGCTTACAGGTTGATGTGTACTGCCTCTGAACATGGAGGTTCTATGTATTAACCACAGGCCTGGACATATCTCTCCAAACCACAGAACGAAGGCTGGAGAAAGAAGAGGGCCATCAGTAGCCACCCACTGCGATGAACATCCCTGACAGCGTGCCTTGATATATCAGCAACTCTGGAACACAAGTGGGAGGATGCTGCTGAGCTCACATCCTGACTGTGGGCTTCCCAGCCGCGTCTACTGTAGTGGGTTGCTAAAAGCTTATTCCAAACAAAACTTGTTAATCTTTAAGGTGCCACAAGACACGCCATTGTTTTTGCTGCAACAGACTAACAAGGCTACACCCGTCTGCCTGGAAATTTCCAGAGGCAACTGGCTGAGTAGTGTTCTACTGGGGACTACATGGGCCTTTGGCCTGGTCCAGCAGGCCTCTTTCTTAAAAAGGAATGCCAGCAACTAGAGAACAGAAAGGTAGGGATTTTAGGGGAAGCACTCAGAAGAGGCAGGAAAGGAAGTACGTGCACTGGGTGGAGAATGGATAAGGTCTGCTGGATGAGATGGGAGAAAAGTGGCAGAGGAGGTTGCCTCTCCCACCTCACTTCCCACCCCTGACTCAGGACCAGAACCAAATCAAAGCATAGGAAAGTGCTTGACCACCAAACAGACCCTTGGCCCATCCAGGCTACTATTGGCCACTCTGACCAGCAGTAATGGCTCTGGCCAGGGCTTTGGGCAGGAGTGTTTACTAGCCCTGCTGGCAAATACTGCTGACTGAACCTGTGACCTTCTGCATACAAACATGGGTAAGTAACTTATCCTATTCTACACCCTTGGTCCATCTAGGCCAGTGTTACCAACTCTGACTGGGAGCAGCTCACCAGGGGCCTCAGGCAGGAGTCTTTGCAAGCCCCACCTGGCAATTGTGCTGACTTGCACCCGAGATCTTCTGCCTACAAAGCAGGTGTGATGCAAAGCAAGCCACATTCCACAGATTGTTGAGCCAGGAACGGGTCTGCCTACACGGACCGGCAGCCTGGGCTCTCCAGGGGGAACCAGGCGGGATTCCTCTGCCAGCCTTTTAACCTGGGGACCCCTGGGATTCCCTCCTGGGGGGTCTCCCCAGGTTTTAACCAGGCCCCACTCTGCTTAACCAGAGATTCCTTCCAGGGGGGTCTCCCCAAGTTCTATCCAGGCCCCCCTCGGCTTAACCAGACACTTCTTTCCTGGAGGGGGGTCTCCCGAAGTCCTAGCCAGGCCCCCCTCTGCTTAACCAGGCACTCCTTCCTGGGGGGGTCTCCTGAAGGTCTAGCCAGGCCCCCCCCCGCTTAACCAGAGATTCCTTCCAGGGGGTCTCCCCAAGTTCTAGCCAGGCCCCCCTCGGCTTAACCAGACACTTCTTTTCTGGAGGGGGGTCTCCCGAAATCCTAGCCAGGCCCCCCTCTGCTTAACCAGGCACTCCTTCCACGGGGGGTCTCCCCAAGTTCTAGCCAGGCCCCCCCTGCTTAACCAGAGATTCCTTCCTGGGGGGGTCTCCTGAAGGTCTAGCCAGGCCGCCTTCTGCTTAACCAGAGACTCCTTCCTGGTGGGGTCTCCCCAAGTTCTAGCCAGGCCCCCCTCTGCTTAACCAGAGACACCTTTTTTGGGAGGGCCTCCCTAAGTTCCAGCCAGGCTCTCTTCTACTCAACCAGAGACTCCTTTTTTGGGAGGGGTCTCCTGAAGGTCTAGCCAGGCCCCCCTCTGCTTAACCAGAGATTCCTTCCTGGGGGGGTCTCCCCAAGTTCCAGCCAGGCCCCCCTCTGCTTAACCAGAGATTCCTTCCTGGGGGTCTCCTGAAGGTCTAGCCAGGCCCCCCTTTGCTTAACCGGAGATTCCTTCCTGGGGGTCTCCCCAAGTTCTAGCCAGGCCCCCCTCTGCTTAACCAGAGATTCCTTCCTGGGGGGTCTCCCCAAGTTCCAGCCAGACCCCCCTCTGCTTAACCAGAGATTCCTTCCTGGGGGTCTCCCTAAGTTCCACCCAGGCCCCCCTCTGCTTAACCAGGCACTCCTTCCACGGGGGGTCTCCCCAAGTTCTAGCCAGGCCCCCCTTGGCTTAACCAGAGATTCCTTCCTGGGCGGGTCTCCCCAAGTTCTAGCCAGGCCCCCCTCGGCTTAACCAGAGATTCCTTCCTGGGGGGGTCTCCCCAAGTTCCAGCCAGGCCCCCCTCTGCTTAACCAGAGATTCCTTCCTGGGGGGTCTCCCTAAGTTCCACCCAGGCCCCCCTCTGCTTAACCAGGCACTCCTTCCACGGGGGGTCTCCCCAAGTTCTAGCCAGGCCCCCCTCGGCTTAACCAGAGATTCCTTCCTGGGCGGGTCTCCCCAAGTTCTAGCCAGGCCCCCCTCGGCTTAACCAGAGATTCATTCCTGGTGGGGTCTCCCCAAGTTCTAGCCAGGCCCCCCCTGCTTAACCAGAGATTCCTTCCTGGGGGGGTCTCCCCAAGTTCTAGCCAGGCCCCCCCTGCTTAACCAGAGACTCCTTCCTGGGCGGGTCTCCCCAAGTTCTAGCCAGGCCCCCCCCCGCTTAACCAGAGATTCCTTCCAGGGGGTCTCCCCAAGTTCTAGCCAGGCCCCCCTCGGCTTAACCAGACACTTCTTTTCTGGAGGGGGGTCTCCCAAATCCTAGCCAGGCCCCCCTCTGCTTAACCAGGCACTCCTTCCACGGGGGGTCTCCCCAAGTTCTAGCCAGGCCCCCCCTGCTTAACCAGAGATTCCTTCCTGGGGGGTCTCCTGAAGGTCTAGCCAGGCCGCCTTCTGCTTAACCAGAGACTCCTTCCTGGGCGGGTCTCCCCAAGTTCTAGCCAGGCCCCCCTCTGCTTAACCAGAGACACCTTTTTCGGGAGGGCCTCCCTAAGTTCCAGCCAGGCTCTCTTCTACTCAACCAGAGACTCCTTTTTTGGGAGGGGTCTCCTGAGGTCTAGCCAGGCCCCCCTCTGCTTAACCAGAGATTCCTTCCTGGGGGGTCTCCCCAAGTTCTAGCCAGGCCCCCCCTCTGCTTAGCCGGAGATTCCTTCCTGGGCGGGTCTCCCCAAGTTCCAGCCAGACCCCCCTCTGCTTAACCAGAGATTCCTTCCTGGGGGTCTCCCTAAGTTCCACCCAGGCCCCCCTCTGCTTAACCAGGCACTCCTTCCACGGGGGGTCTCCCCAAGTTCTAGCCAGGCCCCCCTCCGCTTAACAGGAGATTCCTTCCGGGAGGGTCTCCCCACCTTTCTTTGGGGGTCTCCCCAAGTTCCAGCCAGGCCCCCCTCTGCTTAGTTTCCCAAAACCAGGGCAAGGTCGAGGAGGGAGGGGCCGCTCCGTGCAGGGGGAGGGGGCGCGAGGGGCGTCCCACGCCTCGCCCCTCCCCTCAGGGGCGGGGCCTGCTTCGCCCTCCCAAGGGCCACGGGGGGAGGAGAGGGAGAGGCCACTGGGTAAGGGCGGGGGCGAAAGAGAGCCTCAACTCTCCTCAGGGCCGCGCTGCCCCCCTCCCAGCCGGGAGCCCCACTCACCGTCACGCCGCGGCCCGCTCCTCCAGCCCCGCCGGACAAACGGGCGGACAGACTCACACTCGCCTCCGGCCAAGAAACACACACACACACACACTCACTCACTCACTCACATACACCCCTGAGGGCGGCGCGGCGACGTCACAACGCACGGCGACGTCGGCACGCACGACGCGCGCGCGCCGGGCCCGCCCCACTCCCTTCTCGCTGGCTGACTCGCGGGCGGGCTACGTCGTCCGCCTTCTTTTCTCTATAGGCCGCGCGGGGCCTAAAATGAGCCGGACAGTCCCAAGAACCAATGAGAGTGCTTGTAGGGGAAGGATACCAACTTCGCCTTCCAATAGAAAATCTTGAGTGGAACCTTTCTCTCGCTTTTTTTTTTAATCCCGCCTCCGCGGCCTCCTCCATCGACTCCGCTCTTTCTCCGCCTCGCGGCCCTCTTCCCAGATTGGCCAATGAGATGATTGCGAAGGCGGGCTTTGCACGAAGTGTCGCCTGAGCGGCCAATGAGAGGAAAAGGAAGAAGAAGAGGGGGAGAGATGGAGAGGGGGCGTGGCTTCAGGGGCGTCGTTCGTTTTCTCCTCAGGAGGCTGGTGAGGGTCTGTTTTCCCGCCCAAAGCTCCTCCTCACAGAACAGCCCCTTAAATTTCAGTCCTCCAAGTTTTAATTATCAGCAGGCCCCGCAAAAGTCCTAATATAGATTTTAACTCTTTATGTAAAACATGTTTTTGAAGTAAATGAGCGCAAGCTCGCCTTGTGAACGTATAAAAACAATAAACACCGATTATTCCTCCCTCATGGGTCACTTTTGTACCAGTAACAAAGCCTTCACCAATTATTTCCGAAAAGGAAGTGGGATATGAGCCCCTCAGGCTTGACAAATGGAGTTCCTCAGGGAATCCAGAGCTTGGAGAAATTGGTTGCTTGGACTACAACTCCCAGAACATGATGGTGAGGGGATTCTGGGAGTTCTAGTCCAAAGCAAAAGAATGTTTCTAAGTTCTGAGAGAACTTCAAGAAGAAATTTGATGGTGCTGGGCTTCTATTTAAAATGGAGGGAAGGTGGTTAACAGCATCATGAAGGTGACTCTGCTTTATACCCATTTTGTGGATGGGGTTAACTGAGGCCCCCAAGGAGCTGGCTTCATGATGCTCTCCTGGCTTGAAGAAAATGGAAGTCCAAAAAAGTAATTTTCTCCAAGTATTGTTCGCAGCTAACCAGACAAAGACTAGCCCAAGATCCTCCACTGAATCCCATGGCCCGGGCACCAGTGTGAAATCTCTCTTCAGCCAAATGACTGTTGCAACATGAAAAACAAAACAAAACTTGTTTTATTACACTGTATTAGAGGCACTGGAAACAAAAGCAACCGCTGGCCAGTGATACAAATGATAGAAATCAGTACTATACTGCAGTAGCTGCTCTCTTAAGTCGAGCCTTAACAGAGAAAGAAAGATGATATGGATAATAGGCCTGTCCATTGCCACTGGGCTTGGAAAAGTTACTTTTTTTAGACTCTTGGGCCCCCCAAGGATTTTCCCTCCAAGCTTTGTATGATTGTCACCAAAGTGAACCTCCGTGGTTAGGAGCAATATGTCTCTGAGCAGCAGCTTCTGAGGTAATTTAAGAATTGCTGTGCCGGATGAGAGCAACAGCCTGTCTGGGGCCTTTTCCGCACGACACTCTTATAGCGCGATTATTCCACTTTCAACCTCCTAGGGAATCCTAGGCCAGCCCCTCTCGAAGCTGCAAACCCCAGGATTCCCTAGGAGGTTGAAAGTGGAATAATTGCGCTATAAGAGTGTCATGCAGTCAGCATCTTCTCTCTCAGCAGAGAAATGCCATTTGGCATTGATGAATGTTCTGCAATGGCAGACTGCATCTACAAAAGGAAGTAATATGTATATCTATCTATCTATCTGTCTATCTATCACTGCTCAGCACCATGCAATCAGAGTCTTGGACTGGGATGCGGGAGATAAGACATTCGCCCTTGCAGAGGCATGAAACTCACTGAGGCTGTTTCCGCACTACACGGTTGCAGTGCTATTATTCCACTTTCAACCTCCTATGGAATCCTGGGCTTTGCAGTTGAGGAAGGGCCTTTAGAATTCTCAGCCAAGAGCTCTTGGGCCTCCTCAGGAAACTACAAGCCCCAGAACTCCACAGGACGCTGAAAGTGGAATAATAGCAGCATAACAGTGTAGTGCGGAAATGGAGTGAACCTGGGCTGTTCGGTCTCTCTGTTGCTTTCACTCTCTGACTGGCCAACCTCACAGAGTTGTTGTGAGGACGCAGAAAGGAGGAGGAAAATCACACATGCTGCCTGGAAGTCATGGGAAGAAAGGGGGGACATAAATATCACCAATAACAAAATAAAATGGCTAATAGCCATTTACAAATCACTGTCCCAAAAGAAACAAGCAGAGGAAAGCTATAACCAACATGCCTTGCTTGCCCCTTCCTTGACTCGTGTGCCTTGGCTTACTTGTGTGAGCCACAAGAGTTTTTCTGCTCAGCTCCCTCTTGAACCCAGACAGCAATTGTGGGACCTTGTCTGTTCCTCCTGTGTGTTTCTGCCTCTCAAACCCCTTACGATCCCCATCATCTTGATTGTTTTTCTACCAGCTTTTCCCTTTGAGCAACTGGGAGCACAAACCTCTTGCATTTTCCTATGCTCCACCCCACCATCGTCGATCACTTCCTCCTCTCTACCCTCTTTCCTTTGCAGCTGTCAGAGAATGTCCTGAGCGAAAAAGAAACCCCAGAAAATTGCACGTCCTGTCTGAAGGAAGGAAAAAGCAAAAACGCCGAAGAAAAAGCTACTGGGTTTCAGTTTGCAAAGAGACACCCCAGACAGAATGGTGAGTTGTTCTTAACATGGGTTGGGAGAATGCCTTCCTTCCAACATTTCACAGATGAAGATGGGGATACATGTGCCCAAGCAACATCTGATGTGGATATTATTATTATTATTATTATTATTATTATTATTATTAAAGAACACAAAAGCTAGGAGAGGGTGCAGCAATGTGCTTTTGCCTGAGTCTTCTGGGAAGGGCAAGATTTAACAACTTTTGTGCTTTGAACTCTGTCTGCAGAATCCAAAGCAAGCTGGGGATATGGGGGAAAGTGGGAGGAGGAAAGAAAAAACTGGGACATTTTAAAAGCAGCTGAGAAAGTGGGATGACGGAGGATTAATGAGGACTGTCCCTCCCAAACTGGGACAGCTGAAGGGTAGGAGGGCGCAATAGGTGGGTAGATTTGCTCCCATAACTGTGTTGCTTCCTGTGAAACATTTTTTCTGAGCATTCTTTGCCACACTGTATTAGATCTATATTATTAGGAGCACAAAATTGCCTACCAAGCAGGATCACTTTGCAGGGACAGACGACAACCCCTTGCTGCGTCTTAGTGTAAAATGCACCCTTGGTTCTGAAAAACTCCGGAGAAACCGTTGTGGCTGGCGCCAAGTTGGTAGCTGCATGTCGACATCAACTTCCTGAGTGGTGGCAAGTTTCGAACTGTCAGATGAGCAACATTTCAGAACGATGGGACATTTTGGAGAAGTGGTGGTCTACCTGAAGAGGAATCAATGGGTTTAAAACTCTAGGAAGTATTTAGATGACTGCTTTTTTAGGGTGCAGTCACACTGATTAAAAAGCCCCAGGTTTTGTTCCTTTCCTTTCCAGGCAGTTATTTATTTATTTATTTGATCGATATATCATTTTATTTAATTGGGACAGTCCTGATTAATTCCAATTAAACCTCTATCATTCCACTTTTCCAGATGAGTTTCCTTGTTTCCGCTCCCCTCTTCACATTTCTCCCTTTGGCTTCAGCTTACTTCAACACAGCTGCAAGTTGTGTTCAAAGTGCAAAAGTAGTTTGCATTCCACTAACTAACCACTGGGGAGAGAAGAACAGAAGTAATCTTACCCTTCCCTGTAGGCTCTGTCATAAGCAAAGTGCTGCAGTCTCTCCTAGCTTATTTCTTCTTCCTAATTCATAACTTTTGCCATCTTGACCACACTCTGGTGCTGCTTGGCTGCACGCGACCTATTTTTCATCTGAGAAATGTTGCAAGGTAGGCAGATATGGCCCTTTAAAGTTACACAGGCAGCTGAAATTCCTACTCCCCTCCCATTGACTTTAAAATCAAAAATAAACATGGGGAAACAATAGAAGAGACAGAGTGTGGAAGGAAGGAAGTAGGCAATAATATTAAATGCACCTAAAACCTGGGCCATTTCTGCACTAGACTGTTATAGTGCTATTATTCCACTTTCAACATCCTATGGAATCTAGGGGGTTTCTCCTCAAAGGCCCTTCCTGAAACTGCAAACCCCAGGATTCCATAGGATGTTGAAAGTGGAATAATTGTGCTATAAGAGTATAGTGCAGAAATGGGCTATGATTAATTTTAGCAGAGATTTTGGAAAAACTTCATAAAATAACATGGGTGTAAATACACATGTGTTTGTGTGTGAAATCAGGGCTTCTTGTTGTTGTATGGCTTCAAGTTGTTTGTGACTTATGGAGACATGACCCTATGATAGGGTTTTCTGGCTCTGAGAGTGTGTGATGTGCTTAAGGTCCCCCGGCGGGTTTCCGTGGCTGAGCAGGGAATTGAACCCTGCAATGCTCAAACCACTATATCACACTGCCATCACACATTCTTAGCCCCAGAAAACCATGTTATAGGTCTACTTAGGGTCATCAAAAGTTGGAAATGACTTGAAGGCACACAACAAGAAGCATTTGCAGTTGCCATTCATTCTGCGTGTGTGTGTGTGTGTGTGTGTGTGTGTTGGAAGTAAGCAAGCTAGACATTTCTTGGTAGCCTTCCCATCAAATGTGAGAAATAAATAAATCACATTTTATATTATTTAGTCTATTTTGAGGGGAAAGGCAGGCATGGCAGCCCAGCTTGCTTCATCATCAGTCTGACAAGTAGGACATCAGGAAGAAGGCTCTCTTTTCACCCCTTTGGATCCAGGAGATGGGCTGCCAAAAATCCTCTTATCACCTTCCGGACTAGGAGGAGATGAGGCTAGAAAAGTGTTAATTAAAAAGAAGATGGCTTTGGCTGTCTCTGGCCAGTTCAATTTATTAAAAGCCTTTCGGTTTTTAGGATATAGCTGGAAAGATCTCTGATATTCCAAGTGGGTTTCTCATATCTGCTGTCATAGTCAAAGATACTTTCGGCTTTAAGGATGCAGAACAAGGATTGGCAATTGCAGTGATGGGGGAAACAGGGGGATTCTGTGGGGTTTCAGCACACCAGAAATGACATGCTATTACTTGTGGACACCATTTTGCTAAATTTTTGGCCATTTGCAGGGGGTGCAGCTTGGAGGGATCTGCGTAGTTGAAGGAGGTAAACTGCTGTGGTTGCATCCATTTTGCGATGCTTAAGGCTGGTCTGGGGTGAAAAATCACCTGAAAATGCAGCCCACAGACCACACTTTGCCACCCCTAGCATAGACACTGCAAGTTGCTTCAGCTTTATGAGAATCATATCCACACAAGGCCTTTCCACTCGAGCGTGTGGTCGGTCCCAGGTGAGCCTCTCTAAGTGCTTCATGCTCCCTTCAGCACTTTTCACTTTTCAACCAATTCTAACCTGTCAGGTATGTGGGGAAGCCTCTCTCTCCCTCTCTCTCTACACACACACAATAATGCATGCACACACACTATATATACAGAGAGAGAGAGAGAAAGAGAGAGACCGTTCTACAGATATTGTGGACTGCAAAAAGACAAATAAATGGGTCTTAAAACAAATCAAGCCTGAACTCTTCCTAGAAGCCAAAATGACTGAACAGAGGCTGTTGTGCTTTGGACACATCATGAAACAATTTGACTCATTAGAAATGACGATAGCGCTGGGCAAAGTGCGGGCATTAAGAAGAGACAAAGACAGGATTGATTTAGTTAAGGAAACCATGGCTGCTTTGACTTGGCAAGACCAGAGCAGGGATATTTAACAGAACAGGGGATGCCCATAAATCAAAGTCTACTAGGTGGCAAATACCGACAAGACAGATGGAAAGATAGAAACATTTTTGTCTCTTTTTCTTTAGCTTCTTGTAAGCCAACTTGAATCTCAGTCTTGGAAGAATAGTGGGCTAGAAAATTAAACAAATCAATAGGTAATACCTGACAGAAAGCAAAAACCCACTTTGCTCTTTCCTTTGTAGTCGGATTCTCTGGTTGTATGTGACGTGGATCCAGAGCTGAAGGAGAAACTGAAGAAATTTCGCTTTCGAAAAGAGACGAACAACGCAGCTATAATTAGTGAGTTACCATCCTACACACTACCATACCTAGTTTCTTGTCTCTAATCATTCTTTGGATGGTGCCTCAACTTTGTGACTTAGCACTCCTACAGTGCAAAAGAGAGAGGCTGGCCCATGTAGCATGTGACAATGGAAATTTGGTAAGTGGATTTCCCCCAAAAAAGTGTGCAACAAACTGGTACCCCAGTCCTCAAGGATTTCAAGCACTTGTGATTCCCATGGGAACGTTTCAGTTTTTCAGTGGAACTGAAATGTGCTTTTTATTTGTTCCTGGGTATCTGTGATGATTCAGTCTGACCAACGCGGATTGCTTTGTAATATCTTTAGCATTTTCCCCAGAATTTCCAAGTGCATTATCTGAATTGGCCACTTGAGGGAACCAGAGAGCACTTTTAACTTTTAAAAAATACAGAATTACCAAGATTAGGAAAGAGACTAAAGGATAGAAAACTGAAATAGAATTAAATAAGAATTAAAAAGTGCATAGCAAAAGGAACAAAAGAAAAAGAAAAGAAGAGGAAAGAGTGGCTTCTGATCTTTCCTTTGGAGGTTATATATGAACATATAGTTATTTGTACCTCTCTCTTTCCAAAATTACAACATATTCCCTTCTTTTGATAGCCTAATCTTTCTAATCATCAAACCAAAAGGTACCAAATAATTTTTTCCTCCAAAAAGTCTATAGGGAGTTTCCAGTCCTCATGAAATGTCACTAATGACTTGCCTCTAGTCAAAACAGACAATTTATCCATTTCGGCTAGATCTGTTAGTTTCTACACCTGTTCCTTCATAGCGGGCAGTATTGAATTCTTCCATCTTTGAGCATACAACAGTCCTGCTTCTGTGGTCATACACTGAAGAAATCCTCTTTTCCAGATGCATATCTATTAATCCCAAAAGGTTTGGACAAGGTATTATGGACTGCTGGGATTACAAAGTGTTTATAGGAGGCAAAAATGATCAATAGCTTTTCGTCTTTTCTCTCTTCAGTGAAAGTTGATAAAGAGAGGCAGCTGGTGGTACTGGAGGAAGAATTTCAGGTAGGCAAAACTTTTACATCTTTTTCATATTTTTTGACTATTAAAAAGGAAGATAATTTTTATTTATTTATTTATTTATTTGTATCCTGCCTCTCCATATGGATCGAGGCGGCGAACAACTTACAAATAGCATGTATTTCGAAACATTTCTGTACATGCCCCCAACAAACTGGGTACTCATTTTACCGACCTGCGAAAGGATGGAAGGCTGAGTCAACCTTGGAGCCGGGCAGGATCGAACTCACAACCTTGTGGCTTGCAGTACTGGCATTTAACCACCTTCCCATTAAAGGAACCTAATTAAGTTCACTTAGGGTTTAAAACCAGGGTGGGCAACTGTGGAAGGCTAGAGGGCTTCTCCCAACACTGTCCCCTCTCCACAGAAAATCTCAGAAACATTTTTGCCACCAAATTCCCCAGCCATACCTTCTAGGGGATATGGGGCATTTTTGCCATGTTTTGAGCTCAGCAGGGCCATAGAAGTCATTTTAAAAAAATAACAGTAGGTGAGTGGAAGTAACTTCATGTATTCTTCTCTTTTCAAAAAAGCCCTATCCTGGAACTAAATTGGCCTGACGGGGCAAAAACATGGCAAATTGCTCCCCACACTAAGATAGCTGAGGACAAAGGGGGGACATGGAAGGAGGAGAAAGAAACTGAGGCATTTTAAAAGGAGTTGAAAGAGTGAGACAAAAGAAGAATAGTTAGGACTGCCTCTGCCAAACCAGCACAATTGGAGGGTATGGTCTTTTTTTGATGGGGGATGGACGGATGGACTGATGGACTGTAGCTTGGAATTGGGAAAGAGGAGATATAAATTAAATGATTAATAAACCTATTCCTCCACCCCCATTTCATTTTCTCTTTTGCTTTCTCTTTCTCTCCCTCTCTGTCACACACACACGCACACACACAGAGTTTTTACTTCTCTTCTCTTCCCTTCGCTGCACAGCAAGGACTGAATTCCTAGTGCTTTAAGCAGCTGCCTGAATCTGACATAAAGCGACATCACCTTTTCCCAGAAGAAATTGCATCAACTCTTCCACTCCGCACTCTTGCATTCTTGACAGAAAATTCTGCCCGTGTGTTAGAAATTACAAGGCTGGGTTAAAAGCAAATTGAATTTCAGATCAAATTTAATATCTCAAGGGAGCGACGCGCTGATGGCGTCATTTGCTTTCATATTTAATTCAATATGTTATACAACCCTCATGTGCATTAGTGAAATGTTAATCAAATGGCAGCATGGAATATCTAGTCTATTGTGTTTTGGAAAAGTAGAGTCTTGGATGGGGAGGATGTAGCTCCATCGAGGATCTTCTTCACCTCCGTTTTACTTAATTTTACTAAAAGACTGGCATGTTGAATTAAACATGATTCCAAAAGATATCATCAGCACATAGTTATAATGTACTTAGATAACTGGAAGCCCCAGCTAATGCTCACACACATCACTTTGCTGGTCTAACCACTCCACCGCTCCTTATTCCATAGATAGTAGTGTTTAAAATTTTTTCGGAGCCAATCTAGAATGGGGCAGAGGACTGAGGCTTCTGTTGAGAGCGTGGCCTCTGTCACCAGTTAGATGAGTTTTAGAGTCCTTGTTAGCATCGTGGCCAAATCTTAACAGCTGTCCAGTGGCACAAAAAGGGCTAGTTTATATTTAATAGGCCTAGGTAGATAGATTCATTTTAGCATGATAATTCAAGGCTGTGAAAGGAGCTGCAGCTGGGAATGGAAAGAGGAGTATATTTTCCTGTGAACAACCTACTTGCACAGTTCTTGTGGATATTGGGGATAGGAGAGGGGCCTGTACACTTCAATTTCTTTTGTTTGTTTCTGCTCTGTCTAATACTTAGGAATCCAACTTCCTCTGATCTTACCCAGGCCATTTCTGCACTGTACTGTTATAGCACTTTGATTCCACATTCAACATCCTATGGAATCCTGGGATTTGCAGTTCCGGGAGGGGCCGGCCAGCCCCTCCCGGAACTGCAAACCCCAGGATTCCATAGGATGTTGAATGTGGAATAAAAGTGCTATAACAGTACAGTGCAGAAATGGCCCCAGTGTTTGTGTGTGTGTAGGTGTGGATGTGGATAAGAGCACTTCAGCTCAGAGAACTGGTAACCAACTGTCTATCTTGAATATTAGTCATGGGACAGTCTGGGGAGATTTAGATTTAAATGACAATAGCCCAAAACAAGTGGCAGAGCATTTCAATCTTCCTGAACATTCAATCTCTGACTTACAAGCAGCAGTTCACAAACAAACAAAAGAATAAAAAATTTCAAAGGAAGATTGAAAAGAGAAACAGCCGAATTGGATTATATTCATAAATTCAAATCCATTAGCAAAACTGTTTAGAGAGACAATGGTTACTTGGCATGTTGTCTGTGTTAATATACAGGTTTTCATCACTATAATTAAAGGAAAGAATTCTTCTTGGAGGAGAATAACTCTGTGGAAACAGTCTTTTGGTTAGCAGATTTACTGCTTTCACACCTCTATACTACAGACCTGCTGCCTGATTGACCAGTATCATCTCACACTACACTTTGGAGCCAAGCTCACAGTTTGCATTTTTCTATATCCTGTTACATTCTGATCCCATTCCTACAAGTGTACTTGAGTACCTGGGTTGTATTACTACACTCCATCAGAACATATCAAGAAGTGGATTAAGATCCACAAACATTCATGCTGAAATAAACCAGCCCGTCTCAAAGGTACCACCAGATTTTTTCTTCCCACCACCCCATTTTCCTTTTTAATCTAAAAGACAAGAGACACAGAAGACAAGACTGACACCTGGAGGAGTCAGTGTGTGGTTAAGAACAATGAACTTAGCTCTGAATGTCATACCCTCTAACTATCCCAATTTGGTGGGGACAGTCCTGATGAATCCTCTGTCATACCACCTTTTGGGCTGCTTCGAAAGAGTCCCAGTTTTTCTCTCCTCCTCCAACTTTCCCCATTTGTCCTCAGCTTACTTCCATTACTGCAGACTAAGGCCATTTCCGCACTACACTGCTATAGTGCTATTATTCTACTTTCAATATCCTATGGAATCCTGCGGTTTGCAGTTTAGGGAGGGGCATTTAGAACTCTCAGCCAGAGAGCTCTTTGGCTCAGTAAACTACAAACTCCAGAATTCCACAGGAGGTTGAAAGTGGAATTAGTGCTCTCTGACAGTGTAGTGCAGAAATGGCCTAAGTTCAAAGTGCAAAAGGACTTTGTACTTCATTAACTCAACAGGGAGAGGGGAGAGGAGGGTATAATCCTGCCTTTCTCTGTAGGCTCAGGCAAAAGGGAACTGCTGCGACCTATTCTTGTAACTTGTCTGCCCTTCCGCAGTCGCAATTTTTGCCATCTTGACCACCCTCTGATGTTGCTTGGCCACATGGGTCCTGGATCCAACTTACAATGTTGGAAGGTACAGAGCATTAATTGGTACTCTGTACTCCCATGTCCTCCTCCTATTGCTTTTCAGTCATCAGTCAGTCCTGCTCCCTCTAGCCAGAATGACCAGAACCCAATAGAACTGACTCTGACATCTTTAGCAGAGGGCTTCCAAAACTGCCTCCTTGTTCTAGCTGCTTAGATTTGGCTCCCCAGTGTGTTGTGCCAAAGATGACTCAGCTGCATCAAAAGAAGAGTGCACACAGCAGCCTCGAACAGGGAGCAACTTGCCCCCCCCCAGCTATCTTATTTCATCTTAAGCAGTGGGAGGCTCTCCTTAATTCTGCACCTTTGCCAGATAGTTCATTACAGGGCTCATGATCCCTGCTTGGCTGCATCAAAGAGGATTTGATAATTTGGAAGAAAACAGTGGAGAGTTCCTTTTTAGTGACAGAGAATTCAGACCGTTAGTCAGTGGGGAGCAATTATCTCCTAAGATGGAGTGAGCAACTGCGTCGGAACTAGAAGCCAATTTTTTTCCCCACCAGCAAGTTTCATTCTCCCCTCCCCAAGCAAGTCCAAAATATCACCATTTTCCTCTGGCAACAGGAAGGGATGGAAAAGGGAGGCATTTGGGGGGTACAATGGGGTGTTTGGGGGGTGATGGGTATTTTCACATGTTTTCATGCATTTGGGGAAATTTCTGTGTAGTTTGGAGGTAGTAATTGCCTGAAAATCACACTGATTTTTTTAAAAAATTGAGCTCATTTGGGGACTGGTGGGTATTTTAAAGGCCACAGAATTGGGGTCCATGGGCCGCATGCATGAGCAGCAATTTGCCCACCCCTCTCTTAAGAGAACTAGAACAACTCTTTTCTTCTTATCCATATGCCCAATTTCATACCTGCTGAGTTCAGCTTGAGAGTCTTTTCCCTCTTTTTTACACCCCTATTAGAAGGCAGGAATGTGTCATACACCTGGGAGAAACTGAGCCAGTGCATCCATCCTCCTTTTATGGTCCTGTCAAGAGTGACGAGGAAGTGTCAGCATTTTCGGCTCATTTGGGCTGCAGCTGCCTGGAATGTCAAGAGCGAGAGCTGAGCAAACCACCAGCCTTTAAGAGCTGTTGGCATCTGATGTGAAACCCAGCGATGGCATCTGTCACCTGCACAGCACTTTCAAGCTGCACCCCGTCAAAGCCACTTGAGCCCCACGCTTGACAGGAGACAGCTGGTGTAATGTCAAAAGCAGAGGGCTGTGCTGGGGGGAGAACTGGGTTTGAATCCTTCCTCCACTGATTGAATTGCCTCTGACAAGTCACTGTCCCTCTAAACAGCTATATTTAGTTAGCAACAGCAACAACAATGATATAAAGATAAATATTTATTAAAATATTTATATCCTACTCTGTCCCTGCTTAGCCCTGGAAACCCACTGGTTGACCTTGGGCAAGTCATACTCTCTCAGCCTTAGAGGAAGGCAATGGCAAAATTTCTCCAAATAAATCTTGTCAAGATAACCCTGGGACAGGGTCGCAGTAAGTCAGAGTGAACCTGAAGGTGAGGGACCCAGCACGGTGTAGCGGTTGAAGGATTCTTGATGTCCTGAGACCTGGCATCCCTACAAGCAATTGTTACTTGTAAATCCCTGGCTCTTGCCCCACCACTATGGCACAAAGTGACAATAATTGCTCCCACCAGCCCTCTCCTAATTTTAGCTCAGTTTTTGTAAGGTTCTGTGTATTTTGTATGGGTGGCAGTGGTGGAAGGGAGGCATCAGCCCTTCTTTTCTGCTTCCCTTAAGTGGTCCTAATTTTTAAAATAACGCCTCTTTTTCCTCATCTCTCTTCTGTAGGATATCTCCCCTGAGGAGCTGAGGAGTGAGCTGCCAGAACGCCAACCCCGATATCCTTCTCGTGCTGTTGGGAGGGGAACTAAATTGTTTGGGCCTGAAGGGATACACCTTTTTCTTCGAAAAGGAAAGGCTGTATGAGAGAGTTGTCTTTTTCCACTCACTTGATTTGTGTGAAAAGTCTTTCATACTACGTAGTTGTAGCACTTGTACACCACTTTAACTGCCATGGCTCCCTCCTGTGAAACCCTGGGCTTTGTTGTTATTGTTTGTATGCTGACCTTTTCCAGATTATACAAGGACTGTTTCTCCTATAAAAAAAAATTCAATAATCAAAGGCTTGCCAGAATGAAAAGGGTTTTACCTGCTTGTGGAAAGATAGCTAAGGAGGGTATCAGTTGAACCTCTATGGAGAGGGAGTTCTAAAAGCTGACAGCAACCACTGAGAAGGCCCTGCCTCTCTCACATTCCCACCAAATGTATCTCTGAGAATTATGGGACAGAGAGAAGTGCTGCCCAGAAGATCTCAAAATATGGGCAGGTTTGTAGTTTGGTTAAATGCCCTTCTTTAATCTACAGAACTAGAGCTCTCTGCCAGAAAATTCTACATACCTTACAAAACTACCAGTTCTAAGAATCGATGAGATGCAGACAGGGCAGTCAGGGATATCGAATGCTCTTCTGTGACAGAGATCTGGGTAATCAGTTTAGATGATGGCACACTAGGAAAAAAAATCAATGAAAGTCAAATTATAAACATACTTAGTGGTTACTGGGGAGCCAGTGTAGTGTAATGTTTTGAGTGCTGGACCTGGATTTCTCAGAGACCAAGGTTCAAATCATCAAGTGGCCTTGGACATGTCACACTTCCTGAGCCTCGTAGGAAGGCAATGGAAAGCTCCTCTGAATAAATCTTGCTAAGAAAACCTTGTCCTTTAGAACCACTGTGTTGTAGTGGTTTGAGGGCTGGACTAGGATTCCAGGAGACCAGCGTGCTTTTTGCTTCCTTGACTGCCTTCATACCTTTGTCGTCTACAGCTATAAGTATGTCCACGATGATGGGCGGATCTCTTACCCATTGTGTTTCATCTTCTGCAGCCCTGTCGGTGAGAACTAGTGATTTCTTCAACTGGGTTTAATGATGGAATAGATCTGGCTGGCTCCCATCCCATCTGATAACAGCCTTGAGTTTGGTCCGTGGAAAGAAGCACAAAACTTTCGGGAAGGTGGTAGGGAGCCTGTAGCATTTGGTTCTGAGTGGCCTTAGTGACAGTTACCTCATTCTACATAGCTTATTGCTAAGGATTTTCCAAAAGATCAGCTCATACTGCAAGTTATAGCAGCAGTCCAGCAAAGTCACAAAGACAGTGAAATCCCTATTTCTAAAGTCACCTCTGACATGAAGACAGAGAGAGATGGTAATACCAGTTTAATCTGCAGGACACTTGTGAGCATTCATAGAATTCACAGAATTTTAGAACTGGAAAGGATCACAGAGGCCATTTGGACTCACTCCCTAGCATGCAGGCACACAGAACTGAAAACATTCCTGAAAGATGACCATCCAGTCTCTGCTTAAGGACAAAAGAGAGTTCTCTACCTTCTGAGGCAGTGTTAAACAGCTCTGATTGCAAGGAAGTTGTTCCTGATATTTAAGTGGACTCTCTTTTCCTGCCATTTCAACCCATTGGTTCATGTTCCCGCTGCTGGAGCAACAGAAAAACAAGCCTGCTCCATCTGCTACATGACATTGCTTCAGATATTTAAAGATGGTTGTTGTATCATTTCTCAGCCTTCTCTTCTCTACACCCAGTTTCCTCATAAGGCTTTGCTCTCTGATCATCTTGTTCGCCCTTCTCTGTACAACCAAGGATTTATGTTCCTGCTCCCAGATGCTGGGAGCACTGCGTGATCTCCCTAACTAGAGAGAAACACTGCAAATAAGTAGCACCCCCCCACCCCTGCCGAATACTCTGGGATGTGTAAATACAAAGAGAAAATTGCGAAAGTCTTGCTGCTGTGTTAAACTTCCCAATGGGGTTTCCCAGCTATTGGGAAACCAATTTTTCAACTAGTTTACAAATAATTGAGAATATTCTTTCTATTCCTGAGCTATGCACTGAAGTCCTCTCTCTGTGGGATGAATGTCTTGCCTAGCCTTAGGGAAGTCTCTTTCTCTCTTTCTCCGCATCTTAGTTCGTTCCCACTTCCCAGAATTACTGTGAATCACACGGCCTTTTGAAAACTGCTGCAAATGAGATAATGAATAACAATGATAATTGCAAATAAAGGAATTGTTCCCTGCTCTTTTCTCTTCCCAGGGTGTAAGCCTGAGCAACAGATGATGTACGCTGGCAGCAAAAACCGTCTGGTGCAAGCAGCTGAGCTCACCAAGGTATGCCAACCCCATTTTCCTACCTCTAGCCTGGCTCCTAATCCTCTTGGGACAGATTTTCCAGGGTTGCCTAGAAACTTTTGTAAAGTAGTCCCCCCTTATCTGCCATTTTGTTTTCCACGGTGTCAGTTACCTGTGGTCAACTGAGGTCTGAAAATCTTAAATGGAAAATTGCAGAAGTAAACATAAGTTTCAAATTCATAAGTTTTAAATGATGTGCTATTCTGAGCAGCGTGATAAAATCTTGCAGATTCTGTTAGTAGCTGTTATCAGATCAGATCTACTGTTCTGGTATAGCAGCGCTTGTGTTCTTTTAACAGTACTTTTTGTTGTAACTTTTATTACAGTATAATAATTGTTCTATTTTACTGTTAGTTGGTAATCTTTTATTGTGCCTAATTTAGAAATTAAACATCATAGGTATGCATGTAGAAGAAAAAAGGTTCTAGTTCTAAAAGGTTTGGTACTGTTTGTAGTTTGAGGCATCTATGGGAGGGGCGGGTCAGGGAATGTATTCCCAGGGACAATGGGGGACTACTGTACTCTTTCACTCTGACTGTGCTTGCACAGCACTCGATTGCCAAATTGCAGCCCATAAAATGCACGTTTATGTGAAATTCCCCAGTGAAGATGGAGATAGCTGTGGTTTCTCTTAAACCGGGGTAGGTAGAGTGTGGCCCCTGAGCTGCAGCCTTCAGCTCTCCCTAGTGGATGAAGAAATTGCCCCAAACACCTCCTAGAGGACATTTTGGCCCTGTTTATATTATTTAGGTATTAGGTATTATTTATTTATTTAGCACCATCAGTGTACAAGTGCTTTGCAAGTAAAAGAAGAACAAAACAGTTCTCTGCCCTCAGACTTACAACCTAGTTAAGACATGGCATGTAAGGGAAAGGGGATGACAGTGTGTGGAGAGGATTAAGTCCAGCAAATGCCGTCTCTTCTCTCCTGAGGCCAGGGCAGCCGCTTTGGCATGGTGGAGCTCTGTCTGCCCCTTCTTCTCTTCCTGCGAGGCCAGGGCAGCAGCAGCAACTGGGATGGAGGGAGAGCTTCTCATCTGCTTCTGGGCCTCGGCATGGTAGAGCTACGCTTGCCTCTTCTTCTCTCCCTGTGAGGTCAGGGCAGCAGCAGTTGGGACGAAGGGAGGCCCTTTTATCTGCTCCTGGGCCGTGGCACGGTGGAGCTGTGCTGCCTCTTCTTCTCTCCCTCCCAGGCAAGGGAAGTAGTAGTTGGAATGGAAGGAGGGCCTTTCACCTGCTTCTGGGTCCAGGCACAATGGAGCTGTGCCGGCATCATCTTCTCTCCCTCGAAGGCCCGGGCAGTGGCCGTTGGGATGGAGGGGACCCTTAAGGACAAACAACCCAAGGGGTGATGATGGTTTCCTGCTTCAAGTTCTTCTTTAAGTAATGCCTGGGAGAGTCAGGAAAAGATGGCCAGCCACTTTCTCAGCCTAGACAGCAAGGTGACCCTCTCCTTAACTCCTCTTCTCTCATTATCAGGTTTTTGAGATCCGCTCCACAGAGGATCTGACGGAGGAGTGGCTGAAAGAGCGCCTGGCCTTTTTCCGCTAATGGAGGAGTGAATCCTGGAGAGCAGGCCTTCCTTTAGGGCCCCATCCACAGCATCTCCCACAATACATCCCCTTCCCACACTATGCAGCCCTCAAGATGTCTTAGGACTCCAGCTTCCAGCAGCCCTTGCCGACATAGTAGCAAGGAAGGCTGGGAATTCCACTCCAACCCCATCTGGGAGGCTGCTGACTTCCTCACCTGCTGTAAAGATAACATCCTTCCATGGATGTGGAATACAGGAGCACATAATGTTTTAAGAGGTAGAAGCAGCTTGAGAACTTTTAAATCATGGATTTTATTCCAGTAGAAGTTGCTAGTTTCGGCAAAAGAACCAGGAATTGTAATGGATCAATCCACATCCAACCTTATGTTGCTGAGTTCCTCATTTTAAATGTGGATTGGTCAACAATAGACTCAGCAAATTTTCTGTCATAAGGATCCACCCCATCTCCCTTGCTGTCATTACCCCTCCGTACACACTTTCTACTGTTAGAGAAAATATCTGAAAAATGAAATAAAGAAATCAGATCTTATTTGCCTTCAAATTTGTGTTCTTCATATGTTCTTGACATTAGACCGGTGAGCTACTGAGGAGCAGCCCTTCATGGAGACCAAAAATTGGCCTCATGGTCTCATCCAGGAAAGCAATGCTAGCATTTGTTGTTCTTGTTAACTGTTGTCAGATTGACTTGACTTACTTCTACGCAAAATACTGTGGATTTCTCCCCGCCCCCCCAGTACAAACTTTCACCACCTGGTGGCGCTTTCCGCCCATTGGAAAGATGCCGGCAAGGTAAAATGGGACCACCAGATGTTCCCTGTCAACTTCTATTATGGAACGTGGCCAGCTTTCTGATGGGAAGGAAGGAGAAAATAGCTTTGTGGCACCTTTAAGGCTAAGCACTTTATTGCAACATCTGAAGAAGTGGGCTGTGATTCAGAAAAGTTTGTGCTGAAATAAACTGGGCAGCCTTAAAGGTGTCACAAGTCTCCTTTTTTTCCTCTTCTGCTGGCACAAACTCACATGGCTGTCTCCTTTGAAATTCCTGCATGAGGTCTCGTATAACTTAAAGAGCTGGGCAGATGAACAGACTTCAATGAACACTACTTTTCCTATGGCTGCTGGACTATGGTACGCTTGTGGCGTCTGTGCCAGGGAGACAATGAATCAGCTCTATGTTTTAGCTCAGATTTCAAAGGAGCTCTCCAAGGTGCTAACTCTGGATGCATGATAGGATCTAGCACCTTGGAGAGCTCTCTGCAGCCAGGTTTTAAAACTTGGATTTTATACCTTTCTAAGAGTATAAGAAACTGAAGAAGTTCCTGCCACCTGGAGTCCTGGCTTTGGGAAAAGGTGGGGTGGAAATAAAGATGAAGACAAGAAAATAAATCATCATCTTTGTTGTCGTCTCTTTTTTATTTGTGAATAATAATTGCCCATCGTTGTCGTCGTCATCATCATCATCTTTACCAATAGTAATAATAATAACAACATCAAGTCCTCCTGTTCCTTCTCTTTTTGAAGACATTTTTATATGCTCCCCAGAACACAATGTGTGGTTCCCTTGTTTTAATTGCTAACAGCCCTGTGAGATATGCTATTGAGAGAGAGAGGAGAGAGAGAGAGACCAAATTTGAGCTTTGCAACAGAACAGAGGATTTGAATCACCATCTCCCTCCTTGGTTTCCAGCCATAACCACAGAATTGCACAAATACTGGACAAATATAGAGTCTGTTGCCCAGTTCTGAATCCTCCTACCTCGCCTTTTGCCTTGGCTACCTGTGAAAAGCAGAACCACCATTGAGGGTCATTGAAGGTTCACATGGAACCTTTCAGTATTTTCTTTCCAACTTGGGCATTTGCTGCTAAAGGTTTCAAGTCACAAGCCTAACAGGGTTATTGTGTTTTTAAAAAAGTGCTTAAAACTGGCCATTTCTTTTCATACTTTCTTCTCAAACAAATGCATTGCTTCCCCCACCAAAAAACCTGGATCAGCAACAATTCCTGTGAATGGTCTGCTAGTCCTGTAGAATCATAGAGTTCGAACAGACCACAAGGGCCGTTGAGTCCGATCCTTTTCTGCCATGCAGGAATATACCATCAAAGCATTCCTGACAGAGGGCCATCCAGCCTCTGTTTAAAAACCTTCAAAAAACGAGACTCCACCACACTCCGAGGCAGCACAATCCACTGCCGAACTGCTCTTACCATCGGGAAATTCTTCCCCATGTTTATATGGAACCTCTTTTCCTGAAAGTTAAAGCCATTGCTCCATGTCCTGGTCTCTAGAGCAGCAGAAAACAGGCTTGCTCCATCTTCCATATGACATCCTTTCAAATATTTAAAGATGGCTATCATGTCACCTCTTAACCTTCTCTTCTCCAGGCTAAACATACTCAGCTCCATAAGCTGCTCCTTACAGGTATTCATGATTTCCAAGCCTCCTACCATTTTGGCCACCCTCCTCTGGAAACGTTCAGCTTGTCAATATCCTTCCTGAACTGTGGTGCCCAGAACTGGCATCTCTGTGTACACCAAGAGCAGCTTTTTCTGTTGCCCACTTCCTTCCTTCTCAACCTGCCCACCCGCTTGCTGGATTTTCCCTTGGGTCCCATAGGACTTTGGGCTTCTTAACACCAGCTGAGTATCTTGACAATGCCTTCTCCTCATCTGATGAAGTTAATAGCTAATAGGACAGATAACAAAAGAAAAGGCTCCTTGATTTCACAAGCAATTAACTGACAGAATTCCTAGCCACTGCCAGAATGATGTGGGGATGGCCCTTAACCAAGGCTAGCTCCCCCTGCCCTATTTTTAAGGTTTGACCCACTGATGGAGGACGTAGAGAAGAAGTCTTTCCTTGGCTATTCACTTTGGGTGGCTCAGTTTTCACGGAAATCCCGTTATGAACTTTCCCAAGACATTCTTTGGCCCCTCTTGTGGGAAGGCTCTGGTGGAGATGCTGGAAAGAACTCGAAAGAAAGGGAGGGGAAAAAAACCCCTGAAGAGCCAAAGAAAGATGAGATGAAGAAGAAAGATTTTACGGAGAAATATTAGACTGGCGAGAGTTATTAAACCACCGTGGTGCTATTACTGCCCCAAAAGACGGGAGACGGATTGTGCCCAGCAGGAAAACTCCGCACTTTAGAGATCTATCATCCCTGAGAGACCTCACTGGGGGGAGAGCAATAGTACTCCAGGGGATTCATATCCTCTGGAGACGGGGGCTAATTATTGCTTCGTTTATATAGATGGAGTGAGCTTCTCTCCGTCTACCCGCCAGATTAATCTGAAATGCGATTAAAGCAGCCTGCCGTGGAAAGTGCTTTGCCTGAGAGGTTTGCTCTTGGAAGGACAAAAGTATAGATAGGGAGGAGGGAGGAGATGTTGGTGGGGCGGGGAGGGGGGCAAGCAGAGAGAGGAATAAGTAACTTTTATTGAATGCTGACTGATCAAGCATCAGATGGGCGTTTGGGTGGATGGGCTACTATATGGGGAAGTGGGAGCTTGCAGCCAATCCCAAAACGCTTTTCCTTGTGAGCGCCTGCTTCTAGATTTCATGGGGGGCAAAGGAAAGGTTCAACAAGGATCCTTTGGTTGCTCAAGGAGGAAGAGCTTGTTGGAAGGATCTAGGAAACCAGTCTCAAAATGTGTTTGCCTCTTTCGCTGCAGCCACTCTCAAAACGCTTTCTTATCAGCCGGCCCCTCCTGAAACTGCAAACCCCAGGATTCCATAGGAGGTTGAAAGTAGAATCATCGCGCTATAACAGACTCGTGCGGAAATGGCCTACGTCTCATGGGCACAGAGGAAGGATTCAGCAAGTATCTTTTGGCTGGTCAAGGATGAGATTGTTGGAAGGATCTGGGCCACTTAATTCCACCCTTCTGGGTCCACACTATGTTATGTCTTCATAGTTTCCAACATTTTGTGCAGATGGAAAAGCAGGACACATGTGGCCAAGCGGCATCCGAGTGTGGTCAGGATGGCAAAAGTTATGAATGGGGGAAAAAAAGACAAGCAGCAGTTTCCTTTTGCCTGAGCCAACTGGGAAGGGCAAGACTCTGCCTGCTTCTGTCTTTGCCTCTTCCTTCTCCAGTTAATTGAGTGCAAAATAGTTTTTTGCTTTGAATTCAGTTTGCAGCAATGGATCGAGGACAAAAGGGGAAAGTGTGGGGAGGAAAGAGAAACCGGGGCATTTTAAAAGCAGCTGAAAAGATGGGATGACAGAGAATGTCTGTTCCAAATTGGTACTGTTGGAGAGTGTGTATCCTCAGTTTATGCAGAAAGAGAAAATTCACACGGAAGAGATATTAATGACAGTGTGCCCTCCATATATGTGGGGGCTTCCATTTCGTGAACCCTTGCATAAAACAAAAACCAGGAATGCTCCATCCCATAGTTGTGAATGGAATGTCTATTGACGTTAATTGGACACATGCCTTTATGCAATCTTGCATTCATGCGTGCGAAGGTTGTGCCAGCAGAGGGCACACTGTAGTCTCCTTCTCTCGCCTTCTAGCCCACTTTTCCGCTGTAAAGGCCGCGAGGGCGGCTTGTATGAGATCAATGGCAGAAAAGGCCTGGCCTGTGCATAGGCTTAGAACCTAAAAGGCAAGAAACAAAAGGAAAAAGAGATGGGGAGGGGAGGAGGGGAACAAAAGAGCAGGCACCAGCCCTGCCCCTGAGTTCTTAAAAAGAAATAATGGCTCTTAAGCAACGACCCTTTGGGAACTGTTCAGGGAGAGGCGAGTGAGCCTGACTGAGCCAATTGTCCAGTAAAATGATGGAAGAGCTCTGCTTACTGTTTTCTGCTGCTGCAGCTGGCTAATGCACTTTCTGCCTAGTGATAGTGGGAAGCGGATGAGCTCTATGGAGCTGGCCTTTTGTGGCAAAGCCTGGAGAAGTCCTCTATGATTCTACAGGACTAGCAGACCATTCACAGGAATTGTTGCTGATCCAGGTTTTTTGGTGGGGGAAGCAATGCATTTGTTTGAAAAGAAAGTATGAAAAGACTGTCACACCCTGCTTTGGAGACTGTCTCTTGCAAACATGCACACGCCGGAGGGTCCAGGCCATCCATTTTGGGCTGAATTCGATCCCCTAGAGAGGGCTGTTTGGACAAACGTTTGCCAGGAAAAATCGCATTTGGGACTCCATTTCCCACAGCTGGTAGCCATGCGGCTTAGGTCCGGACTACCTGAAAAGCCATATCTTCCCATATGAGCCTACTAGAGTTTTATAGTCTTGGAGGGAGGGTTTTCTCTCTGTCCCACCAACTTCCCAGGTTTATCTAGTGAGGATACAAAAAACAGGGCCTTCTCAGTGGCTGCTCCTAGGCAATGGCTTTCTCTCCCAAGGGAGGCTTGACTGGCCCTTTCTTTGTTTTCTCTCTATGTTTAGAAGAGAAGGTTAAGAGGGGACATGATAACCATGTTTAAATATCTGAAGGGATGCCATGTAGAGGAGGGAGAGGGCTTGTTTTCTGCTGCTCCAGAGACCAGGACAAGGAGCAATGGATTCAAGCTGCAGGAAAGGAGATTCCACCTGAACCTCAGGAAGAACTTCCTGACAGTCAGAGCTGTCTGGCAATGGAAGATGCTGCCTTGGAGTGTGGTGGAGTCTCCTTCCTTGGAAGTTTTTAAACAGAGGCTGGATGGCCATCTGTCGGGAGTGTTTTGTGGGTGTTCCTGCATGGCAGGGGGTTGGACTGGATGGCCTCTGGGGGTCTCTTCCAACTCTACGATTCTATGATTCTATGATTCTATGATTCAGACAGGCCTTTAGGCTCCATTTGGTTGGACTACAAGACTGTTTAGTGAGTGTACTGCTTTTATGTAGAATCTTTATTTAATATGTTATCATTCTTTTCAAACTAAATGTTTTGCCTGGATAGATTGTTTAATGTTTTTTAAAATTTTGCACCACATACCGTTTTGTTTAACTTTCACTGTAAGCTATTTTGGGTTCCATCTTGAGGACTCCAATAAATAAATCAAATATATAAATAGTCCAAAAAAGAAATTGTTCCAAGGTGCAGAAAAAAGTGAAGGAACTCAGGTTCTTATAACACTCTGCTGCTACAGTGCTATATTCCACTTTAATTGCCCCCAGTTTTCCGTATTGTTGCTGATTTCTGTGACTTCAGAAGGCTCGCTTTCTTCTTGCAGGCTGCAGGATTTGAATCTTTACCAAGAGAGTTTTTGGCCAGCTGAGAGGAAGGTCCTACACTCATTTTGTTCCTCACAGCAGTGTCTACTTATGTCATGTCATCGTCACATTGCATGAAATTCAGATGCCAAGTCAAGCGAATGCAGGGAAGCAACACGGCAGATGAGCCTGATATGCATATGAAAATGACAGTTGGGCCCCTGGAGGGTTGGTTTGGGGGTCCTCATGGAGGGGATGGAAAGGGGGCCATTTTGGTCAACCCTGCTCCATTCAGGCGATATGACATTTTCAAGCAATTGGGGTCTTTTTGGTAGATGAACAACAAAGGCAAACTAATAGGGTAAGCAGAACTTTCTTTGGGGGAGGCGGGGGAAGGAAAGCCTATGGTTTAAATGAGGGGTGGGAAACATGCAACGCTTTGGATGAGGTGGGACTGCCGTGCCCAGAAGCCCTGGCTAGCATAGCCAATGGGTTGTTGGAGTCCAACCCCATCTAGAAGACTGCATGAGTTCCAGCCCGGTTGCAGAGATCCTGGGTTGTCCCAGGTCCTACTGTTTCTGGGCCAAAACCTGAAATCTAAGGGTTGGCCTCTGGTGCTGTTGTTAAGCATTATGGATTAAACACTGACTGCAGTTTCTCAGAGGGGGTTTACCTTTGCTTTCCTCTGAGGCCAAGAGAGAGTGACTTCCACGACTGAGCAGGCATTCGAATCCTGGTCTCCAAAGTCATAGTCCAACGCCCAAATCACTACGCTGCCCTGGCTCTTGGATCAACTACTGCTGGCCCCTTCCACATCTGCAGGGTTCTCTTCCATCTCTAAGAGTCTATGGGCCTCAAAATAGAATCAGCACCTTGGATGGCTCCTTTGAAGTTCAGACCACAACCCAGAGTGGATTCATTGTCATTTCCAGACACAGGAGCTACTGGGTTTGAGTGGCATGCTGGATGGCTCTGGAAATGCCATTCTTGTGGAATGTGGAGTTCAAGCTAATGGGGGAATGTAAGACTTGCCCAGGAGAGAGACAGAGACTGATTGAGATCTGAAAGGTGGGCCTCCTTCCCTAACCTCCACACTTCCCTCTCATTAAGGCATGCAGGAAACGGAAGACGCTTCTGTCTGCAGGAGAGCCGGGGCCTTGCAGTTGGAGAACGTGGGCAGCAGGGGGTGTGATGCTGCTGTCCTTTGATTTGCAAGCAAGGTGGGAGCGGGCTGGGCTTGGATGGTGGCAATTATTTTACAACGCTGAATGGAGGGTGGACTGCTTTGCAAAGAAGAAGAAGCTGTGGTGCTTTTCTAACGAGAAGGGTGCTCCGGATGGCACACAGGTCGGCTTGGTTATGAGGGAAGACTTGACAATTAACCCTATAATGTAGCTTGAGGGTTAAGAACCAGCAGCTTGGTTTAAGCTCCTTAAGGAGTCTCTAGGGATGTAGCTAGTAGTGGCCAAAATACCCTGAAGGTACCAGATCCTGTCTGAATGTGGAAGCTAAGCAGGGTCAGCCCTGCTTGGATGGGAGACGACCCATGAATAACAAGTGTCATAGAATCATAGAAATGTAGAGTTGGAAGAGACCCCAGGGGCCATCCAGTCCAACCCCCTGCCATGCAGGAACACCCTCAAATCACTCCCGACAGATGGCCATCCAGCCTCCGCTTAAAAACCTCCAAGAAAGGAGACTCCACTACACTCCGAGGCAGCATCTTCCACTGACGGACAGCCCTGACCATCAGAAAGTTCTTCCTGAGGTTCAGGTGGAATCTCCTTTCCTGCAGCTGGAATCCATTGCTCCTTGTCCTGGTCTCTGGAGCAGCAGAAAACAAGCCCTCTCCTTCTTCTACGTGGCATCCCTTCAAATATTTAAGGTACCAGAATATGAAGGTACCAGATCCTGTCTGAATGTGGAAGCTAAGCAGGGTCAGCCCTGCTTGGATGGGAGACGACCCATGAATAACAAGTGTCATAGGCTCTATTTCAGAAGGAACTGGTAAAACCACCTCTGAGGATTACTTGCCTAAGAAAATTGTCACACCCTGCTTTGGAGACCCAGACAGTGCGGAGGAGCATTCTGAATTTGAGACAGACGTTTCCCCAGAAGTTTGCTCAGCGGAAAATAACAACCAACAGCAGGGGGAACAAACATCAGGATATGAAATAACATAGACTCCTACCTTGTGGGAGAGACGAAGCCAGAAAGAAGGTCTCAGGCGTTCAGCTTGTTTAAGTAGCAAAGGGGCTTCAATGAGGGAACACCTGTAGCAACACCATTAGCCTATAAAAGGCAAACAGCTGGCCCACCTCCTACCAGGGTCAACAACTGATCTTCCAGGTGGTTAAAGCCCAATGTAGTGTTTTCCTGATTCCCTTGGACCTCTGCTTGTTTGATGACGATTTGGATTTGCCTTTGCCTTTGTGGATTTGTTTGCTTTTGAGCTTGCATTCTTGAGCTGAACCTTGTTGGGACTACTCCTGCTCTTGCCTCTGTGAGTAAGCTCTGCCCTGCTGGTTTGCTAATTGGTTGCCTGGTCCACTTGGGACACAATAAAAGCCCTCTGAAATGCATGGGCCCCTCATAACTTAACAAGCAACTTGAAAGCACATACGCAGGGGTGCAGCTATGGTAGGAGAGAAATGGGGCCATTGCCTCTCCAAATAGGAGTTCTGTCACCCTTAGAAATTTTCCTTCGGTGGGTTTCCATGGCCAAGCAGGGATTTGGGCTCTGGTCTCTTGGAGTCCATTCGAACCGCATGGGCTCCTTCCACACTAGAAACCAGCAAGCTTCAAAGTACAAGCCTCACCCTACAAACTATAAGGCCACATACTCCAAAGTAGGTGTTGCACTCTAAATTTTTATTAGGTGCCTTCATGTCAATTTTTTTGACTTATGATAACCCTCTTTTGGAGTTTTCTTGGTCAGATTTCTTCAGAATAGGTTGGCCTTTGCCTTCCTTTGAGGCTGAGAGAGTGGAACTTGCCCAAGGTCAGTGGCAGAGCTTGGAGTGTGTGGAGGGGGGCAGGAGGGGCATGGCCACGGTGTGTGGGGCATGGCCAGGGCATGCAGGGGTGTAGCCACGGGCTGGGACACCCCAAAAACATTGCCGTCTGGGGCGAACTACCTCGTCACACCCCTTGTCCCTACGGGACTGCCCAAGGTCATCCAGTAGGTTTCCATGGCCGAGTGGGGATTTGAATGCTGGTCTACAGAGTCCTGTTCCAATGCTCAAACCACTATGCAACACTGCCCTTCTGATCTGAATTTGCTAGCATGCTGTATCCACCTCTTCTTGCAAAGCCTTTGTGCTTCACTTCTCTGTTCTCATCCCCAAGTAAAACAAAGCCTGATTGAATTAATTAATTCGTTCAATTAAAATAGTTTGCCACGCCTTTCCATCTGTGAAAGCAGCTAACGTACAGTCAAATGTTTAAACGGGGGGGGGGAACCTCCACAGCAATTTTTTTTTTAAAAAAGCTATCATTATCCTTACAAACCAAGCACCCGTCAGCACAACTTCACGAAAAGGAAGTCAAGAGAAGCCAAACGAGACCACACAGAAGAGGCATCAAAACCAAGAGTTGGTTTCCACCCAGGGCAAAAGTCTGCAGAAATATTAATAATTGTGTCTTCAACTGACCCTTAAAATCAGAGGTCAGGCACCCAAATGGATTCTCAAGAGCTCAGAGTCTCAAAGACAGGAACCACCAACAAGAAGACATGGGGCATTTCTGCCCTGCATTGTTATAGTGCTATTATTCCCCTTCCAACCTCCAGTGGAATTTAGGGCTGAGAATTCTAAAGCCCCCTCCCCTCCACTGCAAACCCCAGGATTCCATAGGATGTTGAAAGTGCAATAATAGTGTAATAGTACTATAACAATCTAGTGCGGAAATAGCAAACGTTGCTGCAAACTCCAGGCTAGGAACCCTTGAAGTTCTCTGGTTTTGGGCAGCGGTGTGAGGCCGAGACCCCGAAAATTGCACACATCCCCCTTCCTTAGGATTGTATATCTCCCTTTCTGCTTTTCCCTCTTTTGATGGCATTTCCCCAAAGGCTATGAGATTTGGGTGCCTATTTCTCCCCAAACAGCTGCAACCAGGAAGGCAGTTTGTCGGATGGGGGAAACATTGGAAGGCAGGAAAGGGTCTCCCTTTTCTCCATCTTTACTTGGGAATCCAACCTCTCCCCTCCCCGCTTGGGGAATCCCCCCTCCTTCCCAAAATCTCTGTCTGGCTCCTTGTCTTCAGCAAATACATATGTTTCTCTGCCTTCTTCTCTCTTCCTCCCTCCTCCTTTTTTTTTTAAAAAAAATCGTACACATATATATACACACACACAACAGCGATGGATGGTGCATCTCCATGGAAACAGGTTCACTCGTGATGGTGGCTAAAGCTGTAATGAACATCTCCTGTCCTTTCCCAATAGCCAAGTCCTCCTGCTTTGCTCTCCACCTTATTCCCAGTCCATCTGTTGCAGATTTGAGGGGGAAGGAGGGGGTGAGAAAAGGATGGGGCTGGGCCTGATTTCCAAAGCTTAAGGTTTGGATGGAGATTTCAAATCAATTTTGTGCAAACCGGCTCCTCCCTGGCAACCCGTGCGGTCTTCCCTCCATCTCTGTTTGGTCCACAGGTGGCTTCCTGAAAAACGTGCTTGATTCAGTTTATTACACAGAGCTAGGCTTGCTAGTTCAGGATGGTCTCAGACCCTGAATGTCATGCTCCAGGCCCCGGGTGCAAATGCAGACAGGGTCCTCTAACAGCTAAGGCACCCGGACATGAACAGGACAATACTTACTGCAGCCCAGCATTGGCTGTTTCCGTGCTACATTTCCCTCTCCTCTCGCTGCTTATGTAATGCAAATGACTTTTGAACTTTGCGTTCAGTTTGGCGCAACTGGAGTAAGTGGAGGACCAAGAGGGAAGGTGGGAAGAGGAGAGAAACTGGGACGTGTTAACAGTAGCAGAAAAAATGGGATGGCAGAGGATGAATCAGGACTGTTCTGGCCAAATTGGGACAGTTGGAAGGTATGGGATTTTGGATACCCACAACTGCTCTAAGCCTGTTGGCTTGGCAATTATTAAAACCTGGTTCTTCAAAGTCTGAGGCCTGCATTTTAGCTATTCTGCCTTGCTGCCTGTCATCTAATGGCTCTGCTCTCACGGCATCTATGCACCCTTCTATGCGCTCTTCCCCTCTGCTACCCAATGCTCCAGGTAAGGCAGGGAGGCCTGTCGCTGACTCATCCCCTTTCTCCATTCCTCTTGCCTCCTTAGCCAGAGGTGTGGCTGTGAGAGGCTGATGCAAAATCCACTTGAATCTCTCCAGCGCTTTGCGTGGCAAAAAAGGTCAACCGTGAAAGCCTGGCAGACACATGCAGTGATGTGTGGCTTCTGCTAGGCACAAGCTGACATTAGCACAATTTGAGATTTTGCTCCTGCTTCCTCTCTGCTGGGTTAACTGAGTACGACGGCACTTTTGCCCTTTGAACTCGGTTTGCAGCAGCGGAAGTAGGCTGAGGACAAAGGGGGAAAATGGGAGCAGCGGAGAGAAGCTGGGACATTTAAAATGCAGATGAAAAAGTGGGACGCTAGAGAATGAATCGGGACTGTCCTTGCAAAACTGGGAGAGTATGTAGCACTCTCTACTGAACTGGAGTAATCCCCATAAAAATCCCAGGGACCAAAGATGCAATGCCTAGAGCCAAAAACCCAAAACAAAACAGGATTTCCGTGAACCAGATTGTGCCTCTTTTTGCGTTTATTTGTCACTGGCACTAGAGCAAGGAGGGTGTGAGTTTGTCTCCTTCCTCCCCAATATTGCTCGCTGCAAGCCTCAAACACCCCTCCTTGCGCACATTTGTTTCCCCTTTAAATAGAACAATGCCACCGCAGCCTGTTACTGTGGCAACCGACTGACAGTCCAGCCTACTTAAAATCCACTCTCCATCCCTCCCTCTGGTTCTCCGGCTCGGTGTTCCCGCCTCCCCACGAAGCTGACCCATGGCACCCCTTTGCAGGGTAGTTGAGGGTGGCGGTTCTAAAATAACCGAAGACACAAAACTTTCCCCAGCTCTGGAGTCCATCAAACGGGGGCACAGAAACCAAGCCAGTGCAGGCTGGGTGTGAAGAAACAGAGCAGAGAGAAGGGAAGGCCAGGCCTCTCACCGCTAGGCTGCATTGCCCTGCAGCGCCTCTGGCAGTGTTCCTCATAATGGCCAAGTTCAAATCCTGGGGAAAAGATGAGAATTCCGAGGCTGGCAAGATACAGACCCCCCAGAGTGGATAATTCCTTCTGGTGACCCATGTCAGTTTTCATCTCCATCTTTATTGGCAGCTGTCACTCAACCTCTCTTCTTTCCCACAGACTTTGAAAGAAGACTGGGAGGAAAGAGCTATTTATAATGCATTTAGCTAGCCTAGCAGCCAGCTTGTGGTTTTTTTTTGTTTTTTTTTTTTTTGAGGCTTGGCTTCCTATTGTTACTCTGGAGTCTTTGCTCCTCGGCTCAGCCAGGGATGGCTGCAATCTTCTGCATGAGCAGAGTGGCAAATCTGCTCCGCGGTTTAGTTGGAACTTTGCAGGAGGTGCTAAACTCTATCTCCCAAATTGAGGTCAGCACCTTGGATAGCTCCTTTGAAGCAGATGCATCGCCCCACCAACACAGACAGGACTGGCCCCAACACTCCATTTTGTGAGGTCTTTGTCACTAGTATAGCCAGCTTTTGAAATGGCTTATTAGATAATTTCATGGAGGGGATGTGAGGCATCCAATGGCTCGGTGGAGCCTCCATATTCTGAAGCAGTAGACCGCTGAATACCAGTCTTTGGGAGCAAAAACAAATGTTGACTCCATCGAGCTCTGTTTTTGGAGATCCCAGTGGCTAAGGGGCATACCTCTAACATTTCACAGAGGAAGACAGGACACATGCAGCCAAGGACCATCAGAGGGTGGTCAAGATGGGAAAAGTTGTAAAGGAGGAAGAGAAAAGGCTGCAGCAGTTTGCTTTTTCCTGAGGCTACTGGGAAGGGCAAGGTCCCACTCCTCTTTCTGTGCTCCCTGCTACGTTAATAAAGCACAAAGTTCTTTCTGCGCTTTGAACTCCATCTGCAGGAACTGAAGTAAGCTGAGGACAAGGGAAGGAGAAGAGAGAAACTGGGACATCTTAAAAATCAGCTGAAAAAGTGGGCAGACAGAGGATGAATTGGGCCTGTCCTTGCCCAATCAGGACAGCTGGATGGTATCTAGAACTGGCTCCTTTGAGAAAGAGGATGCTGGATGAGATCAAAATTCAAAATGACCTGGATAGATTGGAGAGCTGGGCCAAGGCGAACAAAATGAAATTCAACAGAGAGAAGTGTAAGGTCCTACACTTAGGTAGAAAAAACAGAATACAGAAATATAGGATGGGGGACACGTGGCTGGATAGCAGTACGTGTGAAAGGGATCTGGGAGTCTTCATAGATCACAAGCTGAACATGAGTCAGCAGTGCGATGCGGCAGCCAAGAAAGCCAATGCGATTCTCGGCTGCATCAATAGGAGTCTGGTGTCTAGATCGAGGGAGGTACTGGTACCACTCCACTCTGCTTTGGTTAGACCCCATCTTGAATACTGTGTCCAGTTCTGGGCACCCCAATTCAAGAAGGATATTGACAAGCTGGAGCAAGTCCAGAGGAGGGCGACCAAAATGGTGAGAAGCCTGGAAACCATGAAGCCCTATGAGGATAGACTTAGAGAGCTGGGTATGTTTAGTCTGCAGAAGAGAAGGTTAAGAGAAGGGGACATGATAGCCATGTTTAAATATTTGAAGGGATGCCACGTAGAGGAGGGAGAGGGCTTGTTTTCTGCTGCTCCAGAGACCAGGACAAGGAGCAATGGATTCAAGCTGCAGGAAAGGAGATTCCACCTGAACCTCAGGAAGAACTTCCTGACAGTCAGGGCTGTCCGGCAGTGGAATCTGCTGCCTTGGAATGTAGTGGAGTCTCCTTCCTTGGAGGTTTTTAAGCAGAGGCTGGATGGCCATCTGTCGGGAGTGCTTTGAGGGTGTTCCTGCATGGCAGGGGGTTGGACTGGATGGCCCCTGGGGTCTCTTCCAACTCTACATTTCTATGATTCTATGATTCTATGAGGGGGACCTCTATTTAGGTATCCCACCTGGGGATTCTGGGCATTCTAGTTGAAACAGCCACTTCTTTCCCAAGCTCTCTTCCTTGTCTCCAGCTACTGGTCCCTTCAATGCCGCTGCTATTTGTGTGGCCCAGTGGGAGCAATTACACACACAGTGCATTCTGCAGCCTTCCGCAGTTGTGAGAAAGTGGGTGAGGTTCATCGCAATGGAGGAAGGAGAGAGAGAATCCTTTGGGATGGGAAGCCGCATCAGGGTCCAGATTCAAAGAGCTTTGGAAGCTAAACCGAACTTCTGCACATCTAATGGCTTCTCCTTAGGGTTAAAGAGGGATATGTACATTAGCAAAAGATGTACTTTCAGCCTTGCCATTTTCTACCCTTTTTTTCTTTTCTTTTTGCAGCACATAAACTGAGTTGCAGTGAAAAGTCAGGTTATTATTATTTTTTTTAAAGAAGAAAATAATGACATTAAACCAGTTTTCTGCCAGGCTTGTCCCTCCAGATACTGGGTTCACAGCAGACTAATTATACTTTGCTTGTAAATTATTGCTACAAAACCCAGCAATGGTTTGCTTCCACTTCCCTGACATATTGCAGAAGAGATGGGTTGGGGGGCAGGCAGAAAAAGCCTCTAAATAGGTCCTGTGCACCCCACAGGCCTCCCTCAGACCCAATAAGAAAAGGGTATTTTCATCAAATTTGTTTTGCAGTTTGCAATCAAAAATGATTGCAAGGCGATGGGAATTAATCCTGTAATGCTGCCCCTCCCAAATAACAGGAAATAATCAATGGAGCAGCGATTGCAAGGGGAACAAAATGTGAACATTATCTCTCCAAACAAGAATTCCCCTCAATAAAATTTTCCTTCCATCCCCAGGTTCCTAGCCTTGAAGAGCGTCAGACATTGAAAATCATTTGCATCTAGAACTCTTCTGTTTGCAGTGTCTGCATTCCCTTGGTAACCCTGCCTGCCCCTTTTGTTTGGATGCCTAAACTGTCTTCCTTAAATGCTCAATGGAAGTTTGAAGCTAAAAATTCAGTGGTTGGAGGAAAATTTCATCCGATATAGTTCTTATTGGTGGAGAGGCAATGCTCTCATCTTTACCACCCCTGTAACTTGCTGTGTGCCTTTAAGTCATTTCCAACTTATAGTAATAATAAGGCAAGCCAATCATGGGATTTTCTTGGCAAGATTTGTTCAGAAGGGTTTGCCTTTGCCTTCCTCTGAGGCTGAGAGAGTGTGACTTGGCCAAGGTCACCCCGTGGGTTTCCATGGCCAGTCAGGGATTCAAAATTCAGTGACTCTGTTTCCTACATTGGCATTCCAAACACTTATGATTAATCAGAAGTCCTGTTGTCCTGTGTGATCAATTTGCTCCTGGGCTCCAGCATAGAATCCTTCAATTTCTTCTTCTGCCTCTGTACTTGGAGCATAAACTTAGATTATTGTTGTATTGATGAGTTTTCCCTGAAGTTCAAGCATGCACTTGGATTATGGTTACACTGATGAGTTTTCCCCGCAGTCTTACTGGCATTATTAGACTTTGCATTAGATCCTTTGACTACTTTTGCTACATTTCTCCTCGCTATTAATGCCACCCCCATTTCTTCTTAGATTTCATTTTCCTGGGTAAAACACGGTGTAATTGTTACAAGACTCAAAATGTCCCATTCCTGTCCACTTTAGTTTGCTCAATGCTCATACTATGTTGGCTCCTTACCCATGTGCCCACACCCCCTACATTTGCCTGGAAGTGACTTCCAGTTCCTAAAATATCACTTCTGGTTACTCAAAATGGCAGCAGTATTGCTTGTGCATAGCTGGGAGGAGCCAAAAATGGCCCTCTGTCCATGTAAACTTGCTTTTATGGTTTTTCCTTTCCCCTCCTTAAAATGGCTGCAAGAGAAAACGTGGTAAATACATAGGGGGGAGAAACCCTCTCAAAATGTGCGTTGGTAGGTGGGTGAGATAGCAGCCATTCCTGCATTTTAAACTGTACAGGGTCCCTTTCACACAAATCACTGACCTTGCGTTAAATTGAAGGCAAGGGTAAATAGTTTTAAATAACATGTACACCATTAAATGCCACAGAACCTTCCAGTACGCTGCCCCCCCCCCAAATGAAGCAACTGTAAGGCATTTCCAAAATATCTAGGTTAAAGAAGCAGTACTAGGCATATCAGTTCTTGACTATTTTGTCCTTACATGCAAGGACCGGTAATTGCAGTAGTTTTCTCCCCACCGTGGGAGAAAATGAATATTCCTCTGCAAGATTTTTCCTGCACTCCAACATCTGGAACAAGATGTGCATTGTGTGTGCATGCCAAAAACCTGGGGCCTGTTCACACGACACAGTTACAGTGGTTTGATTCCACTTGAGCTGCCACCGCTGAATCCTGGGGTTTGTAGTTTGATGACGAGGAAAGCTCTCTGGCTGAGGGTTCTGAGTACTCCTCCCTTAGTGGCAACTTCCAAAATGCCACAGGCTGTTGCTGCAGGAGTTGGAGCGGACTGTAGCATTAAAATGATGCCATGTGAAAGGGCCCCAAGTCTTCCCCCCCCTTGCCTCTGGAGTGTTTCCTCTCTCCCGATCCCTGGGCAGAATACAGTTGCTTTTGTGCCTGTCTGGGCCCTGCAAGATCTTTTCCCAAAATATATTTCCCGTCTCTTGAACGTAATACACTCTTGTATTGAGAATCCTCAGAGGTGGAAGGGGTTCCAGAAGTTAAGTGCTTATGTCCTAATGAAGCTAATTGGGGAAGAGGCGGAGAAATGTTTGGAAACGGCGGTGTGTAGTCACCAAAAGGCTTGCGTTTCCTTCCCGGCAGTGGGCCAAGGTAGCTCCGTTGGGGGAGACACGCACTGCTGCTGCGTGGAGAGTGGAGACGATAGCCTGTGCGCATGGAGCATGAGATCTGTCAGCACAACGCGCGCAAGCATCTGTCAGGGCTGTTCCCTGTCCGAGGAAAAGAGCGAAGGGAGTTTAATCGCCTGTCATCTCACCTTATGCAAGGCAATGGTTGGAGCTGGGAAGGTGGCTGAGGCCCACGGGAAGAGTGTTGCAAAGAAAGAGCACTCGGCTTTCTTCTTGGAGGCTTTGGAAAAGAGGTCTTGCGGGAAATTTTGTGGAGCGTGCCGGCTCCTGGTGTCTGCCATGTCGGTGGGGTAATGAAGCTCTTCCAGGTTTTGGATAGCACTAAGATCTGTCCAAGGTGCTGAAGCCACTGGGGAAATATAATTCATCACCTTGGGAAATATAATTCAGCACCTTTGAAGTCTGAATGAAAAGCTAGAGCGGATTTATTGCCCAACTGACTTGGGACGTGTCCGGCTGCTACTAGCAGAAACATGAGCGAGCCTATATTTCTAGCCAGATCTTCCCAGATATATCAGCCGAATTTGGGAAGAATCTGTCTAGCTGTTTTCAACAGGCAAAGAGAAGCTTAATTTTATCTGGTTCCTCAAATGTGAGCACTCTTTTTGCACAGCTCCTCCGAATGCACACCTTTTCATGCCACAGACTCACACTAGTACAATGCTCCAATGTGATCCTAGCCAAATGCATTGCAAGTAACAACATTACCTATACTGTGTTAGTGGTAACTTAGGATAGCAGCTCTTCTTTTTTAAAACAGGGTAGGAATCATGCAGCTTTGCAGATGTTACTGAACTATTTCCCAAGAGCTCCAGCCGGCCCAAGCAGTGGTGAGGAATGCTGGGAGTTGCAATCCAATACCATTTGCAAGCCTGCATGATTCTAACCCTGTTTTAGAACTATATGATGGCTAGTTGTGTTGTTCCTTCGTTCTGTAACAAGTAATATTACAGCTTACTGTTAGCATTTCTTTCTGGCCTTCAAAAATACTTTTGGGGAGCATTCCGAAGGGGATTTTTCAAATTTTAGCCTATTTCTAGTGTAAGGATAATAAAGCTATTTTTCAAAAATTGCAAACTAGTAAGTAACAACCCCCCTTTTCGTAAAGGTAACTTTCCCTGCTTGAGTTGTTCACAGGCAGCTGCAAATCTTGCCAGATGACCCTAATTGTTCTCCTTAGAGGTTGGGTTGCCTGTTACGTAAATATGAAGCAAGGCCTCCCCCGTTCCCGTGCTCAGTGGCACTGCGGTTGGAGAAACAAAGGGCCATTAGCCTTGATTCAAGGTAACTCCTGTTTCTATGTAATGAGAACGGAGTGACGGCATCTCTGTTGAAAGGAGGGGACACATTTTCTGGGTCAGGGTCTCTAAAGAAGAAGCGGGGAGCTCAATCCAACATAAATCAGAGACAGACCTTCAGTTGACTTTGTGGTGTTGGAGTCAGCATGATTCACAGCCAGTCCCCCTCAATCTGATTCCCGTCTTTGTGATGGATGGGTGGCTAGAGATTGCTGCTCTCCGGACTGGGGTTGCCAGTTCAAGATCTTCCAAGGCCTTGAGGTTCCTATCCTAAAACCTGAGACCAATGGCTGGCCTCTGGTATAATGTTGTTCAGTGTTATATATTAAGCACAACCACCATTGCTCAGAACGTGTCATGCAACGCCTGCATGCACACACACAGAGCTGTTTTAAATGAGTGTAAACTCCTTTTGCATGTGGCAGATGAGCCAGGGTCCAGCAATAAAGCTGATGACAAAAGGGGAAAGTGGGAGGAGCAGAGAGAAGCCAAGATATTTTAAAAAGAACTGGAAAAGTTGGAAGACAGAGGTTTGGTTTGGACTGTTTGAACTCAGGCCATTTCCGCACTAGCCTGTTATAGCACAATGATTCCACTTTCAACCTCCTCTGGAATCCTGGGGTTTGCAGTTTCGGGAGGGGCTGGCTGGAAACTGCAAAGCCCAGGATTCCAGAGGATGTTGAAAGTGGAATCATCGTGCTATAACAGGCTAGTGTGGAAATGGCCTCAGTTTGTGGCAACTGAAATAAATTGAAGCTGAAGGAGGCAAGTGGGAAGAGGAGAGAACACACAGGTCATTTTAGAAAAAGCTGAAAAGTGGGATAATAGAGGATTAATCAGGACTGTGCCTTCCAAACTGGGACAGTTGGAGGATATGTGATTTTGGATACATACCCCCAGTTGCTCTAAGCAAATATGGAACCCTGGCTCTTTGTTTTAGTTATTTGGCTTTGCTTCCTCTGATATAATGGCTCTGCACTGACATAGCATCCATCCTGCCCCCTCCACTGCTATTCACTGCTCCAGGTAAGGCAGGGAGGCCTGTCGCTGACTCATCCCCTTTCCCGGTCCTTCTTGACTCCTTCGCCAGAGGTGTGGCCGTGACAGGCTGGTGTGAAATGCCCCCGAGCCTCTCCAGCGCTTTGCATGGCGAAAAAGGTCAGCAGCAAAAGCCTCGGCAGACACATCCAGCAGTTGTGATGTATGGGTTCTGCTAGGCGCAAGCTGACATTAGCAAACCACAAGGAAGAGGGGAAGGTGGGGGGGGGAGAGGAAGGAGGTGGGAAGCCCCCCGGGCTTTTGGAGGAAGAAGGGGCAGCGGGTGGCAAGCCGTCGGTTTCAAGAAGGCAAAGGAGCAGCTGCGGAAGGAAGGCTGGCCTATATTCCCCAGCCATTCCCTTGGTTCAGCTTCAGTTTCTCTTTGCAAAATTCCTTTGTTTATAGATCAGTGCTGGATAGGGGCTTCTGGGAGTTGCAATCTACAGCCATTATGGCTCTTCACAAGGCTTATTATTATTTTTACTGGCCAATATTTTCTATAAGCAGTTTTCTAGGGAGCAAGGTTCTGAGCCCAGATCAGGTTATTTAAGCTTAGGTGAATTGAGCTGTTTGGGGAATTCTGGGATTTACAGCTTAGGTGGGCAGCATTGAGCAGAATCAGCCAGGGAGCTGTAGTCCCTCACCAAACTACGAATCCCAGGATTCCATAGGATGCAGCCCTGGCAATTAAGTTGGAAATCATGTTGCTATAATATTGCTGTAATATGGTAAAAGGCAAGGGAACAATTATAACGATGAGGTGGCAAGGGGAAAACGATCGGTTGGCGGAGGCATACTGATCAAAATGCAAAGGCATTTGGGAGACCAGACTTAAGAACGCAGGCGAGAAACTGGAAAGGATTCAGAGCAAAGCTATAAAGATGCTCAAGGTGTCTGGAAGACAAATTATAAGAGGGCAGGCTGAAGGAATTTGGTATGTTTAGCCTAGAGAGAGAGAGAGAGAGAAAGAAGGAGAAGATTAAGGGACGAGTCCGTGGAGAGTCTTCGAATATTTAAAGAGATGTCAGAAAGAAGCCGGGGAACATATTTCACCCCATCCATTCAAGACAAGAGACATGGTAATAGGCTTAAGACTACATGACACATTTTGGGAAAGGGAAGTTGTTACCGCAGAAGGCTGTGTTGAATCTCTCCTTCCTTGGAGGGTGTCTGAAGTGGGTGAGAGCCAAGGAAGCATCGATTCCATAATTCTCAGAGCATCGCTACAGATCAGATGAGTTTTATTACAGGTTTGGCTTCGTTAACAAAGCAGATGTCTTCCCGGGCACGACATCTTTAATGGAAACTTTGATACCAGAGGCTGAAAGAACGCGGAAAGAAGAGGGAGAGGCTGCTACTCCACCAGAAAGAAGAGCAGTTCCATAACTTTCAGCAAACTTTTTCTTAACCCAAAACTAGCAATATGCTCATGTGAAATGAGGCAACCAGGCTGGGTAGAATCATAGAATCATAGGGCATTTCTGCACTACACTGTTACAGTGCTATGATTCTGGGGTTTGTAGTTTCCCAAGGCCAAAGAACTCTCCGGCTGAGAAGTCTAAATGCCCCTCCCTAAACTGAAAATCCCAGGATTCCACCGCATGTTGAAAGTGGAATAATAGTACTGTAACATTGTAGTGTGGAAATGTTCATAGAGTTGGAAGAGACCGCAGTGGCCATTGAGTCCAACCCCATTCTGCTGTGGAGGAACACACGCTCAAAGCACCCCCAGCAAAAGGCCATCCAGCCTCTGTTTTAAAACCTGCAAAGAAGAAGACTCCACCACACTCTGTGGCAACATATTCTACTGTTGAACAGTTCTTACCATCAGAAAGTTTTTCTTGGTGTTTAGGTGGAATCTCTTTTCCTGGAGTTTGAATCTACTGCTCCTTGTCCTAGTCTCTGGAGCAGCAGAAAACAAGCTTGCTCCACAGCGACGGAGCTTGGAGTGCGGGGCGGGGGGCGGGGAGGGGCATGGCCGTGGCGCATGGGAGCATGACTACAAGCCGAGACATCCCCAAAACATTGCCACCCGGGGCGAACCACTTCTATCGACACCCTGTCTCTACATGACTGTTGCTCCATCTTTAGCATGACATCCCTTCAAATATTTAAAGGTGGCTGGACCTTGCCTTGCATGAGCAAATCAAAACATTTTGAACCTTAGACCACTTGAAATCTTATTCAAAATGCATCCAGGGACAATTTTTTTCTTTCACCAGTCTCCAATTTTTTTTCTAATTTCCATTTTGGTGGCCAGATGTATAGATCTATGCTCTTCCTCTAACATACAAGGAGCAGCTCATAGGGCAGGCTTATCTATTCTCCCCCTTTTGCATTTCAGGCATGCTCAGCAAGGGATTCTGGAGGGAGCTGATTTTTACCTTGCCTGTTGGAGGCAGCCACGCACAGCTACAATTGGATGGGTTGAAGGGATGCCATGTAGAAGAAGGAGAGGGCTTGTTTTCTGCTGCTCCAGAGACCAGGACAAGGAGCAATGGATTCAAGCTGCAGGAAAGGAGATTCCACCTGAACCTCAGGAAGAACTTCCTGACAGTCGGGGCTGTCCGGCAGTGGAATATGCAGCCTCGGAGTGTAGTGGAGTCTCCTTCTTTGGAGGTTTTTAAACAGAGGCTGGATGGCCATCTGTCAAAGGGAGGGCTTTGAGGGTGTTCCTGCATGGCAGGGGGTTGGACTGGATGGCCCCTGGGGTCTCTTCCAACTCTACATTTCTATGATTCTATGATTCTAATAGATTGCAGCTTTTTACCATCTCAGGCGTCATGGTGTTGTTTACTGCAGACACACTACTGCAGCCTGACACTGAAAATCTGTGTTTCTCTAGCCATGTTGCCAATGCTGATGCTGCTATAAACTTTGCAGCTAGACGGAGGAGGAGGAAAGGGGGTCTGAGCAGGCATAAAAAGACCTTGTAAAAAGGAACTGCTTCATCAGAAGCTTTGTTAACTGAGATACGCTAGTACTGCGGTTTTGCAGCCTACCAGGTGTTACAACAGGAGTTTTGGACTATCGCTGATCTGATTTCCAGCCAAGAGTCTGGGAAGTGTGGCGGATAATGTGTCACGTTCCAAGAAATGACTTGGTGTAGATGCATATGGCTGTAAAGACCCGTTGGAACCTGTGCAAAGAAATCTAATTTCGCCATCTGCAAAGAACTGGTCTGCATAAGCCGGGAAAAAAAGGTGTCAAAAATGGTGAAATAAAAATTCTACGAGAGGTTAAAAGCCAGACGGATAAACAGTTAGAATATGTCAGACATAACTGCAGTTGAGAAAAAGAAAAGTTACCTTGTAGAGTTGACAATCTCAGAAGGAGAACAGAACTGAAGACAAAGAGAAGAAAAGAATTATGAAATCCTGGATTAGATTCTACATCAGCTACCTTATTTAAGTATATTTAGCTATACAGTAGATCTCTGTATTTTTGAGGAATATATTCCCAGATTTACCATCGATAATGAAAAATGTGGACAATGAAACGCTATTTTTCCCCCCAATGAGATTAATCATGTACATATTGGAGAGGAGGCCCTGAAACTGGACAGAAGTTTTGAATCTAAGAGAAAGAAGTCTTCGTGGCCATTATTTGCAGTCCAAAGCCAGCACACAGCTGATAAAAATGGAAAAACTAACAACAACGTGCGGCGCAAAAAGAGATGGGCACAAAATGGTGCATTTCAGCATGGATAAGTGAGACTATGGATAACAGTGTCTTATGGTTTTCGTGTCCAGATTTTGCATGTCCAGATTTTTTTCCACCTTTGCCTTCCTCTGATGCTGAGAGAGTGTGACTTTCTCAGGGTCACACCGAGGAGCCAAGCTTTGAATTCTGGCCTCCAGAGCCACAGTCCAACCCTGAAAACCCTACACCACACTAGGAAAATATAAAAGTTCAATTAAACTTTCAAAAGCATTAAAAGCAATTAAAAATATACTCACAACAACAAATACAGTACAGATCAAAGAGGGTCCGGCTTAGGGAAAATGACTTTTTTGGGGCTATAATGCTCAGAATCCTGCAGCCGGTTAAATCCCCCGAGTCCGTAGCTATCGCAGCCTCTCCCGGGCAATGCATCTCAAAAGCTAAAAGCAAGGTGACTTTCAGGTCTCTCCGCTGACTCCTATTGACTCATCTGCCCAGATGGAACATGCGCTCTGTTTTAAAGAGGTGTAGAGAGGGATGTGCATTGTATTTTACAGAAGTGGTACATACCCAAACGAGCTTGTCCAACGTACCCGAGACAGCGAGGAATTATGTAAGACGGTGACTTAAGGCGGAAGGGTGCTGAATTATTAAGCGGCCGTGTCGCTGTGCCACTTTCGTGTCCCCGTTAGGGTTGGTAATGCAGGGGGACAACATCAAGACCATTTCCGCACTGGCCTGTTATAGTGCCATTATTCCAGTTCCAACGTCCTATGGAATCCTCAAAGGCCCCTCCCAAAACTGCAAAGCCCAGGATTCCATAGGATGTTGAAAGTGGAATCATAGCGTTATAACACATTAGTGCCGAAATGGCCTAAATGCACCCTTGGAGATGCTAGGGGCTTCCAGACAGAAACCTTCACATTGATACAAATAATGTCCTGTTGAGTGATCAGAGTAACGAGTATAGTAACTAGTTCCTTTTCAATCGTTACATTTAAAAAGTCACTCAGGAAATGAATATTTGCACGAGTAAAGTAACTAGTTTATTTAAAAAAAGAAAAAGAAAGAAATCTAGCTGTGATTCCAGTGGGGAACCTCAGACCCCAAAACATCAGATGCCTTGGGGGAATCTGGCTGGCTGTTTTCAGGTGCTTTCCCTGGGCTTTGGGCTGTGTTTTTCAAAGAGCAAGGCAGCCACAGCCAGTAATAGGAAATGCCCCGAGCAGAGATTTATTAGCATGGCATAACAAGCTTGCTTGGAAATGACCTTTTGGGAGATGAGTGGAAGGGGGTCTAACCCAGAGCAAATTCTTTCCCTGCTTTGGAATCTGGCTTATATTTAATCTTGACTCAAGGGGCATCCCATTCCACCACCTCTTTAATAGAGCGTTTTGGAAAAATTACAAAAAAATTGCAAAACATGACTTTGGGGTTTTGAATGGGCTGCACTTTCCCCGCCCTTGACTTAGAGGTTAAAACCACTCTTGCCTCCAGTATCTTCTAGATTTCATTCTCACATCTTGGGAATTCTTTAACTGTGAGTGGATGCACTTCCATTCCAACTGGCGTCACCAAAGAAGATGGAAGCTGAAACATCTGATTATTTATTACTATAAATACTTGTAATTGATCATTTTATTAAATTTGTAGACGAAGCAGGGGATATACAAGAGTAATACTCACCCCCGTCTCCCATGCTCTCACTTCTGGAGGAGACCAAACCAGAGTGTGTCACAGCACCCATGACAACTGAGAACAGAGCTGGGAAGCGATGGGGTTTTTTTTGGGGGGGGGGACTACAACTCCCATCATCCCCAAACCAGCATGGCCACTACACCTCTCTCAGAATCCCCCAGCCAAATGCTTTAACCCGTACTGTGTCTGGTTCTGGTCGGCGGTCCTTTGTTTCAAAACAGAGCTTGGAAAAGTTATATTATAGGGTTACGAACTCCTGGAAAAGTTACATTGTGGGGCTATAGGCCCCTGGAAATCTCTTGCCAGCATGTCCCTATGATTTTCCAGAGACGGGCTCCAAGGTTGACTCAGCCTTCCATCCTTCCGCAGGTCGGTAAAATGAGTACCCAGCTTGTTGGGGGCAATTAGCTAAAAACACATTGTAAACCGCTTAGATAACACTCAGTTGATAAGCGGTATAGAAATAAATGCTATTGCTATTGCTATATTAGCAATGATAATAATAAAAAAAGGAATAACGCTTCCACAAAAAGGTAAGCTTCTCCGAGCTCTGTTCGGTTTTCGTGCTTAAAAAATATTTTTATTAGATAGGAAGTTTAAATACAGAAAACCCATAAAGGAATAAAGAATACATACAAAAAAAGACACACACTGACTGTCTATGATCAACAACTTAAAAAACTACCCAGTCTAAAAACAATAACAACAAAAAGGAAACTAAACTAAAGCATCGAAGCAGGGTGGTGTAGCGGTTGGAACATTGGATGATCTCCTCTGGAGTCCAGGGTTCGATTCCCTGCTGGAGCATGGAAACCCATTGGGTTATTCTGGGCCCGTCACATACTCTCAGCCCCAGAAAATGCGATGATTGGTTTGCAGCATTAACAAGACATGCAACACTATGGCCATTTCCGCACGGCACTCTTATAGTGCGATGATTCCACTTTCAACCTCCTCTGGAATCCTGGGGTTTGCAGTTCCGGAGGGGCCGGTCGGCCCCTCCCGGAACTGCAAACCCCAGGATTCCAGAGGAGGTTGAAAGTGGAATCATCGCGCTATAAGAGTGTCGTGCGGAAATGTTCTATATTTTTCCTCTGTTGTATCTTTAAAGGGGTTGGTTAAATGTTTTGAGAAAATTCTTCATCACCTTGCAGGTGCAACCACGCGTGAGAAATCTGGAGGAGATCTCTTGGAGCTCACCCAACCTGCGCATTTCTTTTTTTCCTCTCCCACCTCCCTCCATCAGTTTCATGTCGCTCCAGCACACGACGGCGCCTCCGAGGCATATTGCAAGCAACCGCCCCCAACGAAGACAGCCTCCTGCCCGGCTGAGCCCGACAGGCTGTAATTATCAAGATAACGAGGGAGCAATTATGGTGGGAGCTCAAGTACCTCTCTTTTAATAGAGGATGTCTTTCCCTCTCTGCAGGCACACCTTGACACGCACATGCACACCGAATGTAGGTGGTATTTGGGAGCGCGCAAGGAAGGGAGACAATGGGAAGCGATGCCGCATGGAGTTGCGGACGCCACTTAAACCACACCTCTTCGGTTTGGTTGTCAAGTTTGTTTATTTGTGTGATCATCAGAGTCTTGGAAAATGTACTTTTTTTTTTGCTAGATAAATTTTTATTAAATTTTTCAATGAAACCACCCCCCTGCTTCCAACATCAATGTTCCCAGTTCAATCTGAGTTTAACATTCCATTCCATATAAGCATTCAGTTCCATACATTATCTCCATTTTATAACAATCATATACTATTACTTTTAGCTTATATGTAACTATTTACAATTTATCTTTTACCACTTTATTTTGTCTTCCTCCTTTCTCACAGCCCTTCTTTCTTCCCCCCTATTTCATTCTTTTATCCAGTTCAATACTTCTCGCCCTTCTCTTTCAAAGCCCTGGACTGGCTTATTTTTAAATGAAAAAGTTAGCTTTTCTGTCGCTACCCTATCCAGGACTCCGAATTTCCATTCTCTTATATCAATATATTTTCCTTCTTTCCAATGTCGAGCATAAGTCAATCTTGCTGCAGTTATTATATATAACAATGTCTTTTGATGGGATCTTATTTCTCTTTGTTGCCCCAACATATTCAACAAATGAAGTTCTGGCTTCATTTCAAAGTTTAAAACCATACATTCTTTGCATTTCATCATATATTTCTTTCCAAAACCTTTTTGCTGTTTTGCAGGTGGAAAATGTACTTTTTTTTGGACTGCCACTTCCAGAAACTTCCAGCTAGCCTACTGGTGGGGGGGAGTCTCCAAAAAAGGAACTTTTCCAATTACAGATATTTCAGCAGGCCTCCAAACAGAAAGGAACAGCGGCTCTCAGGATGGATGTCTGTAGAAGAGAAGGTTAAGAGGGGACATGAGAGCCATGTTTAAATATTTGAAGGGATGCCGCGTAGAGGAGGGAGAGGGCTTGTTTTCTGCTGCTTCAGAGACCAGGACAAGGAGCAATGGATTCAGGCTGCAGGAAAGGAGATTCCACCTGAACCTCAGGAAGAACATCCTGGCGATCAGGGCTGTCCGGCAGTGGAATCTGCTGCTGCCTCCATGGAGTGTGGTGGAGTCTCCTTCCTTGGAGGTTTTTAAGCAGAGGCTGGATGGCCATCTGTCGGCAGTGCTTTGAGGGTGTTCCTGCATGGCAGGGGGTTGGACTGGATGGCCCCTGGGGTCTCTTCCAACTCTACATTTCTATGATTCTATGATTCTATGATTCTGCCCAGTTTTTAGAAAGTTTCACAGCATATTGGTCATTCGCTTCACCGTGCTTCAGTGGAGCCCAGTGTGGTTGGTCTGTTTGAGCCAGGGAGGGTGGGGGATGCTGGGAGTTGCCATTCTGTCCCCTCTGAAGGGTGGTCCACCTGCTGGGTTTAGGACCAATATTCCCTTTGAGGTGCTCAGGATGTTTGGAGATGTTTCTGACTTCTGGTGACCCTTTCACGGAGTTTTCTTGGCATGATTGGTTTGGAGGAGAGGGTGTTGTCTTTGCCTTCCCTCTGAGGCTGAGAGAGTGTGACCAGAAGTCACAATTTCTAGGAGTCTTAGTAGTCACACTCTCTAAGAGCTCTAGTAGACCACAAGCTAAACTTGAGCCAGCAGTGTGAAGTGGCAGCTAAAAAAGCCAGTGTGATTCTTGGTTGCATCTATAGGAGTATAGTGTCTAGGTCAAGGGAGGTGATGGTACCACTTTATTCTGCTTTGGCCAGGCCCCAGCTTGGAATACTGCATCCTGTTCTGGGCACCACAGTTCAGGAAGGACACTGACAAGCTGGAACGTGTCCAGAGGAGGGTGACTAAAATGGTAGATGGACTGGAAACCATGAAGCCCTGTGAGGAGTGGCTTAGTGAGATGGATATATTTAGCCTGGAGAAGAGAAGGCTAAGAGGGGACAGGATAGCTATGTTTAAATATTTGAAGGGATGTCGTGCGGAGGATGGAGCAAGCCTGTTTTATGCAGCTCCAGAGACTAGGACATGGAGCAATGGCTTCAAACTTCAGGAAAAGAGATTCCATTTAAACATTAGGAAGAACTTCCTGATGGTAAGAGCAGTTTGACAGAGGAATATGCTGCCTGAAAGTGTGGTGAAGTCTCCTTCTTTGGAGGGTTTTAAACAGAAGCTGGATGGCCATCTGTCAGGAATGCTTTGGTGGTACATTCCCGCATGGCAGCGAATTGAACTCAATAGACCTTGCGGTTTCTTCCAACTCTAGGATTGTATGACTTGCCCAAGGTCACCCAGTGGTTTACATGGCCGAGCAAGGATTCGAACCCTGGTCTCCAGAGCTGCAGTCCAATGTTCAAACCACTATACTATGCTGGCTTTGTGTGGTCAAGGTAGCATCTAAAGACTGGGGTAAGTAAAACAATAACAGCAAGAAATACAGGGGAAAATAACCAGCAGGTTAAAAGGCAAACGAAATCCTTCAGGAAAGATTCGAAATGCCTGTGCTTTAAGGATCAAGGAGGATGAATTGGACCTCCCTGAAGCATGGAAAATGTGGTGGTGCCACCAGGGGCCCCAAAGATGAAGGAGGTAGAGGCAGGCGGCATCTTTGCTCCCTGCAATGCCACAGGGAGCCACTGAAGCTGGAGAAAGAAAGAAAACCTATGGCCGTCACCACTGAGAGCACTGCTTTTGCTGCTGTGACAGCATCTCTCCTCTTCACGAATCCATCAAATCCACTCCTTCCCGTCCCCATTTAAAGCCACATAATCGAAGGGCCATCATTGTACTTTGTGGCAATTTTTGGAATGCTTTATTTAACAGGGTTTCAGCGATAATAGTTCTGCTTTTCAGCAGCAATAGTTGGCAAAGTGGCTGACAATCGTACAATCGGATTTATAGGAGGATTCGGGTGCCCTGGCAGAGACAGGGCTGGAGCACCTGGGGCTGGAAACGGTATCAAAGAGGGGCACGCCTTGCTCCCTTAAGTGGAGGCAAACAGAGAGGGGGGCAGTTCATAGAATCATAGAATCATAGAAATGTAGAGTTGGAAGAGATCCCAGGGGCCATCCAGTCCAACCCCCTGCCATGCAGGAACACCCTCAAAGCACTCCCGACAGATGGCCGTCCAGCCTCTGCTTAAAAACCTCCAAGGAAGGAGACTCCACCACACTCTATGGAGGCAGCAGATTCCATTGCCGGACAGCCCTGACTGTCAGGAAGTTCTTCCTGAGGTTCAGGTGGAATCTCCTTTCCTTCAGCTTGAATTCATTGCTCCTTGTCCTGGTCTCTGGAGCAGCAGCAGTTTCTCTAGAGCAGGGGTAGGCACTCCATAAACAGATTTGGGGTGCGTATCTGGTCCCAGGGCCACACCTTCCCCCCGCCCCGGTCTAGATGCACGTGTATCTTCCACTGGTTTCGTGCACGGTGGGCTATGCCCTACCTGGACAGGGAGTTCTGTTCCATCATTTCTCCTGATTCTATTGCCACTTCATTTCTCCGCCCAGGGCCTGAAGGCTTTGTGAGTTAACTGAAGTATTTTGATTTCTCCAAAAGATGTGCTTGGGCATTAGCCAGGGAGAAGCCCTCGATGCCTGTTCCTGTCTGTGCATACATTACAGAGATGAGCTCCGATGCGCTTTCCATGCCTTCCCCAGATGATGCTTGTCAGATTTTTAGCCAGGCTGCGTAGCGGCAGAAGCAACCGAGAGGGAGTGCCTCTTGACTTGTGGGGCAGGTGTCCTCCTTGTCTCTCCGGGCTGAACATCTCCACTTGTAGCGCAAAGTGGGAATAGCAGAGTCCTGTGGTGGAGCCCGTAGAGAGGGCAAGAGCCATCAAGATTGCAATGGCCTTTGCAAATTAAAAATGCTCCCGAAACAATGCCCGTAATAATCAGGGCTCTCTGCTGAATCAAGACTTTTTTCCCTTTGATTAATCATCTGCCTTTGAAATGATTGATTAATCTATTAAATGTAAATATCCTCACATATTGCCCCAAACCTCCATCCCGATCCTTTTTGGAAGTGCTCTAGGTAGTTGGATCATTTGGAAGTTAATAAACAGAAGCTAAACCGCTCATTGTTAGAAAGCAGGGTCATTTTTAAGACTTAGCTTCATTTTGTAGCAGACCAGAGCTTGAGCGGCCTTGGAACAGTTCTCTGAAATTAAAATCGGCCCCAGTCGATTAATCAACGTGAGACTTAATTGGTTTAAGGCATAGATTAATCCATTAAAGCTTGCAGCCTTTCTAATAACAGCTATTAATGTGAGTCTTTAATTGAGTTGAGGGACTTGGGAATTCTGCAGAGCTCTTGTTCTTTCTGTTATGGTGGGGGCAGCTTCTGGCCTTATAGGATCTACTTTGTTTTTTGCTTTTGCTTGAACCTGAAGATCCACCAACCAGAGTCTAGAATTCTGTTTGTGACTTTTGCTGCCATAATCCGTGCCTATGCTACAAAAGCAATGCCTGGTTATGTCAGTGTAAATGATTCTCCAGAATTGCATAAAGCAGTATCCAGTACCTCTTTTTGCAAGGTCTTTCCTTCAGCTGTGCAATGGCAGCTAGATGGCTCCAGACTGCAGCTCTACCCTAGCCCAAATGGCTACTGATTGGCTGGGTGTGGGGGTGTCTGAACGTTGCCTTTTTGCCACTCTTCTCCCAGGGGGATAAAGAGCAGACTTTACCTTTGTCTGGTAGGGCAAGACTGCTCCAATTTCTCTGACTGTGTGGCTGCAACTGGCCTGGCCACAACTCTGTGCCAATTAATACCCAAGAAACTAAAGAAGGAAGACCCAATTTGGGCCTCCAGACCAGTGATGCCTCCAACACTGCATAGAGTTGCACTAAAAATCAGTGTGCCTCTGAGTTTGTTTTTTTGAGCTGCAGAGTTTGTTTGTGGCACCAGAAGTGAATAAAATTCATCTTGCTTTTGCACAAATACCCAACAGGGGTTTCCTCAGTCTGCTTTTATTCCAGCAGCTGAATTTGGGGTTGGGGAGGATTCCTTTTGCTGTTGCAACAGTTCGCAATCTATTGCAAATCACCTGGAGGTCTAGTGTTGGACCCTGATCTACTTTCTCTCCATTCCAGCATTCAGCAGTCCAAAAGATCTTGTGTAATAATTGTTGCACTGAGAACTTTGCAATAGTAAATGCAGGGGAGAGAGACTGTGGCCTTTCTTTTTCTTTCTCCCAGCCCCCAATTCTCACCTGTTCTAGTTTCAGCACTCTGGAGAATGCCATCAATATGGATTCACTACCTCCATCCCTATGGAACCTGGAGACACCAGGTGACCCTGTGCCCAGTGTTTTCTGAAGCCTGGGGTGGCCAGAGGAGAGCACCAAAGCAGGCAAAGGAGTTTTTTTGCTTCTCCTTTCACCGAATATCTCTGGCACTTGCACAGCCCTTCAGCTCCGCAGGCTTAAGTGGCATTGCCAGCCGAGCGCTTTCCACTCAATTAACCTGCAGTTGGTGTTCTCCCGCCAAAGGCTTCATAAAAAGAGTAAATTACCCATCGAAGTCTGTCAGTCTCCCCTTTCAGAGGGTAATTTGGAGTGTCAAGATGAGGCGACCGGGTGGGATATCTGTGGTCACTACTCCGCTGACCCGTGAAGGCCAGGGGAAGATACGGTTGTCAGCCTGTCTGAGAGGGACTTGGATGTGTCACCCGTCTTGCTGCGGACTCGCAGAATTGCATCTTAGTCCAGAAATGAACATCTGGCTTGAGCAAGCGGAAGTCCAGAGGCCATGAGTTGAGGGCAAATGTTGCAGAGAATTGGGCTTTTACTGGCTGCTAGCCACAATGGTGTGTGGGACTCCCAGTCCAAGCGAAGAGGTATGTCTCATGCTTCTACTGCAGGATAAATCAAGGACTGCTAGGGTAGGATAATGACATATTACCTTCATTATCAGAGGCAGTATGCCAGTGCTTGGAAAAGGGGTGTTTTTGGAGGTGGAACCAACTTGGCTGGCGGAGGGATTCTGGGACTCATTGTCTCCAAAATATCTTTCTTCCAAGATCTGTTCTCAAAACCAGTTTCTGGGGGAAATGGATGAGGGTGGGGCAAAGCTGGGTGCTGGCTTCCAAATGAGGTATAGAGTGAATTCACGCTTGATTTTATTGAAAGGAGCTCTCCAAGGTTCTGAAACAGTAACGGGAGAAAAAGGTTCAGAAACTTGGAGAACTCTTCTAAAGTACTGAATGAAACCCACAGTGGACTCGCCATTTCCCTGATATGGAGACCACGGCCTGGTATTCAGAGGAGGTTGTGCTGATTTTGGCTACCCAGAGGCATCTGGTTGGTCCCCGGAAGACCAAGGTGAGCGGCTATGTGGGTTTTTGGTCTGCTCTAGCGGAGCTAGTCTTACATTCTTAATCAACAAAGGCGTGTATTTTCCAGTGTATTCAAATTACAAGAAAGGAGGTTCCATCTGAACCTTAGGAGGAACTTTTTTTTACAGTACGAACTGTTCAACAGCGGAATAGGCTTGCCTTGGAGTGTGGTGGAGGGCTGTCCTTGAGCCGAGGTTGGTTGGACATCTTTCAGGAGCGCTGGAGTTGTGCTTTCTGGCACGGCGGGGAGTTGGAATCGACGGCCCTTGCAGTCCTTTCCAGCTCTAACTGGAACTGTGGGACCAGCTTGGATAGTTTCCGCTATCTCTAAAATTCTATTTATGAATATGTCAAACAAAGAAAAAGAGGAAGAAAATACATGTGTAGAAATACAAAAAATAGAATTGGAGCGTGGGTGAATGACATTTCTTTCAGGCCAGGAGGAGGTACTTAGTTAAGTTTACTTATAAAGCCAAGCGCTTGGGCCTGGCTTAAACCTCTTTGTAGCCTCTGCGGGAGCCAAAAGTGTCTGTTTGCAAGCCCTTTGACATATCACCAGCAAGCAAACAGAAGCCAACCTGAACAACCCCGAGTTTCATCCCAAAACACCCCCTCTCCGCATCACTGTCATCACACGGGATGCAAAAGGCTTTTTCACCAGCCACTTTATGCTGGTTTCATCTACACTGTGACAGACAACCTGTCGTCCCCTGATTTCAAACCTGAGTGTGTTGTGTGTGTTTTTCTTTCTCTTAAAAGAGATCCTAGGGAGGGGAAAAAAAAAACATTAATATGGGATGAACAGTTTAGAAAACATCACAGCTGCCTGCAAAGAGAAATGGCAGACAGCACACTCAGCATGCAGTGCCAGGCGGCATATCTGCATTGCGGAATTATAGCAGTTTGATCCCACTTTAATTCATTTATATAGTTCATTTATGCCTCACTTTTCTCCTGACAAGGGACTCAAAGCAGCTTACCAAATGTTAAATCAGCTAAAAATCATATTTGACCAAGTTACAAAGCAACTAAACAAACAATTCAATTTTTTTTTTTTTTAAAAAAGCACATAGTTGGCCTACTTTAACTGCTACACTTTTCTCCTAATGGAATCCTGGGAGCTGAGGGATTTAGGATTCTCCAGGGGAACTGCAGCAATAGGTTTCCTTGGCAGAGGAGCCTATGTGTCATTTGAAACTGCAAATCCCAGGATGCCATGAGATGGAGACATAGCACTTAAAGCAGGATGGAAGTGCTGTAGCTGTGTAATATGGATGTACCCAGGCCCTGAGTGGGGATGCTTTAGTCAGGATTAGAGATTTAGATTATCTTCCTGGTTTGTACGGCAAGGAGGGCTGGACTCAGTTTTGGAGAAGTTTATGGGGGCCACATTCCGTATGTGGACGGAGCCAATGGGAAAATGGACAGCACCAAAAATATGCATGGGTTTGGTGGTGCGGCTCTTCCTGCCGGCAGCCGTGAAACCTCAGGAGAGGTGCTTCAGCCTTCCAGAATGTCACAAACCAGCCAATGCCATGTTGGGAAGCCAGAAGGGCCAGATCTTGCCACAGAACTTAAGGTACCCCACCTCTGTTGTAGGATATGTTTGGGAAGTTTTAGGAAAGTTCTTTTGCCATGCAGAGAGACTGGTCAGATCTGCTAGAGCAGTCCTGGGAGAAAAGGAGCTATATTTTGTAAACCCAGGCAATGGAGAAGAAAGATCCAGGACTTCCGTTTCCAAGCTGGTACCCTTCAGCTATGTTTGACTACAGCTCCCATCACCCCAGCTTCTGGCATGAAAGGTCATGCTTGCTGGGAGCGGTGATTGCCGTAGTCCAACACATTTGCAGGGCAGTGGGGTTGGAGGGGGTTTCTGCAATGTTTGTAGGCCTGAAAAAGGAGTCCTTTCCCCCAGATCAAAAAGTTCATTGAACATTGGTGTTCATATTTCTCCATAAAGAAGGACATTTCGTTTTTCTCCCATCTCTAGCAGAGCAGAATGGCAAGCTTTCAGAAAACCTAAATTACAGTGAGAACATGTTGCCTGTTTTGGACTTGGAAAAAGTTTTTATCAAAAACAAAACAAAGAAGGGAACAATTAAAATGGGAAGGAGGATGATTCTGCCTTTCTCCCACAATTGAGACTCGAGGCGGCTTTCAATTTAAAAAAGAACAATATAGCTAAAAACATACAAAAAGCCAACGTTATCGGTGTGCTTGACTTTATACCTACCTTGAAACCCATGTGTCATATTCTTCTCTAATATCTGAATTTCTTTTAAAAAATAAAGAGCTAGAAGGCTAAGAGTTCCCCAAATCTGCTCTGGGTTTGAGTCTGAACTTTAAAGATGTTATCCAAGGCACTGGATGTGTGTTAGGGATAGAATTCAGCACCTTGGATAGCGCTGTAAATTTCAGACAAACATTTTGAGCAGATTCAATGTCCTGCTGACATTGGAGCCTCCCTTCTCTGCTACAGTGTCACATTTGTGTGCACATGTATGTATGCACATGCTTGCACGCACATAGGTCAGAAATCCCGGAGCATGGGGAAAGTAACTTTGTGGACTCCAACTCCCAGCATCCCCCAGCCAGCATGGGGCTGACAGTGGTGTTGATGGCATTTATAGAGTTGGGAGGGACTTCTAGTTCTAACGGGGATATTTCCTATTTGGAACATCAATGCTCTCATTTTATTTCCTCCTTGTAGTCAGACTTCCTGCGGATTTCCCCTCTGTGCCTTTTCTAGCCCCTTTGGCATTGCTGGATTAAGGAAACAGAAGAGTTCTAGGTGTGAAGGAGTTTCAGCATCTCACTCTCTGCAATGCTAGAAATTTGGCAACTGAAGGAAGGGGAAACAGGATTCAGAATTCATCACCCCCACCGTCTTTATTTATATCCTGTCTTTTCCCTGAAGGCTAAGATTCAAGGCGGCTTCTGCATGAAGACGATTGCAGTTGCAAACACACAAGTCAACATTAAAACTGAATTAAACTGTCAGCTGTATTAAAAACATACACTTTAAAAACAGATTTTATAAAAGGTTAAACAATACAATTAAAAAAATACAGCCGGCTGCCATGCATTTCCTTACAAGCATTTATGTGCCTTTCCTCCAGACACTGTTATAGTGCTATTATTCTGCTTTCTGCCTCCTGTGGAATTCTGGGGTTTGTAGTTTCTTGAGGCCAAAGAGCTCTCTGGCTGAGAATTCTCAAGGCCCCTCCCTAAACCCCAGGATTCCAAGGGAGGTTGGAAGTGGAATAATAGCACTATAACAGTGTAGTGCGGAAATGTCCTAGGTCTAAAAAGTCTGCCTGAATGAGTATCTTTGCCTGCTGATGGAAGGTCGCAAGGAAGGGGCCATAGGGAAGAAATTCCAAAGTCTAGGGGCCTCCCCTGAGAAGACCCCCCTTGTTTCCCCACCAGCAATACCTGTGAAGGTGGTGGGACTGAGAGAAGGGCCTCTCTTATGGATTTTGGGGTCCAGGCAGGTTCATAGAGGGATATGCAGTCTATCACTGAGGTTTCACACCTGTTTACACCCATATTTGATCTGCAAATGAGTAACAGAGGAAGTATCTTTCCATTTCTATGTAGGAGTAGTTAGTTGCAAAGGAAGAGGGTTGCTGTGATGCCCACCCCATGGAACTAAGTGGAAAATCAGGGGGTACGGGTGAAGTTATGCATGATGCCGGGGAAGAAATGCCCCCAAAATTGCAGAGGTGGAGAAGGGAGGTGTGCCTGTATGGTACTTCCTCCCCGGCATTCCCCCTATTCAGGAGAGAAAAGCAGTTCATGCTCCAACAGGCACAAAATAGAGAGGATTAAAGAGGTGGGTGGGAAGAGAAAGCAATGCTACTAGGCGAGAAGAATGGAAAGAAAAATGAGGATGGGGAATGGACAGAGGAGGGAGACTTGAGGGGGACTGTGGTGGTGAATGGAGAAATTAGGGGAAATGATGGAAGGGGCCTTGGTCCCCGCGGCTGGTGAGCGGCTTTTTCTCCTTTCCAAGGCCATTTCCACACTACACTCTTATAGTGCAATTATTCCACTTTCAACATCCTATGGAATCCTGGGGTTTGCAGCTTCGGGAGGGGTCAAGACTGTTCTCTTCCGACAGGCCTTCCCAGACTAGTGCTCCACCGTCTCCCATCGACTGTCCTCTTGTTGTTAATAGTTAATGTGTTTTAGGGTGTTTTAGATGGGTTGGTGGGTGGGGAGGATGGGTTATGTTTTAATTGCTTTTAATGTATTGATATACTGTTGTAGATCCGTCGGGAGAGGTGGGATAGAAAATAATAATAATAATAATAATAATAATAATAATAATAATAATGATGATGGAAATGGCCCAAATGTGGTTTTGCGGGAGAGAAGAGCAGCCCAACTTAATTCTCCCCTCCCCACCATCACCTTTTCTTTGTGCATCATGTCTTTTTAGCCCATAAGCTTGAGGCCAGAATACTGCCAAATTAGTACTCCGGGAGCCTTTTTCACCAAAGGGTGAGTTATAAATGCTCCAGACAAACCAACTGGATGCTGCACCCCCATTGCATTGGATCTGGAGCAATTCATCCAGATTACTTCTTCCGCATCTTTGGCCCTGCATAGCTTTGCAATGCGGGATGCTGAGTACATGAGAATTTTGTCTCTGCCTGAATCCAAGGATTCGCCCCCCCTTTGACATTGGCCCTGAGTTCCTATTAAAACCTTTTTGCCAGTAAACATGTTTTTTTAAAAAAAATTGTAATAATTTGAGTGGGAATTGGTAAAAGGCTTTAATAAATTTTTTATTTATAGCGGGAATGTCAGCGCCTGCTCACATTAAGACACGGCTGGCGGCATGCAGGCAGGCTTCCTGCTGGATGATGCCCTGTGCTTATTAGAGGCATTAATTTGCTGTACGACGGGCTGATGGTCACTTGGTTGGGCGAATAGATAAAGAGAGAGAATTAGGCAAAAGAACAGAAAAGAGGAGGCAAAACTGCAGCAGCTGGATATCAACAGTAGGTCTAAGGGAAGGTTGGATAGAAAAGCAGATTCCCCCATCCTGCGTACAGATGCCGTTCTTTGCTAAATTAGTTTCCCAAGGAAGCAATGAGTGACTGTAGCTCTTTTCCCCCTGCTTCCAGAAAGACATAGAAAAGGGCTCAGAGTATTCGTGGTTCAGGACATATTCTGTGCAAAATCCGCACGTGGTTCTTTTTGGTGTGCAGGAACAAGGCTTTTTTGCTCAGGAAATGGATTTTTCTGTGCCAGACCCATTACGTTCTGGCCCAAAAACATTATTCTCTCTGGTTGAGAATTCTAAAGGCCCCTCCCTGAACTGCAAACCACGGGATCCCAAGGATGTTGGAAGTGGAATAATAGCACCGTCCCAGCATAGTGCAGAAAGGCCCTTGGTGTCTTGTCCCCTGCTGCTCAGGCTCCGTAATTCTTTTATTGGAGAGGTTAGACCGCCACCCTCCCTTGTCTCCATCTACGGAGAGGCGGAGGAGGCCTTTCCGTTTTCACCGGCCGTTGAAGGTTGGTTGTGCCAGGCCTGTTCTGCCTAAACAATGTACTGAGTTTTCTATTTGTTATTTTGGTTGTGCTGTTAATTTTTTTTTTTTTAAAAACTGTTTTAATTTTCCAATAAGTTGCTTTCTAATTTTTGTATCTGTTGCAAGCTGCCTTGAATTTCAAATTGAGAAAAAGACAGATCCTTCTCCTTCTCCTTCGTCATTGTTATCATAAATTTATTCTTTAGTGGCCCAATTCTACCACCTGCTGCCAGGGGATGCTAGAACCCATCGGTGAAAGAGCTGTCATTTTCCCCTCTGTTTTTGGTCTCCCGCTGCCTCCGCTTAGAATCATAGAATCATAGAAATGTAGAGTTGGAAGAGACCCCAAGGGCCATCCAGTCCAACCCCCTGCCATGCAGGAACACCCTCAAAGCACTCCCTTGGACAGATGGCCATCCAGCCTCTGCTTAAAAACCTCCAAGGAAGGAGCCTCCACTACACTCCGAGGCAGCCGATTCCACTGCCGGACAGCCCTGACTGTCAGGAAGTTCTTCCTGAGGTTCAGGTGGAATCTTCTTTCCTGCAGCTTGAATCCATTGCTCCTTGTCCTGGTCTCTGGAGCAACAGAAAACAAGCCCTCTCCTTCCTCTACGTGGCATCCCTTCAAATATTTAAACATGGCTCTCATGTCCCCTCTTCACCTTCTCTTCTGCAGACTGAACATACCCAGCTCTCTAAATCTATCCTTATAGGGCTTCATGGCTTCCAGGCCCCTCACCATTTTGGTCGCCCTCCTCTGGACTTGCTCCAGCTTGTCCATATCCTTCTTGAATTGGGATGCCCAGAACTGGACACAGTATTCAAGATGGGGCTTGCCACCTATCAAGCTGATCCTGTAGCCAAGATGAGTGTCAGTTTTAGGTTCTAAATGAATTCTTGAGCAAGCTTGGAGCGGCAGCCCATTGCAGCCCAAAACACAAGGGACCCCAAGTGTTGTCCTCTCAGTTGGGGAAGGCCATCACGGAGTATTGGGGTGAAAGATCTTTGGAACTCCCTGCAACCCCCTCCGCAACCATTTGCCTTGAGGGCAGGCCGGTGAAGAAAAATTACCATCCCCATCCCTCCTCTCCCTTCCTCCCCCAGCAAATTAAAGAGCTGTGATTATTGAAGGCTTCAGAACCAAGGAGAGCTCCCGCGGATTTCAATTTATAGCGCAAATAGATTTAATGAGCACCTTCAGCTCCCGTAAGCATAAATATGCGCCAACCCTCCCCTCTCCCCGTCTTTCTTCATGACCTGGTTCACCAAAATGAATTAACCCCACAGATAATAGGGCAGAGCTGGGAGGCTCTTCTACTAAGCCTTGTTATTAAGTAAATTGTTTCACTTTTTCATAGGTCTGCATGTGAGTTTTTGTATGTGTAGGTGTTTTCAAACCCCACTGGGGGGGATGCTGACAATTAATTTTCCTTCCTTCCCTTTTCTTCACATAGGTGAGCAAAGTGCATTGAAGTGGCTGAGGGTTGCGGCTTGATTGTATAACCTCCACACTGAACACACGTGCGCGCACATACACAACGCGCACACGGAGCAATTGTAGTCTTCGGGGAGTTGAGGCCCATTATGCTAAATGGTAGAAATGTACCTTATTTGCATAAATTCTTCCAAGTGTGTGTCCCTTAGGGGGGAAAAAAGGGAAACTTTTTAAACTAGTGGCTGGCTGCCAGATTTGAGTTGTTGGTTTCAAAGCTTCTGTCCTTCTGTATCATGGCAGTTTCTGGCCAGGCGTTACCTTCCGTTTATACCCAATCCTGGGTCTCCTAGGTGGGCATCTGGCTAGGGACACAGGTATGTATCAGTCACGTCATGCATGCAGGGCCGAAAAGGTACCTTTGTGCATTCTGCTGATAGTGGGAGAAGCAGAGTTCTGCAGGCAGCATGTTCCTCTGTGCCTTGTTTTTGAAAGTTATGTGGTGTCGCTGTGCACTGGGCACTGCGGTTGTGTATCTCATGTTCTCCATTGTGATTGTGTGTTCTATACTTTGCATTGTAGAACATCAATGAATACCAGGTTCTTTGGGCTCTGTTTCAGAGGAAAGAACTGGCAAAACTACCTCTGAGTATTCCTTGCGTAAGAAAACCCTACAAAATTCATGGGGTTTGCATAAGTTGATAGGCAACTTGAAGGCATGTGTATGCATGCACCCACCCACCCTAATCTACTCTGAAGGCACTAGATCTGACCTTGCAAGCTAAGCAGGGTCAGTCCTGATTAATACTTGGATGGGAGACAACCAAGGAATACCCAAATACTGTGGGCTGTATTTTAAAGGAAGGAACTGGCAAAACCACCTCTGAGGATTTTTTTGCATAAGAAAACCCCACGAAATTCATGAGGTGGCCATAAGTCAATATAAGTCAACCTAAAGGCACATAATCACACAGTGTGCAATGAAGTGGTGAGTGGGCAGTGCCTCCTATCCTTTGCATCGTAGTTGCGCATCCTATGCTTTGCATTGAGGTTGCACATCCTATGCTTTGTATTGTGGTTCCAATACTATGCCTTGTGGTTGCATGCCCTATCCTTAGCACTGCGTTTGTGCATTGCATTCTATGCATGACTCAGTCGCACCTAGTTAATGACGTGTGTTGTGCAATGCTGCCATTTTTCATTGGGGGTTACATAGTGCTTGCTTAGCTTGCCTCCACATGTGAATATTTATGCTTTGCTGAGGGGATGTTGGATTGTAGCCCGTGTGTGTTTTTGCATTGCGTGTTTATAGCAGCTTGGTACCACTTTAGTTGCCATGGTTGCATCCTATGGAAGCCTAGGATCTGGACTTTGATGAAGGGCTTTTCTTTCTCTTTTAAAAACTTTGACCTTATTTTGCCCTGAACTATAGCACCAGTGCTGTCTCCTGGAGAACCCCAAGTTCCTTCCCAAATGTCCCCATGACATTTAAGGTGGCATCAAAGTACTATAACTGCATACTGCAGACACTCTGCATTAGTTTCCTTGTCTTCTTCAGGCTCTTTCCTTCAGTATTCAGTATTATTCTTCCCCTCTCCTCCTCCTGAGCAAGGTTCCTCTGTTCTGCACTCCTCAGACCTCATCCGAAGTGCCGCGTTCAGTTCTGGGTGGTTCCTTTTTAGAAGGATAAAGACAAGTTGGAGAGGACTCCAAGAAGGGCAATGCGGATGATGAGAGGTGTGGAGAACAAAACAGATGAGGAAAGGTTGAAAGAGCTGGGCTTGTTCAGCTCGGTGAAGAGAAGATGGAAGGGTGATGTGATGGCACTCTTTAAACATCTCAAGGGCTTTCACAGAGATGGAAGGTTTGTTCCCTGCTGCCCCAGAGGGGAGGACCGGGTCTTAATTGTTTGAAGTTACAGGAGGATGGATTTCGATTGAACATGAGAAGGAACTTCTTGACGGTAAGAGTGGTTTGGCAGTGGACCCAATGGCCTAGGGATGTTGTGGGGTCTCCTTCTCTGGGCATTTTCAAATATTGACCAGACAGCTACCTGCTGGGGATGCTCTAGCTAGAGCAGGGGGTTGGATTTGATAGCTGAGGGGACATGCACCAGCTCTGGGAGTCTATGATTCTTCCAACCTTCCTGTCCTACACCCTGGCCCCATTCACACCATGTATACTACTAGCTTAATCCTATGGGATCCTTGGATTTGGATTTTAGGAGAGGTATTTAGAATGGCTAGTCAGGAAGTTCTAGTGCCTTAGCAGAGTACAAACCCCAGGATTCCTTCGGGTGTTGCCATGGGAATTAAAGGGGACTTTCCACTTCCCCCATCTTCCCGCCCCCTTCGATAACTTCTGCCTCCTTCTGTAACCCTTCCCCGCTTCCTCGTCTTTTGCAAGAGGAGTAGCAATCCTCACAACTGCTAGGTGCCCATCTACACTAAATAATTAGAATGCTATATTCCACTTCAACTGTCATGGCAACATCCTATGGACTCTTTGGATTTGGAGTTTGGTTAAGAACTAGAGCTTTCTGGCTGAAGAATTTGAAATCCTAAGCTTCTGACCTCAGGATTCCATAGGATGGCGCCATGACAGTTATAGTGGAATCATAGCACTAAAACTGTATAGTGCGAAAGGGCCATAAGTCAGCAGGACCTCCTGTAGTGTTATAATGTTATAATTCCACTATGATTCCATAGCATAAGGCCACTCAACTGCTGACTGGCTGCTACTAATGCAATGAGGTAAGTTGTTTGCATACTGGTGGGGTGTGGGCCAGACCCTGCTACCTTTCCATCTCCTGGCTGGACAACTCCTTCCATTTTGCTTTTAAGCCTGGATTTCCCAGGGCTTAGAAAGTTGGCCCTGCTGGCGGGTGGATTCTGGGAAGTGGGATACTGTGTCCAGTTCTGGGCACCTCAATTCAAGAAGGATATCGACAAGCTGGAGCGTGTCCAGAGGAGGGCAACCAAAATGGTGGAAGGTGTGGAAGCCATGAAGCCCTATGAGGAGTGGCGTAGGGAGCTGGGTATGTTTAGTCTGCAGAAGAAAAGGTTAAGAGGGGACAGGAGAGCCATGTTTAAATATTTGAAGGGATGTCATGTCAAAGAGGGAGCGGGCTTGTTTTCTGCTGCTCCAGAGACTAGGACGAGGAGCAATGGATGCAAGCTGCAAGAAAAGAGATTCCACTTAAACCTCAGGAAGAACTTCCTGATAGTCAGAGCGTTTCAGCAATGGAATATGCTGCCTGAATGGAGTATGGTGGAGTCTCCTTCTTTGGAGGTTTTTAAACAGAGGCTGGATGGCCATCTGTTGGAAATGCTTTGATGTGGTTTCCTGCATAGCAGAAGGGGGCTGGATTGGATGGTCTCTTCCAACTCTATGATTCTAGGAAACCAAAAGAGTCACGTCCCACAAACTCTTGAGATTTCTGGCCTGCATATGTGTGTTTGTGTGTGAGAGAGTGTGAATGTGACATCCTGCTTGGTCCTTCCCCTTCAGAGTGGTGTATCCAATGGTGGCATGCCCCCCACCCCTCCACGACAACTCACCTGGTCTCCGGAGACCTCATTACTTCTGCTATCAAATCCGGTGGTATATGACAACACAATGAGAGTGTGTTTGTATTGGGGATCCTTTAATTTTGACTGCTGTGCTGCACAGTTTGACAGTCTTCCCTCAGCTACTGACTTATTAGCCGCTAAAGAAGCTGGGGTGACACATTTCTCTGTTCCAGCAGACGATCCATCCCGCTTTGCTGTACAGCTTTGAATCAACCGGCTTTTATTCCTAACAGCCAACATTTAATTTCCAGGGGATAAGGAAGAAGTGGACGGGCTCAGTCTTGCATGGAAGCGGCTTGTGCACACCTGGGAGGCCTGATTTCTAATTACAGATGCAAGGAGACTGGTGCTAGATACTCTTGTTGGCAAGGGACCGTGCCTTTTGCATATGCTCAGAGGTACTCACAATCATGTCAGATGCCCAGCACTGAATTCAAATTCTCAGTGGAACATTTCCATGGCAACAGCTAATTGATTAGCTTCCTTATGGTCCTATTGAAGTATGCTGAGCTGATTGCTGATTATTTGTTATGTCAAGAGAAATACGGTTAATAAGAGCGGTCGGCATTCTGTCTTGCAGTTACAGCTACATAAGCTAGACTTACATTCTGCTGATAATGGTGGAAGCAGAGTTACGCACACAGCTTGTTGATCTCTGCCGTGTCTTTGCAAGTTGTGCATTCACGGTTGTATATCCTATGCTTTGAACTGAGATTGTGCACGGCAATTGTCCATCCTGCACTTTGCACTCTGGTTATACATCCTATACTTTGCATTGTGGCTGCATGTTATGGGTTGTGCAAAGTGAAATGGCAGCCAGTCATTGACGGGCATTATTCAGTATTGCTGTTGTGAGCATAATGCTCACATAGTGTGTGGGTATGTTTTGTGCTATGCTACAGATGTTACCCTGATTTCTGGGGTCCCTTGGGGGACACCTCAATGCGCTCCACGTGATGGGGAATGGAAACTAGCCAGAGCACAAGCAATAGCAATGCGAGAGGCAGGGTAACCTAGCGAGATCTTTTTACCCAGTGTTTACGGGGTCAGGCCGAGCCAAAAACCAAGCAAAATTGTCTAATAAATGATTTTATTGAAAATAAAGACTTGTGCACATACGCACTTACACGCTCACTCACTCAAGACCTAGCGAGGAATAAAAAGAGAGGAAATTGGATAGGGGGCTTTGGAGGGTTACAGCTGGGGAATACCTCCTGAAGTCCTGAGGTCCGAGACAGCAGCGGAGAGAGATATGAGACTCAGCATGTGGAGGGCTGAGGGGATAGCTCAACAGACGGAGTGATGGTCTGCTGGGAAGCCAGGGGTGATCCAAAGAGCCGCTCAAAAACCGGGTCTATTTATGGGGGAAAAGGTACCTGGAGGGCTAATCCTTTCCCAGGGAGAACAATAGGTGGAGGAGCTAGAACAAAGCTCCAGTATGTCAACGTCCTTTGCATGATTGGCTTTGCCAGGGTTGTCAAAGCCTTGGCTGTATGCAAATTGTCTCGCTTGATGGGCTGTTTGTCAGATGTGTTAATCCCTTCAAGCCGGCGCCTCGGGGCTGAGGACCCTTTGTGTACTTTATGTTTTACATGTCTGGAGGTCTCCTGGGGTTAAGTGACTATGGGTTTACTGGCCTGACCGGGTTTTTCCTGTTTTCGGCCGTTTGACCATGCCTGCCTACGTGCTCGTTCGGGGGACCTCTCAAGCGCATGGAGATATTTTTAATATTAAATTGTAGACACCAGTATAGGGTTTATCTACCGCAGTAACAAAGAGATGCTCGATTGAAGCCCAGATGTATCAGGTCATCAGGCTTGCTATCTTGGAATGATGGGAGATGTAGTCCAACAAGGCTGGAAGATGGCAGCTGAAGAAGGCTGGTATCCACGGGGTTGTAGCCTGGGTCTGGAACAGTGCAAAAGGAAACCTAGATAAATTTAGCTGTTGTTCCTTTATCAATAAATTGAACCCCAGGGTACTCCAAACACCAGATTTCTGGGGCTTGCATCCTCTCTCCATATCCCAAATCCCAGCTTTGGATGGTGCCCTCGCCTTTCCGCCTGCCTGCTAGAACGAGAAAGCTCCCGGCCAATGGGAAACGGTGATATGGGACTCTTCCGCACACCTTTGACCCAAACGTCGTAAATCCGGCCAGCTTGCCTCTAATCTTTGAAAATACTCTCCTGCCAGCCCAGCCAATAAGGAGGCTTACTGCAGAAATCCCTTTCCAAACCAAGGGAAAGTTTCGTATTGACTCAGCCAGGCTGACATTTTGCATGGATCGTTAACTGGAGAATAGAGATGTCTCTGCCGCAGTAACCCAGAACGCAGGGTGGTTAACTCGTGAAAACAAACAGGCACTTGGGAGAAGGAGAGAGAAAGAGAGAGAGAGGCAGACAGAGACGGAAGAGGTGTTCGGGGACATGTTTGGTTTCATGTGCGCCAGATGTGCGGAAGCACCACCCGGAGACACATTGACGGCACACGGAGACATACTTAGACCACCCCAAGACAAAACAAACCCTTACAGATAACACAGCACAGAAGTATGGAGAGCAAATGCGTTCTGGACAGACCACTTGGGCTGGCTCAGGAAATGTGGCCAGTGGGCCCCACGTGGCCCTTTTGTGGGACACAGCCAATCCCTCTCCCATTTTTTAAAATTAAAACTTGCCTCGTGCGGTATGAGAGGTCATATTTCTGCACTCTCCAAGCTGTTTTAGCTGTGGAGAGACATTTTTATTCCAATGGGAAGGACTCTGAGGCATAAATATCTGAAGGCACCAGATTTTGTCTGATCTTGGAAGCTAAGTAGGATCATCCCTGGTTAGTATATGGATGGGAGACCACCAGGGAAATGGGCTCCAGTGGGTCTCAGTCTTTGATCCTCCCCATTAGCCACGTTCCCTGGGACTTCTGGGAGCTGAAATCCAAAACATCTAGAAGTCCAAAGCTTGAGAACTGTGACTGTAGGCTAAATTTCAGAGTCAGAGAATGGCAGAGACCCCAATGAAATTCAAAGAGTCTCTATAAACTGACAGATAACTTGAAGACCTTTGACTTTAGATCTAAAATATCCTGAAGGCACCAGATCCTCTCTGATCTTGGAAGCTAAGTGTGGTCAGCCTTGGTCAGTATTTGGATGGGAGACCATCAGGGTATACCAGGTGCTGTAGGCTCAATTTCAGAGGCAGGAAATGTCAAGCCATGTCTCAGTATTCCTTGCCTAAGAAAACCACCAAATTCCCAGGATGGCCATACATCAACAGAAGGCTTGAAAGCACATACACCCAAGAAGTGACGTAGAAGTTGACTGGGTTTGGGCAGACTTGATTCACAAATAACATGCAAAACAATACACATTTTTTCCTGCTTGGATGCATCTAGATATACAGAAAGTGCTCTGTTTATGACAAGCATTTTCAGTCTGTAAAGAGAAGGTATCACAGATCTGTCTAAAGGATATTATGACTTCAATATTTGTGCTTGCGAGTATGTGTATGTATATGTATGAAATCTACCTGAGGCCTTAAGTGCAGGAAAGACGGCTGCACAGAAGGGGAAGAGGATGATGGAAATGCCAGTGACAAATAGTTGCACAGCAGCCTATTACACTGTCAAACTGCTCCTACCGTCAGGAAATTCTTCCTAATGTTTAGGTGGAATTTCTTTTCCTGTAGTTTGAAGCCGCTGGTGCATGTCCAGGTCTCTGGAGCAGCAGAAAACAAGCTTGCTCCGTCTTTCCTAGGACATCCCTTATAGCAATATCAATAGCAATTACATTTCTATACTGCTTATCAGTGCTATGCACTCCCTAAGCAGTTTAAAATGTGTTTTAGCTAATTGCCCCCAAGAAGCTGGGTTACTGACCTACAGAACGATGGAAGCCTGAGTCAACCTAGAGCCCTGCAGGATCATAGAATCAGAGAATCATAGAAATGTAGAGTTGGAAGAGACCCCAGGGGCCATCCAGTCCAACCCCTTGCCATGCAGGAACACCCTCAAAGCCCTCCCTTTGACAGATGGCCATCCAGCCTCTGCTTAAAAACCTCCAAGGAAGGAGGAGACTCCACCACACTCCGAGGCAGCATCTTCCACTGCCGGACAGCCCTGACTGTCAGGAAGTTTTTCCTGAGGTTCAGGTGGAATCTCCTTTCCTGCAGCTTGAATCCATTGCTCCTTGTCCTGGTCTCTGAAGCAGCAGAAACAAGCCTCTCCTTCCTCTACGTGGCATCCCTTCAAATATTTAAACATGGCTATCATGTCCCCTCTTCACCTTCTCTTCCCAAGGCTAAACATACCCAGCTTTGGAAGCCGCTCCTCCTTGGACGTGGTTTGCAGTCCTGTGACCATTTTAGTTGTCCTTCTCTGGATGGCTTCTAGCTTGACAATATCCTTCTTGAATTGTTGCGCCCGGAACTGGACGTGGTATTCCAGGTGAGGTCTGACCGAAGCAGAATACAGCGGTACTATTGCTTCACTAGAAACTGTGCTCCTACTGATGCATCCTAGAATTGCATTGGCTGTTCCAAGCCTTTGTTATGGTGGCTTGCACCCTTCTTGCTTCCATTTGACACCAATTGAATTATTCCCTTCCGCTGTCTTGATAAGGGATTCTTCTGCTTTGTCGCAAGCCGGCCAACGGCTGTGTTTTCATGCAGCCCCTTTTGGACTGAGGCCGTTCTCTGATCCTCCAGGTCTTTCTCCTCAAGGTCGGATCTGCCTTCCTTGCCAGCAGCTCAGATTTGGCGGTTGGTGACAACCTGATCTTTCCCATTGTTAAGCGGCTGCACAGTGTATTCTTCCCACCGTGTTCTCTACTTTTTCTTTTTTCTAAAAGTCCTTTCAATTAGGTTGTGAGATATTTAATCATAACAGGAGGCGGAAGAGGTATTTGTTTAGCTGCTGGCATTCTCTCTTTCTCTCCCCCCTGCAACTCCTGCCTTCCCCATGCTGGTGGAACGGAGCCACAAATAAAACAACTACTTCTGTTCAGGGGCTTGTGCAAATAGTTAGATAGCTCAATTGTTTGGCCATTTCCGCACTAGACTGTTATAGCGCTATTATTCCACTTGCAACATCCTATGGAATCCTGGGGCTTGCAGTTTAGGGAAGGGCCTTGGAGGGTTTAAGCTTTTGAGCCTTTGAGGCCCCTCCCTAAACTGCAAACCCCAGGATTCCATAGGATGCTGCAAGTGGAATAATAGTGTAATAACAGTCTAGTGTGGAAATGGCCTTTGTCTCCAAAACACAGAGGCAGGAAGAATTTTGCAGAGTTTTTAAGCTGTGCTCACCAGAGTTTTGTTCCAAAACCCGCTTTTCCTCCGTGCCATTTTTTTTGGTCTCAGCTCTGGTGACTAAGATCCACTCAAGCTGGTGGAGAAAGGGGGCCAGGTTCATAAAAGGTGAAGCCCGAGATTCAGTGGAGGTGGAGGCAACTGTTTCTACCTTGACACTCAGTTCCTTCCTTTCCAAAACTGGTAGCCAGAAGTAGCTGGTGGCTTCAATGTTGAGAGCGCAGAGAAGGCACTGTGGGTCTCAAAGGTACTAGCCAAGGTCCAGAGCCTTACTGTAGCTGGATGTCAGTAAGGATAGCATCACCCTAATCTCCCAAGTTGTCCTCTGCTTTGGCAGTTCTCATTTTAGGATTTCAGTCCTAAGACCTCCGCTCAGTCCTCTGTGTGTAGAACCGCAACTCCCAGGAGTGTGCATATTCCAGTGAGACTAATGAGGGTGACTCCCTGCTGGAACGGGCAGTGCTCGACTCGTGCCGACGGTGCGGAGTGGCATAACCTGAGCGATTTGTCACCATTATCCCTCCGCGCACTCTTGCCGACTGCTACACGGGCCGTCAGCACCTTGTACAGCTAAGGGGATCTGACAGGCCTGTTATTGGGTTCAGGCTTGTGCCATACTGGAGTCCCCAATACTCTGAGGATGGAAGTGCCAGTAGCCAGGGAGAACTGACTCTGGACTCTGGGTCTAGGAAGTCTAACCCGAAGCCTAGACATTCATGTCAGATACTTTTTATTTTAAGAGATGGAGGAAGGTCTCCATAATCCACTGTTTAAAAAATCACTGTAGCTGAATCACATGGCTCTCTGGTTTTGTTGGACTGCGAATCTCAGCAGTGCTAGCCAGATAGCAAGTGCCAGGAATGCTGGGACCTGCAATGCAGCAACCTCCATAGGGCCTCATGATTCCCATCTCACGTTACATTTATTTCCTTCTTTTGTAAACTTTTCCTTTGCATGGAGGTGAGGATCCTGCAGCTCTTTGGCTGTTGCTGGATTGCAACTTCCGTTAGCACGGCCATTAGCAAAGAATGCTGGGAGTTTAAGTCCAACAGGAGGAGGGCTTCATGATTCCTACACCAGACTTAATAGCAAGAACCTCTGGTCAGAGGTAGAGTTTTAACCCATACTTTGCTATTTCTTATAGTCCTTATTTGCTCCTACAGATGTGTCTGGGTGTGTTTAAAATGATTATTTTTGGTGGTTTTAGTAGTATATTGCTTTGGACAGTTTCTAACTGAAGGTGAAATAGAAATCTTTATAACTGGACTGGGGATCATGGGTCATGCCATATGATCTTGGACTGCAGCACCCAGAAACTCACCCGCAGTGAGGAATGCTAAAGCTGCAGTTCAGTAACATCTGCTGCGTGTGTAGCGAAAATCATGATTTCAACCCCTGCTTCAAGGCAAATGGACCCTTCCCCCACCTTCCTATGGCTACCTGCTGGGTCCTGGGGCTACCATCCTTTATTCTCTTCTGGAAGATTCTCCAAACCAAAAACAACCCATGGAACATGATCTCGTACTCCCTTAGAGCTCAATAGATATCTTGCATTTCTTCTTTCTGACTTGGACTGGAATACCCACCAGCTGATGAAGCTGGCGGCCTGAGTTTGACATGTGGGGGTACATTGTGGAAACACGTGGAGGGGAAGAAGGAGAACCACCCCATGGCTTTGTCTGGTCCCCTTCTCCCTCTGCTCTCCCCATGTTTCTTCAGCCCTTCTCTCTTTCCTCCCTCCCTTCTCCTCCGTCTGTCTCCCTCCCCAACGGCTCTCTTGTCTTGTCGGCTAAGCTCCATCCTGACTTCATTTATCATGTTTATGTGGAAGGGAAGAGATTAGCTCTCTCGGCCAATTTCCCACCTTCATCTCCTCCAGCTTTGGGGGGACTCCAGAGACATGAGTGTCGGAGGCAGACGGAGGAGTGCACAGCGTGCCGCTCTCTCGCACGCGCAGGCCTCCCCATGCAAAAGCTGCTAATGGGCCTTCCCACAAGCAAACTGGGCTCAAACATCAGGCGAAGCTTCTGGGCCAGAGATGATGGCTTTGCAGAAGATCTCTCTGGGCCAGAAAGCTTCTCTCCCCACCCTCTCATTTTCTTCCTCCCCCTCCATATACAAGGGGAGCTGTCTTTCTTTAAAGGCCATTTCCACACTACACTGTTAAAGTGCTATTATTCCACTTCCACTTCCTGTAGAATTCTGGGGTTTGTAGTTTCCTGAGGCCCAAGAGCTCTCTGGCTGAGAATTCTAAATGCCCCTCCCTAAACTGCAAATCCCAAGATTCCACAGGAGGTTGAAAGTGGAATAATAGCACTGCAACAGGCTAGTGCGGAAAGAGCCTTTGCATTGTGGCCTCCTAGTCCAATACCCAAAGTGCTAGACCACACTGGCTCTCATGGGGGCACTGGGATGAAAATCCCCACCCCATGCCGTCGTTCCCCCTGGTGCACATGGTTCCCTTTGGGGAGGTGCCCTGCAATCCACAAAAACCTTGTGCTAAGAGCAATCTCTGTGTTTGAAGGAAGCCGCACAATTCTCTGTTGTTTCCCCTTTAACAAGCGCACAGCCGATCCAACGCCGCCGTCTGAACAAGCGAGCCGTGAAACGAAGGAGGTATTAATTGCAAGAGCAAATGTAATTAGGAAATGGAAACCAAAGAAATCTTTAGCGCAGCCCTGTGGCATCGAGCCAGAAATAAAGGAGAGAGGTGAAGAGGAGATACTGGGTTTTGCTGAGGATCTGAACAGGGGGATTGGCATCCCCCCCCAACTGAAATCTCACCTGAGGACCGACGCTTGTCTCTGTGTGCCCATCTTCCCTGTCTGCATTATGGGTTTAATGACATCGCTCTCACCCACCTAGGATTACGATTGCATGTAAAGGGCTTAGAAGAACACTCCAGACATGATTTGTGCATGCCAAGTGCCCTTATGGGAAAGCAAATGGCATGGCGGTGGCATCCCTCGGAAAGTGGAGTGGTCTGGCTCCGGTGGAAAGGTGCAAATCCTTGCTGCACAAGGCAGTGCTGATCCGATGTACAGAACTCTGCGTGCGTTTCCTCGCTCGCTCCTTTGCCATCATTTATATTCCCTTGGCCTTGAAGTACGAAGAGACAGTACCCATTAGCCGGCTTCCCTCTTTGAACGAGCGCTGCTCCCCAGGTTTTTCTGCCTGCGCTGTTTGTCTCTCCGCCCCCCCGTCCCCAGCCTTCAAATAGGTTTCTGATAGATCCACAGCCTTGCACATCTTCTCTCCGCTGCGCTGCTCGGCTCTGCCATGCCTTCAATATTTAAACTATGCAAAGATCCTAATGAAACCTGCCAGGAGACCTCGAGATGATGGCAGAGCACAATGCCTCCCCTCTCATACGGGTGGGCGGATTGGGCTAATTTGAATAGATTTAAATATCATGGGTTAGTGAAATTTACATAGAGCCCATTTCTCTCTTGCTCCCCTCCTTCTGATAACCACAGTCCTACAAGCTTTCCAGCAGAGAGCGAGAGCTACAGCTAGTGAGAGAGAGGCCATTTCCACACCAGACTAATAGTGCTATTATTCCAGTTTCAACATCTATGGAATCCTGGGGTTTGCAGTTTAGGGAGAGGCCTTTGAGGATGGCCTTTGAGTCTAGTGCAGAAATGGCCAGAGTCTAGTGCAGAAATGGCCAGAGACAGAGAACAGCCTTCTTATATTGGAATTGAAACCCAGGTCTGACTCGAGCCCTTCGCTCCCTGGGGTTTCTCAGTGGCTGGTGGGGAAGGGGGAGAGGTTTTGAAGCTGGGTCTCCCCTCTCCCCACCTCTCAAGAGCTTACACATCATTCCCTCCTGGTTTAGCAGAGAAAACGGTAACCTTGACCAAGCTTAGGCTTTTAATGGGGCAAAGGCAGAACATGAAGAAGGCAAGGGTGGGAGATGGAGTGTTTTGGACCCCATTAAAGATGGGGTTTCTACCACACCGGAGTAGAATTTCTTGGTTTCTTGGGGGGGGCGGAGGAACAAGATCAGGAGGAGAGACGCAGCACCAATGGGTGTCTACCAAAGGAGACGGAGGATGCTTTGCTAGCAACAGCCAGGAATAAGTATCGATGGATGGATTGCATTGATAGGTTGCCTTTGTCCTAGCGTGGGACTCAATATGCCTAAACAAATAGTAAAGCAAAAAACCCAGCAATGAAATGGAAACACAATTAAATGATCACCGTTGTTAAAAATCATAAACAGTATCAAATCTTTTAAGAAGCATGCAAAAATTAAAACTAGAGGATCCTTCCCAAAGAAGGCTCCCTGCAAGGAATGAGTCACTGAAATCCAGCTTGAACAAGAAGGTCTTTGCCTGACACCAAAATTTTGGAGAGCTGGGAGGGGGCCCCCCTAGTCTCCCATGGAAGGAAAGGGGGCAGCCACCGAGAAGGTGCTCTCTCCTGGGTCCACACCAAACCTAATGCTGTCTTGTGTTAAGACTATTAGCCCCTTTCTTAGGCAGAAAACATTGAGTTCCCTAAGAAGACTTTGGACTCCTACGTCTGGAAAAAACTGTTAGGTACTGTTTAGGTAAACCTTGCCGGTTATAGTCCAAATGGAAGAGTTTTCCCTATGTTGGAGGTTAAAAAAAAAAGTCTCAAGGAATTAAATCCCAGATTAACTCCCTCTTGTTAGAGGTTCCTCTGTTGAGGGAGATAGAATGGAAGGATGAGTGGTGGTCTCGGGGGCAGGATGAAGTAAACACGGAGATGCATGGAGTCAGGAGAAAAGCCTTTCGGATAACAGAAGGCAGCTCAGATTGATGAGAACAAGTGAGGAGTTCTGCAAAGGAGAAGCAATCAAACGGAGACAAGGAGTCTGGCCTGACCAGTTGATAACAGATCATAGCACTTACGATCATAAATGAGGGCTATAGGCCATTAACAGCAATGTTCTGTTGGGGCAGAACGAGGGCAGCTTTGGAATGCCCTTGGGTTCCAATATATGTCAAGGTTGGTGGTAGCAGCCTTCGACCACCAAGGTCTCACCCTGGTCTGGGTCAGGGTGTGGTTCTGCTCCAACAGAACCCCTGGTGGATTGAAGGGGGGGTGTTTGAGAACCTTCTTGGGCGTGAGAGAGGGGACTGAAATAGGTACACCCACCCATTCCTGAGTTACCAAGCAAGCGAAGCCACGAAGCACCCATTTAGCATAGCCAACAGTGAGAAATGCTGAAAGTTTAAAGTCCAACAACATCCTGAAGGTCATGGGGTTGCCCCATTTGGTCTAAGTCGGTGTTTCTTAACCTTTGGTCCTGCAGATGTTTTGGACTGCAGCTCCCAGAAGTCCAAGGTGGCACGGCCAATGGTTATAAATGCTGGGAGCTGAAGTTCCAAAGATCTGGAGATCCATCCTGGGTGGCTGCAGGAAGCTATGGCTGTTGTCCGGTGCTGAAATAGGAAAAGCACTTTTGCCAAGCTCTGTCAAAGTGGCAGGAACTGTGGCTGCTGTCCAGATGGCTGAAATCGGCTGGACGGCAGGCGAAGGACCTCTGGGCTGGTTCGCAGGTGGTTCTATCACCCCACACTGAGAGATGCACGACGTACAAAATGGCCCCAACCCTCGTGTAACCAAATCCATCTTTTCTGCTGAGAAGAACAGCAGGGAAGTTGTTATAGAGAGAGAGCTTTCTTTCACCCCCCTCCCTCCACCAGCCAGCTGAAGCTGAGCCAAGTTTGTATCCACAATCTAATAAATCAGTGAAATAAATGTGATTGATGTACTAGATCAAATAAGCCAATAACACTTGCATAATTGCAGGGAAATTTGCATCAATTATTTTTGCTGGAGGTGAATTTGACTTTCCAAGTTGGGAAATGTTGCTTTGGAGGGGGGTGTGGGGGGAAGGAAGACAGAAACATCTAGCTTTTATTTAATTTTGCAAGATGGTTACCTGCCCCTCTGCCAACCCCACTCTATCTAACACCTCCCTCCCTTGCTTTCTGCATAATCTCCACTCTTTGGCTACTTCCTAGCTACTCTATTCTGCTTGAAAGCAAGGAGCCCGGCTACAGAGAAGACAATCTCTGTAATGAAGTGCGGATAATCTTATTAGGAAATGAACTCTCCCCCGCCTTTGCCTGGTGGAAAAGGGGGATGCGGAGCAAGAGATAGCACACCCAGGCAGAGTTTTTGTAATATTAATTGTCAGCGGAAGGAGCTGGAGGGGGTTTGGGTGCCAGGAAAGAGTCAAGCCTCTTTGAATTGGCGTGAATGCACAAGCACTTTGTCACACAATTGTGTCACCCAGCGTCTCCCAGACAAGGGGTCTCGCCTGACTCGAGGGGCAGAGAAGCAGTGGGGCTGCAGACGGAGGAATCAGGTTGAAACCCAGGCAGTGGGCATAGGGCATAGGGCATAGCTGGGCATAGGGCATAGCTGGGCATAGGGCATAGCTGGGCATAGGGCATAGCTGGGCATAGGGCATAGCTGGACATAGGGCATAGCTGGGCATAGGGCATACCTGGGACATAAGAAATGCAGGACTCTCCATGCACCCCTTGAAAACCAACGCAAGAAGGGAGCTGTTGCGCAATCATATGAACTAAGTAAATTTAGCAAGCGATGGCGTTATGGATTTTTATTGAGTTTTTTGTTCATATTATTGCAAGGGAAAAATGACTATGGATATTGGAGATGGCTTTAATATCGTTTAATGGCGTTTACACTTAGAAATTATGAAAAGATTTAAAGAAAACATTTCTTATTTTTTAAAAAAATCTATGCTTATAAGGATATAGAAATTTGGAAATGTATGGGAATACACAAGAGTACGGAATCACTGAGAAATATTGTGAAAGGAAGTTGCTCCATACTTAAAATGTAAGATTTTAAATTTAATGGATCATACTAGGAAATAATTTAGAATACTAAGAGTTAGTTTAGATTAGTATGGCAGGTGTGCAATCTGTTTTTCTTCCCCTTTTTTCTTTTTAGAGAGTGTAGGTAATAATATTAATTAGACTGGCTAAGATTAATGTATTATTGTTGTTTGCCACCTCGATCCATGGGGAGAGGCGGGATAGAAATAAATATTATTATTATTATTATTATTATTATTATTATTATTATTATTATTATTATTATTATTATTATTATTATATTGTTCCTTTTTTTAGATTGAATTCTCAGTATTAAACATTATCTGCTGACAATGTATATTAGAATACTTTGAAAAGAGTTACTGATATTTTACTAAACGTTGTATATTCCAGGGGTAGGAAACCTTCTTTTGGTTTTGTATTATGTAGTCTAGTTTAGGTTTTTTTTGATTGTATGTCTTCTGTAGTTTTTGTGTTGGGTATAACTGAGATTTCTCCTTTGAGTTTTTATTTTGTAGTAAGAAATTTTGTGTTGTCTTATTTTAATTAAAAAAAAAAAGGGAAGGGAGCTTGTGGTGCAGACCCCATCGTTGTGGCCTGCCAAATCCCACACGAGTGCCATTTCGGTCCCCGACATTTTTCGTGCCCGAGGCTGCACATCAGAATGGCAGCCTGACCTCCCCCTCGTCATGCAAGTAAACATTAGGAAATGCCAGTTGAGCAGAAGTGACAATTCGCTGGCCTTTCGTGGTGCCCGAAACAAGCTGCCCGGAGAGAGTGACCTGTTGATGATGAATGTCAGGGCACGCTCCGGATTTGCAGAGTGTTGTCGGGATTCGGGAAACTGCCCCCGGTTTCTGTCAGGGCTCCGTCGCCGGAGCAAAGCAGGGATTTGAAAAACAGAGGAAGAAAAGGCCAAAAGGGCCATCTAGTCCAACCCCCTGCCATGCAGGGAGACACCGCTCAATCCCTCCGGAAAGGTGGGGATATAATTTAAAGATCGCCAAGGACAGAGAGTTTGGCACCCTCCAAAGCAGTCTGTTCCACTCCTAAACAGTTCTTACAATTAAGACGTTGGCTGCATTTTAATATAGGAAAGGTTTGTTTTAATACATTTAATAGATTTACTGAGAATTAATCCATGGTTTATAGCAGAGCTTCCCAGACATTTCATGTTGGTGATATAAATGTAGAAGAAATCAAAGAAGAAACTGTTCTTCTCTCTGTAAGATGGAAATTATGTTTGTAATGGAATGGAAATAAGGAACTGGAAGATTTAAGCATGGAAGTGTGTGCGTGGGGTTTATTTTCGAGACAAACTTTCAGTAAAAATTATGCAAAACAACAACAACATACTTTTTGTGTTGGTGACACACTTTTTTAGCTATGCATCATTTTGCAACACAGTAGTTCAGTTTTACTGGCAAACCGGAGGTTAAACTAACCCCTTGTAAGGGATACAGACACAGACATGAATTGTAATAACAATATGTTTGTGGACACAGCATATCTTATGAAAATATTTTGTATATTTTTTAAATTATATGATTTATATATAATAACATACATTTTCAAGATTGTAGGTGACACACCAACCCACTTCAGGCGACACACTAATGTGTCACCGCACACCGTTTGGAAAGCCCTAGTTTATAGAATGAACAAATAACGTTCTCCATTGACTAGCAACGTTGATATGTTGCCTGAAATAGAAATTCAAGAAATTAGAATTCAAACTAATGAGTTATTGGATAAACGTTTTGAAATATGAGCATCAATATAACGAGCAACAAATTTAATAGTAATTTTTAAGTCATTACTTTCATTTATTTATAGTGAGAGCTGTTTGCAAAGGGGGTGGGAACCATTTTTAAATAGTTGCAGTCTTTTTTTTCCTTCTGTTTAGTTAAGTTTTGTTAGTTTAGTTTAAATATGTTTTACTTTGTGTTTAATAACTTTAATGCTATGTGTAATTTTTAGTTTAATTATGTCTTCTTTTTTTTGGATGTACTGTTTTGATTGGTGTTTGTGGTTTTTTGTGTTTATGTTTGAAACTTTCTAAAAATTTTAATTGCAACAAAAGATGTTGGCTGGCATTCAGTATTGCAGCTGCAGATTCATAAGCTAGTGCTACGGACCCAAAACTGATCTGCATTCAGCAAGAATAAATGCCATGCCAGCCTCCCTTAAGAGCCAGCAGCTGGATTGGGCAAAGGAGGCCTTTTCCATCTGCCTCATTTCTGCCCCCCGTCCTGCAGCAAGCGAGGCCGCAACCATCAGAAGTAGGACCCCACTCACTGGAGGGAGAGAAGGGGAGATGTTGTCCTCCTTGTGTGTGATAGATGCTGCTGCTATGGTTGAGGGGCAACTGATTGTGCCCGGGACCAAGCCAGTGGGTAGGATAGATGGTGCCTCTGAGATCGAGGAGCAACGGACTGTGCCAAGGACTGGCCCAGTTGTTACCATGGTTTTGATATGTCTGGTGAGAGCACTAGATATCTCTTGATATCAAACCAATTTGGCCTCTATGTGACCTTTCCCTGCCACCCTACTCCACGTGTTTGCAAGGGTCACTGGACGAGCACGTAATAGGCGTGGCCGTTAATGGTTGTACGTTCCAAACCTCATTCAGACAGGCGACTTAATGCCTCTCCGATGCTTAAGGGACCACTCCTTCTTGCAAACCAGCCTTGCTCAGCATGACTTTACACAAAGACGCCTGGCCGAGTGCCGAGCCAATCCTTTATGCTGGACCATTTGCATACTGGCCATACTATTGTCATCCAGCGCTAAGCTCATCATGTAAAACCTGACCTTTTCCAACACCTTTGTCCTGCTCTAAATTTCCTTTGTTCTCACCGAGCATGGCATGACCTGTAGGTAAAATCCACCCTATAAAAGGTCCCCATTTTCGGGACCACCTCGGAACACTTTGGACTTCCATCCCGCCTTGCTGTCGGTTTGTCCAGTGAGTCGCCCCCTCACTGAACCGCGCTGAGTTTTCCTCCCTGCAACCTCCACTTCCCTCCAGGACTACGTGAACAGGTGTTGTATTACCCATTCTCCCGAAACTCTCCATTTCTATTTCTCAGTTAGTTAGTGTATGTCGTGTCTTTTGTGTTGTTTGTTCTCAATCAAATATTATTTGTTGCTTTAGAACTTGTCTAACCGCTCTCTGACCTGACGCTGTAGATATAGGGTAAAAGATCCCAGTTAAAGTTACCCTGACTCTCGTTAGCTTGAGAGGGTGCTCGAGTCTAATTTCCCCCATCTTGTGTTTTTATTTGGTAATTTGGGCGCCCCTCCTGGGACCCCCAACATACAGGGTAACACAGTGAGCGAGAGAGCAAGTCAACCTGCAAACATCCCGTGCACTGGAAGGTCAAAGAGAGACAGAGTTGCCCCAGCCAGCTCAAGACGGAGAGGGAACCAGCAGTGGTGCAGAGGAGTTGCAGCCAGTGGTGTCCATCAGCCCTCAATCATGCAAAGGCTGAAACAGGCTGCTCAGAGGGAGGCTGCATGGACTAGGCTGAGGAAACAAGAACGAGCAGCACCTGCTCACAGGGGCTACTTAAGTCTGCTGGCGTGGCTGCTCCTTGCTTGCTACAAATTACTAGCAAGCCTTCATGACCTTTGTTTCTCCTGCTCCCTGAAACCCTCCGGACAGATCTCTGCCTCCTGAACTTTTGGACTGGACCTTGACCTGGCTCGGCTTGCTTTTCCTGGTGTTTGGTGAATTCGGACTCTCCCTGCAAGTATTCCTGACCTCCCTCCTTCCTTGCTGACTGAGGCTTGCAGGAAGAGATTCCTGACATGGTGCCCCAATCAGTGGCTGTAAAGAACTCATCCGCCCAATCTGGCTGATGGCTCATGAGATGAGCTGGGGTGGTGGTGGTCGGGGCAGGAGATGCTACTCAGACCATTTCCGCACCAGACTGCTATAGGGCTGTTACTCCACTTTCAACATCCTACAGAATCCTGGGGTCTGCAGTTTAGGGAGGAGCCTTTGAGGCATCTCTTTGGGCACTTAAAGATGGCTCTCTTATCACATCTCAGTTTTCTCTCCTCTGAGCTAAGCATCTTCAACTCCCTCAGTCATTCCACCTAGGGCTTGGTTTGGGGACTTTTTACCTTTTTGTCGCCCATTTCTGAATGCACTCCAGTTTGTCAATATCCCTCTTGAACTCTGGTTCCCACAGTATTTCAGATGAGGTCTGACCAAAGCAGAATAGAACAGGGCTATTACTTCCCTTGATCTGGGCACTAGTTCCTGTTGACATCACCTACAATCTCATTGGCTATTTTTTAAAAAAAAGAAATAGCACAATACTGGTTGAGAATCCTCAAATCTGCCCAGAAATCCTTCCTCCAGTGCAAGGCTGAGACATCAAATCTCTCTTTTCTTGTTCATCCTGATTTCCTCAATGTCTTCAAATTATACTTTGCATAAGACGCCTCTCTTGGTGCAAAACTTCATGTCTGTTTCCCCCTCTGTGAAGCAAAACACACAGAGACAGCAGGCACAACGTAACAGGCTGCTTGATCACAAAGACAGAAAGGACCCATGCCGTGTGACTCCTTTTACTACAAGGCAACAGTTATCCTATTTTCCAATACGGCATCTTTTCACAGAATGTGCAGAAGGAAACAAAAAATGAAATGTAGAAACACTGTCTGTTGAAGAACAACGGCAAAACTCATGATGGCTTGCTCCGAGGAGGACATTTTTCAATATTGTCTGGGGAAAAAAACCCTCTGCACCTGAACTCTTTTGCAAGGAGTGCAGGAAGTCCTATTTCCTTCATGCCCCATGGTCTGAATTGCCTCTTCCCTCTCTTTCCACCCAGGGTCCCACCTGGGGCTTAGAAGTTTTTGGGGTAGTGGCAAGATGCAGAATTGCACGTACAGAGCTATGCACTGATATAGGCCCTTGGCCCTACGGTGGTTATGCTCCTTTGTGGACATGGGTGCCACCAGCAACTGCTAGTGTGCTCCAAGAACATGGCAATGCATTCTGGAGAAGGAAGCCATGCTGACTTACCCATTCAAATTGTGTGCCTGGAGACCTTAACTCTGCCCTGCTCAGCAATCTGCCTTTCAAAGGGAAGAGCTATTTTAAAAGGCTACCACCAGCCTCCAGCTCTACCTCCTCTCCAAGAAACAGACCTTGTAGACGGATGATCAAGGGACGGGTGATATGAAGAAAAACACATATTTGGTTATGAGTTGTCAAGAGGACTCTTGCAGGCCTCTTTCCAACCTTGTAATTCTTTCAAGTTTCAGCTAGTCACTTAGCAAGAATCAGGGAGATAATGGATCTGCATTATCCGGGTGTGCGTCATGAGGCAACCCCGCTCCAAGGCCATTTCCGCACTAGCCTGTTATAGGGCTATTATTCCACTTTCAACCTCCTATGGAATCCTGGGGTTTGCAGTTGAGGGAAGGTCCTTTGAGAGTTTAACCTTTTGAACCTTTGAGGCCCCTCCCTAAACTGCAAACCCCTGGATTCCATAGGATGTTGAAAGTGGAATAATAGCACTATAACAGCCTAGTGTGGAAATGGCCCAAGATTTGACAATTGACAAGTGAAGGCTGGTAAGTCTTCACCCCCGCTGCCCAATTTTTGCACGTGGGATTTCTGCATGAGAAATCATAAATCTTTTGCACCATTTCACCTCTTTCCCTGCTCCAGCTGGCAGATGGCAGGACCACCAACCATTCAAGGAAAGGGAAGATCTCACTCACACCCTGACCATCTGTACTACGTCCCTCGTGATGCCAAGCGTTTGGCGCCTTCTAGGACTGGGTGCTGCCGTGCGCGGCTGCTCCTGGCATGAATGCCAAGCTGCTCTGTGTGTGTGTGTGTGTGTGTGTGTGTGTGTGTGTGTGTGTGTTCACATGCATGCATGTATAGACAAGTGAGGACATGGGAAGCACATGCAACCAGAACAGCTGTCTGGAGGTGTGCCACCCGGCAGGCATCGCAGTGCCCATGAGCTTTGCCGTGAAGCAACTGGAAAGCGGAATCTGTTCTCAGCCTGAATGTTCAGCTGCCGAAGCAGCCCTGCTTTTCTTTCTGCACATTTTTTTGGAAAAAAAAAATACTGGATTTGAAAACATATAGGATATTTTTCAATCCTGACTCAAGTTGCCCCACAAAGTCAATGCAACTTGATCAATCAACATATATGTAAATCCCCAAAATGGAATGAGTCTACTCTAAGATGGAGGTCCCTGAAGTCATGACTCTCTTAAAAGTGATTAAGGGAGGGCCAGGTGCTGAGAAGAGATCAGGGAAGGGGAAGAATTCTTTACAATCCATTGCAAAACCTTTTGGAAAGGGCAGGAATTGGGCAGAGAATGGGGGGATGTCCAAGGTTTTTGTGAGCTTCTTCTCTTTCAAAAATAGGAAGCAAAAAAAAAAAAAAAAAAATCAGGCATGTTGCCATGGTGATCTTTAGACTGGACTCCATTCACAAAATTTTAGGTGCTACTAAAGCATGCTTACGGAGCCAATGGCTGTATTTTTCCCCCCAACTGAGAAGACAAGAGAGGCAATTCTTCACTGATTTTCCTCTCGAAGGAAGGAACAAATCATTTTAGCAATTTTCTTTTTCTGCATGAATGAGCATTTGCATTTTTCACTGTTTTTAAAATGTCCTGGATTTCCTTCCTTCCTTCCACTTTCTCCCTTTGTCCTCAGTTTTTTTGCAATTGCTGCAAAATGCTTTTGTAGCTCAGATGTTGTTTGTACTCACTCGACTAGTAGGGAAGACGAGAGGAGAGGGCAGAATCTTGTCCATCTCAGCTTATGTGTTCTTCTTCATTCAGAACTTTTGCCATCTTGAGCATGCTCGAATGCTGCTCGGATCAACATATCCCTGTTTTCACATCCGTGAAATATTGGAGGATTTTGAGTTGCTGACATCCTCCTCTCATGTTCTCTCCCACATCGGTTGCAGCCGTGTGATCCTCTCTTTCATAAGGCCAGGAACATCCCCTCCCAGGAGCATCCTTTGTTATTCCAAAAAATGAACATCCCGGGCATTTTGCTTGGATCCTTTCAGAGCTGGCACAGTCTGAGGCCAACCACTTCTCTCATGGCTTCAGTTCCCTCTAACCTCTGCCATATCTGATCAAGCCAAGGTTTCAGTTCAATCCACTTTGACATCCCCTGCCAGAGCTGGATGCGGCAGTGGTCCATCCATTCCTGCATCCCTGCCAAGCTACATTAGTCCCCGTCAGTACCAGCTGTGTGGCAGGCATTAAAGATACATCTGTGGGACATGACCTGTCTCACTGGGCAGAAATGATTCCGACTTATTCCCTGCAATACAGAATAAAGCTGAATTTAGTATAAAAATACTGATCCAAATTCTCCTGGTTAGTCCCAACTAGAATAGACCCAGTGATTGAACTGTTGAACGATAAATGAATGCGTAGATAAATTCAATTCATTCAGTGGGTCTGTTTTGATCAGGGTTAACAATAGGATTATTGTTAAGAATATTTTTCTTCCTGATATCTTTGGCTCTCATTTGGTTGTTCTTAATATTGGGGAGGGGGACAGATTGCGCAACCCCTGGGCCATTTATGGGACTCCTATTGACTCCCACAGCAGTGGGTCCCCTGGGGGGGAAATGGCCAGAAAGATTAATTTTTTTCTGACCAAAAATAGAGAGATTGCCCACGAAGAACTCCAAATGTACCCCTCTTGGAAAAAAACAACAACCCCCAATCCCCTCCTTCCCAGAAAAGACTGAAAGGTGACTTGTCCTGATGCATGAAGGGTGACATTTTGTGGGTGTCTGCTCAAAAGTAACTCCTATCACATTCTATGGTTCCTACTGAGGTATGAGGGTAAAAGATTGTAGCAAAGCAAGAACATTTCCGCACAACACTCATATAGCGTGATGATTCCACTTTCAACCTTCTATGGAATCCTGGGGTTTGCAGTTCCGGCTGGCCCCTCCCGGAACTGCAAACCCCAGGATTCCATAGGAGGTTGAAAGTGGAATCATCATGCTATAAGAGTGTTGTGCAGAAATGGCCCAAATGTCCAGTGAGTTCCTGCATTTCCCCCTTTCTTCCTAAGCATGGAACCATTTGCATTTAAAGACAAAGACAGACCTGGGTATCAGCTCATATTTTCAAAAATGGGGGGATTAGCCATCCAAAAATTACAGTTTTGGGAACAACATGTATAACACCATCTGTTGCTGTTATGTGTCCTCAAGTTGACTTATGACAACCATATCTTAGGGTTTTTCAAGATTTTTTCAGAGGAGTCTTGCCAGGACCTTTCTCTGAGGCTGAGAGAGTGTGACTTGCCCAAGATTTACCCACTGGACATCCATGGCTGAGCAAGGAATATGAATGCTAAGGGGTATCCTAAATCCCTAGCCCAAAATGCACATCACTGCATCCTGCTGGCTCCAAGAAATGCAACCTTCTTGGCGAGATTTATTCAGAGAAGGTTTAGCTATTGCCTTCCTCTGAGGCTGAGAGAGTGTGACTTGCCCAAGATTACCCACTGGACATCCATGGCTGAGCGAGGGATAGGAATGGTAAGAGGTATCCTAAATCCCTAGCCCAAAATGCACATCACTGCATCCTGCTGGCTCCAAGAAATGCAACCTTCTTGGCAAGATTTATTCAGAGAAGGCTTAGCTATTGCCTTCCTCTGAGGCTGAGAGAGTGTGACTTGCCCAGGGTTACATTGGGTTTCCATGGCCGAGCAGAGTTTTGAACCCTGGTGTCTCAGAGACCCCTAGTCCAAAACTCAGACCAGACACCCCACCGGCTCTTGTGGTGTGGCCATCTCGGTGAAATGCATTTAGTCACAATTTTAAAATTGGACACAGAAGGAGACAGCCATCAACAGATTCGTCATCAGCTTAATTAGCCATCTAGGTGAGATTAATCTGTTTGACAACAAATCCATCCACTGCATCTCCTTCCACGTTCCATTTTAAAATTGTGATTAAATTTATTTAACAATTAAAGTTATATATTCCTCCCCACCCCCACCCTGGCAAATGCCCTTGGAGTGGTTGGTGGTCGTAAAAATAGAACAGCTAATAAAATAACAAGCAAACCAGCCAAAAGCGATAAGAAAGGTGATAACAGCATTAACTTGTTAAAATATTAGGCTCTTTAAAAGCTAGCAATAAAAGCCATAATATTATTGCTAAAGTGTTAAATGCAGACTCTTTGGTTTCACACCAGTAACTTTCAGCCGCCGCTGCGTTCAACCTTCATGCACCAGGGAGGGTTATCCTAGTCTCCCAGAACCACTTTTTGCTGCAAAATCCACACAAAGTAGGCATTTTGCAAGATTGTCACTGCACGGTTTTTAAGAGATTCCCACATCTGAACCATGAGCTTCGTTTTTTTAAAGAACACCAAAATTAAAGAAAAAAAACCACCCAACCCATCTATTGCCAATGGAGTATTTTTTTTTCCCCCCTAGCCAGTTTAATATCTTGCATTTTAGAGTTAGTAACCCTTGCATGCCTATAGTTGCTATTATAGAATTACCCAACCTGTGGGACGGTCTATTCCATTGTCAAACAGTTCTTACAGTCAAGAAATTCTTCCTAGAGTTTAATCTCATTTCTTGCAATTTGAATCCATTGCTTCATGTCCTGGTCTCTGGAGGAGCAGAAAGCAAGCTCACTCCCTCTTACGGCACTGCTCCAGATATTTTTTCCTGTGCCACCAGTCAGCCAAGAAGCATACTCATAGAAATAATAATAATAATAATAATAATAATAATAATAATAATAATAATATTTATTATTATTATTATTATTATTTATATATTATTATTATTATTATTACTACTACTACTACTACTACTACTACTACTACTACTACTACTATTTAATGTTTTGTGACATTTTGTTTGTTCCAACACCAAAGAGTGTCTTGTTATGATGAAACTATGGATTTGGGTGCATTTTATGAAGACATTCAGACGGAGCAAGTTTGTTTTCTGTTGTTCCAGAGCCTAGGATATAGAGCAGTAGCTTCAAACATCAGGAAAAGGGGGTCCACCTAAACACTGGGAAGAACTTCCTGATGGTAAGAGCAGTTTATTGTGGAATAAGCTGGATCATGGTGGAGTCTTCTTCTCCAGATGTTTTTAAACAGAGGCGGAATGGCCATCTGTCAGCAGCGCTTAGATTGTATATTCTGCAGAATGGGGTTGGACTGGATGGCCCTTTTCCAAGTCTATGATTCAATGAAATTGCAGATCCCAATAACAATTGCTGTGCCATCTTTTTTTAAGGAGGTTTGACTGTAGCCTATTATTTCTTAATAGTCCCTCGATTGATATTTACAGATTGCTTATTTTTATGTGTAAAGATGTAACGATCATATTAGCGCCAAATAATTGTTAAGCTGGTGGGATCTGGTGCTTGATTTTTGGGACTGGAAACTGTGTTAGCACTTATTAAGATCCAGCTTTTTGATGCAATTTTACTTGTTTGGCCTGTTTCTTTTTTCCTTTTATTTTCCATAAGCCCATTTTAAGAGCCCAGAATGGAGATTAGAAGCCCAAGTAAACAAACAGATGGAAACGAACACACATGCGCGTGCAATGCCAGTATTGGCGGAGGCAGAAGAAATAACGTCTCCCAAAATATAAATCAAATGTGCTCAAACTGTGCTGAATGACTTTGAAGCAACAAGTGTCTCTGATCCGAACTGTAAGACCGCCAGATGCGATCAAAAGGTAATCATAATCATTGACTCCCCGCCCCCCCAGAGCCTCTCGTCCTATGAGGTTCCTCTCTTCAAGGGCCTATTTGCATAGCATCAAAAAAAGGGAGCTCATTAATATTACACGGAGGAGCGGCCCGTGGTTAATTATGGAACACGACTCCCCGTGTAACTTACACACTATTAATCAGATGTCTTCTCAGCGAAGCCGGCACGTGGAAGGGGGTAATTAAGCGCTGGCTAATGAATTTTGGTAATTAAGCTGGTTGTTTGAGGGTGTTGTTTTATAAAAATGGGGAGAAAGGCAAGGGGGGAGGAAGAAATTGGATGGGGGAGAAGTGAGAGGAATGGCTTAAAGTTTAGTTAACGGGCACAAAAATGTCCAGAGAGGATTGGTGCTGATTCTTCTTCATTGGTATGTTTTAAGTTGCATTTAAGTTGCATTTAAGTTGCATTTTTAAAATACCTTTTAATACTTGGGCTTCCTTTGCATTTTCATTGTAGTCGTTGTCTCCTCCTTCTCCTCTTGTTTTCCTTCTTTTTTTCTCTTCCTCTTAAAATGAGCATTCTTATTTAGAACCACTTCCATTTTTTTCTAGAGAAAGCTGGGACATAAATGCAATGAATATCTTGGGTGCGTGAATATTATGCCGTTATCGCCATGGGATAATTTTTCCTCCTGTTTCTCTTTAAACAAAATCCGAAAGGACAGACCGGAGGAACTTGTGTTTCTTCATCCGCTTGAAGTCTGAGTTTGGAGTCTAGTGTGCATTTTGTTGTTGTGTGCCTCCGTGCCGTTTCCAACTTATAGCAACTCTAAGGGGTTTCCTTGGCAAGGTTTGTTCAGAAGGGTTTTGCCTTCCTCTGAGGCTGAGAGAGTGTGACTTGCCCAAGGCAGGTTTCAATGCCTGAGTAGGGATTTGAACTCTGTTCTCCAGAGTTGTTGTCGGGTGTTCACACCACTACACTACACTGACTCTCCAGCCTATATTTGCACTGCACAATTGTGGCGGTTGTATCTTACTTTAATGATCACGGCTCTCTCCTAAGGAAAGCTGGGCTCTGTAGTTTGGTGCGTACTTAGAATTCTTTCCTAGAGGATTGGGCTAGAGTTTGATATCCGAGTTGCTAGTCTGAAGTGGAGGAGTTCTCGCTGAGGGAACTGCTGACCGGGAAGTCAACACCCAGGTAAATTCCACGGGTCTATTCTTGCCGGTAACTGGAATTAGACCTCTGGATTTGTGCTGGGAGAAAAAGAGAGTGAAGGAGTTAGGGAGTGAGAGACTTCACCCTTGGCTTTCAGTGAGCAGATGGTGGAAACCGTGGAGCTCCAGCCTTTCCTGATGTGGCATGAGATCCGTGGTTAGGAAACTTGGCCTCCTGCTGGCACATCTCTGAGCTCTGACAGCTGGTGCAGTTGGGAGAAAATTGAAAACGGAAAGGCGAGTGCAGTTGAGCTGGGTCTGCAAAGACAGAAGCATTTTTCTACCTGTATCATCAAAGGGGCTTGGAGCCCAGAAAGGGCTGCCTCTTTCTTCTCAAAAAACCCACTTCAGAGTGCCAGGAGCAATGCAATGCGGAAAGTCTTTGCGTGTAAGAAGTGGCTGGGAAGCTCCCTTGTCAGCGGAGTGGTGAATCCGCTCCAGGCTTTAAAAGTGCTCTCTCCAAGGTGCTGAACCTACTTGGCCGATAGGGTTCAGGACCCTGGAGAGCTCCCTAGTGAGCTGCCACTGTTGGAACACAGAAAGAGCAGCCGGTTCTTTTCATGGGGATCACTTCAGATTGGAGATAGTCCGGACACGGGCAGCCTTTCTGTGTAAGGGCTGGCACAGAAGGCAAAGAGGGCTGGCGGCTCCCTGGAGGGATTTAATTCATCATTAAGTTTCTTCTCCAATAATAATTTTTGCCATTTTCTTCCTGCTGCAAGAAAGGCTTTGAAAACCACACCGTTTTCAAAGGCTATTGGAAATTCAGGACTTATTCTGCACAAAATTCACACACGGCTGTTTTGCACGGAAAAGAGCAGGAAGAGATTTTTCCATGCAGCAAATAATACACACCTGCATGGTGGTATTATTTTCTCTGTGCGGGAAATGCCATTTTCTGTGCAGAAAAAAAAAAGCTGTTTTCTGTGCAAAAGAGTCTGTTACATCCCCAATTTGTGATATAGTATGATTGGCTATAAATATTGTTTAATTAGCATGAAATAAATACCTCTTGCACTTATGATGAAAAGCTATGTGGAGATATGGGACTCTGACCGGAAGTTTCCTCCAGGTTTTCAGCCATAAGTGCAAGATGTATTTATATATTTTAGCATTAGCATGCCAGGTCATAAGTTTCGATGAAACAACTGGGGAAGAAAAAACTTAGCCTGATGGGTTTTAGCTGGTTCTCTAAAGTACCCAAGCCAAAAGACAATAACAAATGAAGCTGCAAGAAGGCTCACATCCTACTACTTTTTCACCACCAAAAAAGTCCTTTTGTTCCTCAGCCTTTCCAGTAATTAAGAAGCTATTGTGATTTCCTTCAATGTTTTTGTCACCTGGCTGCAAAGGCAATTAGAGCCTTCCAGACCCCTTTGTCGGCTATACCAGGGAGCAATTCACATGTTTCCCTCAGGGCAGAAAAAGGGTACTTAAATCCTTTGGTTGCTTGACGGTACCTTCTTCTGCTGCTCCAGGGTTGGTAAATATGGCCCACGTCATCCCAACTCCTTGCTCTCCAACTTTTCTTCCCTTTCTTTCAGTTAGCTTCGTAGGGTTGTGAGACTGATTGTTTGTGTGTTTGTGAATTTCCCCCAATTAAACATTCTTTTTCATCTCCAGCTGGTGTCCTGGTGTACAGCTAGTACTGGTACACACTGGTAAGAAGATCCCATAAGGTTACCCAACTTCTTGCAGGCCTCCCTTTTTGAGCTAATATTTCCCCACCTTTTCATGGAGGGATGGGTACTGTTGGAGGACCTTGAGGTCTCCCACCTTTTGGAGTAACAAGTTCTGCGTGAATTTGGCACAGAACAACACCTAGCACCTTTCCACACTACAATGTTATAGAATCATAGTATCATAGAAATGTAGAGTTGGAAGAGACCCCAGGGGCCATCCAGTCCAACCCCCTGCCATGCAGGAACACCCTCAAAGCATTCCCTTTGAGATGGCCATCCAGCCTCTACTTAAAAACTTCCAAAGAAGGAGATGCCACCACACTCCCAGGCGCATATTCCACTGCCGGACAGCCATGACTGTCAGGAAGTTCTTCCTGAGGTTCAAGTGGAATCTCCTTTCCTGCAGCTTGAATCCATTGCTCCTTGTCCTGGTCTCTGGAGCAGCAGGAAACAAGCCCTCTCCCTCCTCTACATGGCATCCCTTCAGATATTTAAACATGGCTATCCTGTCCCCTCTTAACCTTCTCTTCTGCAGACTAAACATCCCCAGCTCTCTAAGTCTGTCCTCAAAGGGCATGGCTTCCAGGCCATACATTACAGTGCTATTATTCCACTTTCAACATCCAGTGGAATTCTGGGGTTTGTAGTTCACTGAGGCCAAAGACCTCTCTGGCTGAGGATCCTACATGCCCCTCCCTAAACTGCAGACCCTGGGATTCCATAGGATGTGGAAAGCGGACTAATAACACTATAACAGTCTAGTGCAGAAAGGCCCCTGGACTGGAACAACTCCCATCATTCTAGGATTTGTCTCATCAGGGTTTCTCAATATTTAAGAAAACATGTTATTCAATCATTTTGGGGAGGAATATGTTCAAGGATTTTCCACATTCCTTCTCCCATGCTGGTGGGAGGATGAATCAAGCCCAGGTTTTAGCGGAAATGTTATCCCACATGGGTGGCAGTATTCAGCACGTTGGAGAGATCCTTTAAAGCTCAGGGTGGCTTTACTTTTCCGAGGATATGAAAGCCACCAACCGCCACATGTGAACGCTTGCATTCTCTCTCTCTTTCTCTCTCTCTGTTTGTGTGTGTGTGTCTGTTGTGCACTCTGCTGCCTGCCTGCGTTTGTGCACTGGAAACTGGCCAGCTGCACAGGGGCTGTGAGACACGGGGAGATTGGCAGCAAATGCTTTCAAGTTCTGCTCATTTCCCCCCTGTTGCAGATGGCTCGGTTTATCTCACGTCCCCGCTTTGGAAATTGATTTCCTTTTGTCTTGTGTTTGTTGTGCATTAGTTTTGTTTCCGTCCTCAGGCTCATTACGGGATGCTTCCTTTGTCCCTTTCCTGACCTCTTCCTTCGGCACAGCCTGTGCAGGAGAGCAGACAGCTGCGGTTGTGGCTTGCGTGTGTGTGTATGTGTGTGTGTGTGTGGGGGGGACAAAGCCATCTCGGTTTCCCCAGAATCTTTTGGCACTCCGTCATTCCTGTGTGTGTGCAGAGTGGAATTGCACCCCCTTGTGAGGCTGTCAGTCTCCCCCACCCCAAACCTCCAGAACAACTTTTGCAGAGCAAGATACTTTTTGAGTACAAGGGCCTTTATTATTTCTGGGGTGGGGCCTCAATGGCAATTGCTAAAATAAGATTTTTAGATCTTGATCATTTAGGACACTTCTGGTTGATGATTCCTGAGGAAGCTCAGGTACAAAGATAGTGGTTCGATTTTCATATAATCACCAAATCCTAACCCAAAGGTCATCCAGTCCATCCCCATTCTGCCATGCCGGAAGATACAACCAAAGCATTCCCTAGAGATGGCCATCCAGCTTCTCTTTAAAAACGAGACTCCACCACGCTTCCAGGCAGCAGCATATTCCAGTGTCAAACTGCTCTTTGAATCAGGAAGTTCTTCCTACCCTTCAGGTAGAATCTCTTTTCCTGTAGGATGAAGCCATTGCTCCATGTTCTTCTCTCTGGAGCAACAGAAAATAAGCTTGCCCCATCTTCCATAGGTGGTTGTGTGCTTTCAAGCTGTTTCCAACTTACGGTGGCCCTAAGGCAAACCCATCGTGGGGTTTTCTGGGACTGAGAGCGTGTGATGTGCCCAAAGTCACCCAGTGCGTCTCCATGGCTGAACAGGGAATCCAACCCTGGTCTCCAGAATCATAGACCCAATGTTCAAATCACTACACTACGCTCAGTCTCATTTTCCAAATGGCATCCTTTCAAACATGGCCGTCCTGTCCCCTCTTCACCTTCTCTTCTCCAGGCTAAACACCCGCAGCTCCCTAAGCTGCTCCTCAGAGGTTTCCAGGCCTTCTACTATTTTGGTTGCCCTTCTCTGGATACGTTCCAGCTTGTCAAGATCTTTCTTGAATTGTGGTGCCCAGAACTGGACACCAGATCATTTCAAGGGGCACTCAGCTGTCCTTGCCTAGTCTAGGGGTCCATGCCCTCCTAGAGAGGAAGGTTACTGAAATCTCATTGGTGACTGTAGGCCTGCGCTAGATCCAACTCGTAGCCCTCTTGACCCTTAGCACCAGGGTGTGCAATCCCTGGAGATCCAGCAACTGTCCTCCACATGGAGGCAGCTGAAGGCTGCACCTGCCCTTCCAAAGAGGCAGGAAATGGGTGCAAAATCACTTCCTAAAAAACACCAAATCAACAAAGTTCCTTCTGGTTTCAAGGAAATTGGTTTGGGGACGATACAGGGTGCAGGACCAGACTTCTTGGTTTGGAGGAGAATTGTGCCCCCTGGAGGTTTTGGATGGTATGATTCTCCATCCTAGCTAGGTACAACTCCAGGGTGTTGTTAACCAGAGAGATGCAAGCTCTCCACAAGAATCTCTTCTCACCTGGGCTTTGGCGTTACCAAATTCCAGGTAACACACTACCCTCACAAGTTCCTCTTCTCACAATGGTAGCTGGTGGCTTCCATGTTGGTGAGATCATGAATGCATTTTTGGGTTTTTGCATAAATATTAAAGGAGCTTCCCAAGATGTTGAACCCATTTGAAGGGCTGGGTTTCAGCGCCCTTAAATCACCCCTTTAAAGTTCAGACTAGAACCCAAAGCGGATTCAGCACCCCTCCTGACATGGAAGCCTGTGCAGGACTTTACAATCTGCTTCCTGATTTAGGATCTCCGTGGACTTAAAGTTGCTTTCTTGGTTCAATGGGTAGCCTTTTTGACTTACTTGCAAAATATGCTTTTAAAGGGCATTTTCTAGCTAGTCTAAGAGGGATTTTCCCCCTGTTTTGAGACCCTTCTCTTCTCAGACTGAAGCCTCCCAGCTAGAAATAAAGAGCACCACAAGGAAGGATACAACCAGTTACTGTTTTAAAAAGTGGGTTTTGGGGGGTCATTTTTAATAAATAACAAGACTTTAGATAATTTTAGGAATGACTGGAAATGCCTAATTAGTTATTTAGAGGAGAAATGGGGTAAAATGTCAGTTATAAGAACAGAGGCATGATCGTCTGTTATTAAGAATAATAATATAAAGCTATAAGGATATGACATGATGTGACATTAGACCTGTATTATTTGTATAAATTAGAGATTTTGGGGATCTAAATAATTAATAGTGTTAGAACTAGAATTAGAATAAGAACTAGAATTAGAATAAGAATTTGGAAGAAGTATTTAAAGGAGATGTATTAACACAAATGCAACAAAATTTAAGGTTTAGCAGATTGGCCTCTTTTGAAAAGACAGCTTGCATTAGTCGATTTTTTTTTTAAAGGTTTGATTTCTTTTCCAGAGTCATATTAGTATTGCATGTAAAAGTTTTATTTTGTAATTTAAAAAAAGGAGGAACTGCAATGGATTCATTCTCATGGTCATGGACGTGGGAAAGGATTCTTTTTTGGGGAAAAAACATTAGCTTCCCAAGCTCGGTTTGTCACTGACGGAATGGCCAAGTGGCTGATGTGATTCAACCTGAAAAAGCCCAAAGGGAGGCATCCTTGGCTCAACGCACCAGCTTCACATCTTTGCTGTGCGCAGCAACACTGGCAGTCACTGCAAGGAAATGCTCGTCTTTCAGAAAGGCCTAATTAACATATGGAGTTAATCTCCACCAAACCGAGGCTTGGAGGGGGAACGAGGAGATGACCGCTAAGCTTAGAAGGGTTTGGAAGGGGATTAGATAATTTCTTACGGGGGCTTTTCTCTTGTTAGCACGGCTGTGCTTGTCAATATCCATCCTTTCATATGCAAGTGGCTCTTTTCCTTCTCTTCTTCCTTTGCCTCCTGCCCTGTTGAATTGAGATTGCAGGCATTTTGCGGTTAGCACAACCTCTGGCAATGAAATTCTTTTTCTCTAAGCCTTTTCTCACCTGCCCAGCCCTGATTTTCCTCCTTATCCTCTGTCTAACTGGAAGGTTTTCAGCAGCATTAGCACTGGGAGGATGGTGAAGGGGAGGGGGCTGGAGAAATATAGATTTTTGAGGCTGGATTGCAAAGGGTGCAAGAAAGCTTGAGCTGGGATTCTATTCCAGCTAATCCCTTTCTCTCTCTCTTTCTTTTTCTTAATGATTCCCTTTTATAAATTTTAATGCAAACATACAAACAAGATAATTCACAACTACAGGAAAAAAGGAACAAAAGAAAAAGGAATGAACTAAACAATATACATGTATAAGTAGAACTAGAACTAAACTAAACTAGATTAAGACATAACAGCAAAATCTGTTACTGAAAGACTAATTTATTACCCTAAACACCTCCTGGCTACACTAATTAAAACACCAAAAAAACTCTAACCTCTCCTTCCCCATACAAACTGTAATGAAAAGGAAAAAAACAATGAATATCCCATGTCTTATTCTAGTATTAGCTGCCTGAAATGAATCATAGAATCATAGAGTTGGAAGAGACCTCAGGGGCCATCAAGTCCAACTCCCTACTGTTTGGGAACAGCCATCAAAGCATTCCCATCAGATGGCCATCCAGCCTCTGCTTAAAAACCTCCAAAAAAGGAAGAGACTCCACCACAATCCATTGAGGCAGCATATTCCACTGCTGGACAGCTCTGACCATCAAGAAGTTCTTCCTGAGGTTCAGGTGGAATCTCCTTTCCTGCAGCTTGAATCCATTGCTCCTTGTCCTAGTCCTTGGAGCAGCGGAAAACAAGCCCGCTCCCTCCTCGACATGACATCTCTCCAGATATTCAAAGATGGCTATCACATCCCCTCTTAACCTTCTCTTCTGCAGACTAAACCTACCCAGATCCCTCAGCTGCTCCTCAGAGGGATACATGGCTTCCAGACCCTCCACCATCCTGGTTGCCCTCCTCTGGACACACTCCATCTTGTCCATATCCTTCTTGAATTGAGGTGCCCAGAACTGGACACAGGATTCCAAATGAGGTCTAACCAATGCAGAATAGAGTGGTAGAGGTTTTCTTCTTTTGCTACTACCTTCCGCCTTACTAAACATCGTTGTCTTTTCCAATGAGTCTTGTTTTCTCATGATATGGCCAAAGGACGACAGCCTCACTTTGGCCATTTTGGCTTCTAGGGAGGGTTCAGGCTTGGTTTCCTCTCAGATTCATTCACCGGTCTTTCTGGCAGTCCAAGGTATCCATAGAGCTCTTCTTCAGCCCCACATTTCAAAGCAGTTGATTCTCTTCCTACCTGCCTTCTTCCCTTTTCAGCTTGCACAACCAGACATTGAAATGAGACATTTTACGGCATGGGCAAATCCTGACTTTGGTGTTCAATCCTGACCTTGGTATTCAGTGAGCATCAAGAGGCTTGAACACTGGACTCCATTAGTGTGGCTGAAGAAATGGATTTAAATAGACAAAAGGGAAAATAAATCAGTTAAAAGTACCACTAGACTTTCCCCCTCCCTCCCTCTTTCCTTCCTCTTCTTTTGATATAGAAAACCAAAACAGCAAGAGTTCCAATCTCAAGCTAGCAGAAAGAGCAACAGCAGATTAAAATAAGCAAACAAAATCCTAGCAACACTGAATGCATGTTCTTTCTAAATCCCCGACATTTCTGAAAGCGGCAGAATTTTTATGGAAAGCTTGAAGGAAGGGGGGCTTTTCTTGCTTCGAAAAGGACCTTTTCCACGTATAGCACAGTCACGGCAATGCCAATAGAGCCTCCATGTTCAGAATCACTCTACCACTGATTACCAAATGTTGAGGGCAAACCGCAGCGGAGAGCTGACCTCTTTCTGTCTGCCTTGTGGCCACTGTCTCTTTGTCCGAGAACAGAATTCTGGACAAAACGGCTCGTCTAAAAATGGGTCCTTTATCCAAGGGTTGTGGATAGGAAGAATCTTGGAAAGTATTTGGAAAATGGCAAAAAAATGTGTTTCTCAAGTGTCAAGAAGCTTTGGGGAGAAGAATCCTAAACTGATGAGAATCTTTGCAGTCTAAGAGGTATCCTATGCAGAACTTGCATATGGTTGGTTTGGGGACAATAATGCCATTTTTCTGTGCAGAAATATGTGCAGAAATCCACAACCCTTGGATAAAGGACCCATTTTTAGATGAGCCGTTTTGTCTAGAATTCTGTTCTCAGACAATATTTCTGCACAGGAATTTTGAGCAGAAAAATAATATTGCCTGTGCAGAACTTTTGCACAGAGAAATAATATTTCCTGTGGCTGCCTGTTGTGCAGAGAAAACGCAGTCTGCTTTTGGCACAGAGAATACCGTTCGCTGCACTGATAATGCTGCATTCTATGCAAAACCACCACAGGCCATTTTGTCGCGCAGGATAAATCTCCAACCACAGATAGTCTTTGAAAACGGAATGGTTTTTGAAGACTTTCTCCCAGTGAGAAGAAAATTGCTAAAACTACTCATGGCTTCCTTGGAGAAATTAGCAAAGAATGGCATTGCTGCGAAGGAGAAGAAGGGAGAGGTAGAATTGGGTGCCCAAGCTGCCTTCCCGACCTCCCTTGCTTCTCTGTGTGATGAGGTTGCAGCTGGGAACAGCCTGCCTCTGCTGTCCAATTTACACAGTTATGAATTCATAAAGCACACAAAGAGGAGCCAATTACAAACACAGAGAAAGAAATCAGGCAATGAATCCACAGTGGTGCGTAACAGTGTTCTCTTTTGGTAGGAGATGGAGAACCAGTTGGTTTCCAGGCTGAAGAAATGTTCTCATCCCGCTTTGGGAGAAAGGAGAAGCATGAAGTCTATGGAATAAGTCGGGGGGGGGCACCAAGCTGAATTCCAACTTGACTCAAGAAGGCAGAAGAGTTGGAATGGATTGGGAGTAACTTGAGCACGTGGGACTCTTTGAAACAATTCTTATGCTCCTTTTGTGGATGGGGGCAACCCTTTCTTTTGTGAAAGCTCGTCATAGAATCATAGAATCATAGAAATGTCGAGTTGGAAGAGACCCCAGAGGCCATCCAGTCCAGCCCCCTGCCATGCAGGAACACCCTCAAATCAATCCCGACAGACGGCCATCCAGCCTCTGCTTAAAAACCTCCAAGGAAGGAGCCTCCACTACACTCCATTGAGGCTGCATCTTCCACTGCCGGACAGCCCTAACTGTCAGGAAGTTCTTCCAGAGGTTCAGGTTTCCTCATGTTTCCTCTTTGGTGCTGGCAAATTCTCATCCAAGTGTGGACATGCTCACATAGAATCATAGAGTTGGAAGAGACCACAATGGCTATTGAGTCCTACCCCCTGCATTGCAGGAATGCACACTCAAAGCAGCCCCAGCAAATGGCCATCTAGCCTCTTTAAAAGCATCCAAAGAAGGTGACTCCACCACACTCCGAGGCAGCGTATTACACTGTCAAATGGCTCTTACAGTCAGGAAGTTCTTCCTGAGATTCAGGTGGAATCTCTTTTCTTGTAGTTTGAATCCATTGCTCCATGTCCTAGGCTCTGGAGCAGCAGAAAACAAGCTTGCTCCATCTTCAGCATGACGTCCCTTCAAATATTTAAACATGGCTATCCTGTCCCCTCTTAACCTTCTTCTTGTCAAGTTAAACATGCCTAGCTCCCTAACCTGCTGCTCACAGGGCTTCATGAAGCTTCAATTCCCAAAAGCCCCAGCCAGTATAGGCAACAGTCAAGGATTCTGGGAGTTAAAGTCAAAAAGGCTTGGATGCTTAATAGCTGTGAGCCACTGTTTGCTTAGGCGTCTTGCTTTTCTCTGTAGCTCCCCAAAGTTGCTTCCTGTACAGACATTTTTGGATCCTTGCTGAGCTCAGCATGTCTTTGCATGTCGGGAAGCAGAGACAGAGCAAGCCCAGAATGCATCCACACTGCTTTTTCTGGTTTCATCTCATTAAACTTCACAACAGCCTTGAGAGGTAGGCCACTCTCCTTCTCCCTTTTACAGGCAAGGGATCCTGGGTTTTTCCAAGTAGTCCAGTGAAATCACAGATAAAATCTTCCTGACTTTGAGCATTTCCGCACTAGGCTGTTATAGCGCTATGATTCCACTTGCAACATTCTATGGAATCCTGGGGTTTGCAGTTTCGGAAGGGGCCGGCCGGCCCCTCCCAAAACTGCAAACCCCAGGATTCCATAGGATGTTGCAAGTGGAATCATAGCGCTATAACAGCCTAGTGCGGAAACGAGATTCATCTTGTTTGTCTTCACAACAACTTTGTGAGATAGGCCACTACCCTTCCCTCTTTTAAAAAGACCACAAATTTCTCCAACCTGTCCAATGAATTCACAGCTAAAATGGATTTTTCTGACTTCATCTCATTTCTCTTCACGGTGGACCTGTGAGCTAGACCTCCCCTCCCCTGTTTTCCAGATGAGGGAGCCTGGGTCTCTTAAAGCTGTTCTGCTAAATCACAGCTGAATTAGGATTCTTTTTCTGACTTTGTCTTGCTTGTTTTCACAACGGCCTTGTGAGGTTGGCCACTGCTATTTCCACTTTTGCAGAGAAGATGCCTTGGGTTTCTCCAACCTGCCTGATGAAATTGCAGCTAAGACGGAGATCTGGGGCTTTGCTTTTGGAGAAGAATTTTACCCCCATATCCCACCTTCTGAATCAGAAGCTGGCCTTCATGTCACCCCGGCTACCTGACTCACCAAAGTTTCTTCGCCAAGCCTGCTTGCAATTTGTGCAGCAACGGTGCCTTTAATTCTCCATCAGTGGCTTGGATGCTTCTCTAGCATCTCCCCATCCCTCTGTATCTCCAGCAAAAAAAACAACTGTGGGTCAGACGTGGAGTCAGGCGCTAAGTACATCCAGCCCATCTGCCTTATGCATTATACAGCAGGAACATAAGACAGAGGTGGGGGGGGGATTTTCCAAGTTCCCTGAGGCAACGGCACTGCCTTTCCACCTGCCTTTCCACCATCTCCTTTTTCTCCAGCATAGCCAAGTCCTAAAATAAACATTTAAGCCCCGAGAAGCCCCATCTTTCTTCTTCCCCATTCTGTTTCTCTTTTCTAGGCAGTATTAATTTCTCTTGGAACGCGAGGAATTTTATCGCTGGCGCAGGCTGAAGGACGGTCGCTCTGGCCATTCTCGTTCCACCGGCAGCTTGTCAGATGCTTTATGGGAGCTCCAGAGCCTGAAACGGATAGCCCCGCCAGTGCCTAAGAAAACACAAAGAGCCCTGCTGGAGAGGCCTGTCTAGTCCGGCGTTCTGTTTTGCCAGAGGCAAAGCAGTTGCCTACGGGAAAAGCGCCGGCAGCAGTGGGGATGAACACGACGGCACCCTCCAGTAGGCATCCTGTTGGTGATACACACCTGTAAAACTCTTGTTGCTCGTCCAGGATCGCCCCAGGCCCTGAGGTTTTCCTGGCCAAAACTGGAGACCTAGGGGCCACGGCGTCGGCTAATGGCATTAAGGGTTAGCCATTCAGTGCCAACCGCCGTGGCTGATGGCTTGTCAATCGAACATGCATGCTCACAGAAAATGTTCCTGTTTGGCAGTCATAGGCCATTTCTGTACTAGCCTGTTATAGCGCGATGATTCCACTTGCAACATCCTCTGGAATCCTGGGGTTTGCAGTTTCGGGAGCGGCCGGCCAGCTCCTCCCGAAACTGCAAACCCCAGGATTCCATAGAATGTTGCAAGTGGAATCATAGCGCTATAACAGCCTAGCGCAGAAACGGCAGACGTTTGCAACATCCTGTGGAATGCTGGGGCTCGCAGTCCCTAAACTGCAAGCCCCAGGATTCCATAGGATGTTGAAAGTGGAATCATTGTGCTATAACAGGCTAGTGCGGAAATGGCCACAGAATCCTAGAGTTGGAAGAGACCATCCAAGCCCTCCCTTTGACAGATGGCCATCCGGCCTCTATTTAAATACCTCCAAAGAAGGAGACTCCACCACCCTCCATGGAGGCAGCAGCGGATTCCACTGTCAAGTTGCTCTCACCTTCAGGAAGTTGCGACTAACATTGAGGTGGAATCTCTTTTCCTGAAGGTTGAAGCCATTGCTTCAGAGGTGGAATTGCATATTCTGCTTTCTCCCAAAATGGATACCCAAAGCAGCTCCCTTCAAAAGAACAATGCAATTAAAAATTTACTAAAAGTGAAAACTAAAATGGAATCAAACAACAGTCAGCCCTCCACATTTGCAGATTTCACTTTTGTGGGTTTGATTATTCACAGATTATTTGCTGTCCCCTCTGCGGCCTCCCTAGGCCATTTTTAATAGGGGCTGCAAGCCTCGTGAGACTGAAAAACTGCAAATGAGGCTTGTAAGTCCCCCTTGAAAATGGTGTGGGGCAGCAGTAGAGGTGGCCGTAAGCCCCACTAGCCCCCCACGTCTGCCTTGGGAAGGAACCCGGATGCCTCAAAGGAATCCATGGAGGGTTGAATATGGTGATCATACTTTTTTGTGTGTTAAATATGGTTTGGGAGGGCCGCGAGTTATTCACAGTTTTTCCACTTTCATGTCCTATGTCCCCAAACCTAGCAAACGTGGAGGGATGACTGTATTTAGAGTACTCAAATACATCTCAGTAAGAGAATAAAATGCAATTTAAAAAGATAAAGCAACCCTTCAAAGCAATAATTAATAAAATTCAGAACCCCCTAGTTTGTTCTTTAAAAACTTTCTGTTTCAGAAGCTTGTCTGAATAAAAAGATTTTAGTCTGCAGAGGAAAGGACAAGGAGAGGGCCATTGTGGTCTCTCCGAGAAGGGAGTTCTAGAGTCCAGGGGCAGCCACTGAGTTTGTCTTTGCTTTCCTGCAAGGCTGAGAGAGTGTGACTTGCCTGAGGTCCGCAGCAGTGTTCCGTGTCTGAGTGGGAATTCGAACCTTGGTCTTGTCCAAAGCTCAAACCACTGCACCACTCTGGCTCAGCTTTAAATCATGGAATAGATTTTCTCCTGAGAGCTTTTAAAGAAGATCTATCTAAATAACATCCCCCCCTTCAGAAGAAATCTATGGCTGGAATCCTGTCAGTGACCACCGGGAATAGACCCAGTGAATCAATTGCTGGATGGACAGCCAACACGTAGATAAAACCCATTGATTCTTTGGGTCTACTCAAGTCAGGATTAAGAATAAGACTTACTGCCGATTGCCTGAAGGGTCCTGACAGGCAGAAAAACGATTAATGAAGACTTCAAGTAAATAAATTAATGCGTTTTACAAAAGCAGCATCAACACAGCTCCAAAACAAGACCGTTCCTGCCCGCAGGCTTACCATCAAAGAGAGACAATGCAAATGCAAAAGGGGGAAAGGAAAGCAAGCAAATTTGGGGTGCCCGTTCTTGGTGTGCCAAAGGCTCATCCAATCAATCTGATCCGGTTGAGTGCGTCTCCTTGGCTGACATCCTTTGAGTGCCATAGGCAGGCATAAGTGGCCCTACACGTTTGGGGGGGGCGGTATTTGCTACGGCACAACAGATGTATTCTGCTGACAGCAGCAGAGAGGGAGTTGCTCACATAGCAATGCTGTGCCTTGTGGCTTCAGAGTGCGCATTGCTCAATGCACATGGTGCAAGGGCACCCAGTCATTGACCTGTGTTGAGCAAGGTGTAGCGTCGGGAGGGCCACACGAGTCCTAGTCCAGGGTGTTAACTGTTGGAAAATTCCAGCATTCTGCCTCTCCCCACTCCTTGTTTTAGGGCAAGTGGGACTTAGGCCATTTCTGCACTAGACTGTTATAGCGCTATAATTCCACTTTCAATATCCTACGGAATCCTGGGGTTTGCAGTTTTGGGAGGGGCTGGTTGGCCCCTCCCTAAACTGCAAACCCCAGGATTCCATAGGATGTTGAATCATAGCACTATAACAGTCTAGTGCGGAAATGGCCATAGATAGCATAGAGTTTTGCCTGCCAAAGCCTTCTGTTTTCTCACCTAAAGTCTCAACCCTTGCTCTTGTGTCATTTAAATGTATGGTTATAAATATCTTTGGGGTTCAGATGACCAGATCATGTGACCCAGGACAGTTCCTAGGGTCCTCTGTCTTAAAAAAGACCCCCCTTCTCAGATCTCTCTCTTCTTCTCCATTTTTGCTTCTTCTTCTTCCTCTCCGACCATGGTTCACATCTCCATCAAGAAGATGGTGAGTTAAGAATGAAGCTACTATCTTACTTAATCTATTCATTAGCTAGTGAGGATGTAGGCTCCCCAATGCATATGCAAATGTAAAAGTCATTAGTAAACTTTCCTAAGTTTGTAACCTGAAACTGCCTGCCTTGTTTTGATTTTTTTTGGGTCAGTTTCAGTTCAGGGAAGCCACACAGAAATTTGGCTATGTTTTTTTCTGCTACTCTTCTAAAAGAAGGCTGATCCCTAACCGTTTCAGCTTTCATAGAATTTTCCAAAAAGGGCTAACATCCTAATTTACAACATTAACTGGGCTTGACGACAAGAAACACACAACTTCCTTTGAGAACTGTTGCTGCTGCTGTTGATTTTAAACACAGATGTGCACATTTTAAGAATCAGATCATAATCCCTGCTGAGAACCTACATCACAGCCTGTATTTTGTAAGTTTCTGAATCTGCAGCTATGTTGCAAAGTGCAATGAAGCTCTGCTAATTAATTGTGAAGATGGGCACTGGGCACTTGTGATGGGCACTTCTAAACAGCATTGAGTGCTCTTGTTTTGCTTCAGTACTTCCCAGCTGGTGTTTCCATGCATATCAGAGAGCCCACTGGTGTGCATCCATGCCCATTGTGCATTGGGTTGGGGCACATCAGTCACTCTCCTGGCGATGGACGCTGATAAATCATCATGGCACATAGTGGCCTTTAGGTCAATATGGACATTGCAAAGCCCCTCAGATCACTGTTGTATACACATATGGCCATCTATGAAAACATAGGTTCCAAGAGAAGGCCAGCCGAAAAAAATAAATAATCAAGCATGTCCCTCCCTTCGATATTAAATGCAAACAAGTGGAGAAAACAATAACTAGGGGTCTGAAAGAGCAATCAACACCACAGGCAAAAGCTTGCAAAACAAGCATTCTGGCAAGTTCATAACCCATCTTAGGGGATGGGTTCATAATCCAACTTGCCCCCAGCCTTCAGGGAATGGAGAGACCTTTTCTTTCTGGCCAGCCGGAGGGGAAAAGTCCACAGGCCTTAACAAGTTGCCCTGAGTCTTTGCACCAAGCATGGCTTTCAAAGGGAGCACCCCCCCCGACTCTGGGCCCCCTCCCCTTCTCGTCACTGTCACACACACAGCTGCCTAGCCGTCTCCGGCTTAATTAAAATCAGCTAAATCGAGAGCATTAACTACTCGGAGCTGAGGCAGGTGAAGGTTTCTGCCGTCCAACCTGCTCTGGGGATAACTGGGAACATGTGGAGTTCAATTAAAAACAGAAAGCCTAAAACTTGTTTTTCTCGTTAGACAGGGATGTCAAGGATCTTTTTTGTAACAAAAAGGATTAAAGACATCTCTGGCTTTCTAGGAGAGAAGGGTGCATGTGGGACAGCAGGCAGAAATGCAACAGGGGCCATTTCCACATTAGATCGTTATAGTGCTATTATTCCACTTTCAACATCCTATGGAATCTTGGGGTTTTGCAGTTTAGGGAGGGGCCTCAAAGGCCACCATTTGCCACCCACATCCTCAGAGCCCCCTCCCTAAACTGCAAACCCCAGGATGTTGAAAGTGGAATAATAGCACTATAATGGTCTAGTGCAGAAATGGCTAGGAAAAGTGTTTTCTACCTCTGTCTGAAGGTGGAGAAAACTTCCTCCTGGGGAATTTCTGCCTGTCACTCAGCTGCTGAAGATGCATGTGTTCTGGGGGTCAGCGATGAAGGAGTTGAGGGGGCACCAAGATGTGTGGCCGGTGGTGATAGTGGTCAGAGCGGTGCTCTGGAAGAAGCAGGTTCAAGTCACCACTGAGTCACAACGCTCATTGGCTGAACTCAGGCTTGGCATTTTTCTTTCGCCCTGGCCTGCCTTGCAGGGTTGCTGTGAGGGTAAAGTGAGTAGGAGAGCCATGTGATCAGCTGGAGCTCATTGAAGGAAAGGCAGGGTGCAAATGTAAACTATAAAATCTAACAGAAATATGGAGAGAAAAAACTGCCAAAAACTGGTTTAAGCTTTCTAGTTACTCTGGATTTGTGGGAGCTTGTGTCATGGGCCAGGAGTCAGCTTCCCCTGGTGAACAGCAGCCTCAAAGGAGGATAAGCAAACACAAGCGCACCGGGAACTAGTAAGGCTGAGATGAGAGCCAGCTGGCTCCAACCTTTGTAAGGAAGGCGGAGGGTGGTGGCAGCCCAATGTCAGAAACAAGTTGTGTGTTTGCTGGCCCTTGTCTCTGCATGCTATGGACTCCCTGCTTGCTCTCTGCCTTGATTCTTTGGCCATCACACTGTCAGAACTTGTTGCCTGCTGGATTCCTGAACTCTTAGACCAACTCTTGACTATGTTTCTGCTCTACCCTGAACAGGCAAGCTCCACCGAGCTGCTAAGCTGTCTCAGTTTGTCTGTCCAATGGCCTCCTGCTAGCCTTGTACTGTGTTGCCTGGCACTGGACAGCTGGCACCACAACACTTTGGTCAGATAAGAGTGCCGGTGAGCCTCTTTCTGGTTTAAAGCAGTAAAGATCTGGAGAGGGTGAGAAGTGCTCTGGATACATCTTTGATGTGTGTCTTCTAACTACAGCATCAACTGGCTCCCATATTAGCTGGTCTTGATTGACTTAGACTACGATTCCCACCATGCATGGGGATGATGGTACTTTCAGGAGACAGAGATAGCTTGTTTTCTGCTGCTTCAGTAACTAGAACATGAAGCGATGGATGCAAATTGCAAGAAAAGAGATTCCACCTCAACATCAGCAAGAAACTCTTGACTGTGGGAACTGTCCAAGAGTAAAATAGCCAGCCTCAGATGGACGGACTCTCCATTTTTGGAGGTTTTTAAACAGAGGTTGGATGGGCCATTTTCAGAAGTGCTGTAGTTGTGTTTGCCTGTGTGGTGGTGGGGTTGCACTAGATGATCTTTAGGTTCCCTTCAAGCTCTTTGATTCTATGATTCTCTGTGGTCAACATATCCAGCAAATATCAGGTTGGAAGAAGGAAAAAAAAGATGTTCTTTAGTGATGAATGCCATCCAAACTCTCTGGCCTGGCTGATGCATTAGGCTGACTGACTGGAAGAGCACTCAAGCGATCGACAGCTGTGTTCCTAGCCGCACAGAGGCACGGCACCCTCCCAGCCTTTGCCAGCTGATCCCGCTGGCAAAATGCATTCTGCTTGTAAGGCGGACAACTCACAGGTGCATGCAAGGTGCGTCCTGGAGACGGGAGAGAGGGAAACGTCTGTTGCGGTGAATTGCCAAGTAGGGCCACCTGTTAGCCCCGGTTTCACCTATTTTGGTGGAAGAAAAGGAATATTGTTTAAAAAGACCGTTCCTGAAGCAAAGGTGGAAATATTTACATGGCTATAGCAAGGAGACAGGTAGAGACTCACCTGCTCAAATCCAGCATCCAGATTCTGGTCTCTTCCTCTGAATTAGACTGGAGCTTCCTTGAGCACAAATGAATTGAAGAACTTGCAAAATTTTGTTGTTGCTATTTTATTTCATGGGCACCCAACAGAAGAAAAGAGAAAAGCAGAATGTAAATATTGGACAATACACACAGAGACACACACTTCTCTGGCTCTCTCCTTAGCTGTACAGATCTTACCACTGGCATCCTGTTCAGAAGTTACAATATTACAAGCTGGGATTCACATTTACAATCATGAACAATCAAATGGGATCCCCAAAACCTGCCTTTGCCAGCAGGCAAAGCTTCTACCGATGCATTTCCAAACCCTGTGGAGAGCCCCCAAACTTGCAAGATCATGATCGGACCTACATAGAACCTCAAACCACCAAATATCTCTGTTTTAATCAAATTCCTTCTCAAAATGGTGACAGAAAGTGATGCAAAACTACTTCTGGTAACCATTTTGGGAAGGGCTTGGATACAGATGCAGGTATTGGCAAGCACTCTCAGGGAGCGTGGCCTGTGGGAGTATTGCAGTGGGGCAGAGGAACTGGCCCCTGGCACCCATACAGTTGCCCATTCCTGATGTAGGGTCGTGGCTAGGTTGGTTATTGACCCCTCTTAGCCAAGATATTGCTGCTCATTGTGAGGGGTCATGCAGGAGAGCTTCTCCGTGGATGACGTTCCTTGTTAGTTAATGGAGAAGCAGAGGTACCATGAGGATTTTCCACAAAGGATGGTAAGGTTAGGATTGTCCTCCTCCTTAAAAGAAACAGTTCTGGGACCTTCTCCCCCATCTCAGTTTGTAAACTGGTGCTTGCGCTGTTAAAGCAGAAGAAGGAAGGAAGGAACAGACATTTTTCTGTGCAGTTTAATCTGGCGAGACTAATCGACTCCACAGGCCTCACTATAAGATATGTGATGGAGAAGAAGAATTAACACCCAGTGGGCAGAATCCGGTTAGCAGCTTATGTGGGCGTTGATGTGTCTCTTTATTAGACAGAGGGCAGGGCAGCTCTTCTCTCGTCCCTTTGTGCCCCTGCCAAAATGTCCCACTCCACAGCTGTCAAGGCTCCTGTTGCAACTCTTTATTGGTGGGGTGGGGAAGGAAGTGGGAGGGAGGAAGAAGTGGCTGGTCTTGGTTAGGAGGGGAAAGAAAAACATGGTGCATTCCACCTGGAAGCACGCCCTCATTTCTTCCCCCCATGAGCCCAGGCCAGCTGCACCTACCTCCCCTGAAATGCTTTCCCACTCCCCCTTGGTGAGGAGCAGCCGCTGTAGCCCCTCGTGGCCTTAACAGCTAACCGGACAATGGGGAGAACACACGTGCAAGTGGAGTGTTCCACTGTGCCTGCCGAAAGTAGGAACTCGACCAGTAAGTCCTAGTCATGGGCTGTTGCATAAAACTTAGACAAAAGCTCTTCCCCCTTGCACCTATTTCTAACTAAATGCTAGGCATACATTCTTTCAAGCAATCGAGGAGCGGCTGCAGCATTTTGCTTTTGCCTGAGCCTCTTGGGAAGGGCAAGATCCTGTCCCTTCTTCTCCTCTCCTGACCATTGAGTTAACTCTTTTTGCATTTTAAACTCAGTTTGCAGCAATTGAAATAAGCTCAGGACAAAGGGAGAAACTGGGAAGGGAAAGAGGAACTGGAGCATTTTAAAAGCAGCTCAAAAGATGAGAAAACACAGGGTGAAATCAGGCCTGTCCTTGCCAAATTGGGACAGTGGTGGGTATGCTATTGTTTTATTTTTCTGCTTGAACTGTTCAAGAGATTTTATTGCTTCCTGTGCCCAAAAAGTTGCTGGGTTGTTTTTGTTTTTTTTGCACCTGGCTTGGGTGAAGGAGGTGCCACATGGCCCCCTTGCTTCAGGCAGCAAAATGTCTGGGGATGGCCCCCTGCCCAGTAGTGAGCTTCAGGGTCATGTTCCCCATTTCCCCCCAGCTGGGGGATTTTTAAAGGACAAGTTCTCTGTTGAGAACTGGATCTCTTTGACGCCCTTCCTTCTCTTCTTCCTTTGCCACTGTTTTAATTTGGCGACGAGGCAATTGACCAGATGTGTATCTTGTCAGCGCTCTTGTATTACTCACGAAGAAGAACAGCTCTGCCAATAATACAGGGTATTTCCCTCCCTTCCCCTCCGCCCCTCGTCAGCCTGGCTCGACAACCCACCTCCGCCTTCCCTTTCTGGGCCTTGTAACCGCTTGAAAAATACCCGCCGCGTGCCAGGCGTTTTATCTCCTCCATTCATAACCATAAGCAGCGTCTCTCTATCTCCGTGTCAGCTCTGTTTTCCTCCGGCTCATGCATATGCATGGCTTTTTTTTCCGAAAGGTCTTTCCATTCTTCTCAACCTGGGCCGCTTATTAGCTCACACAAGAAGACAACTCACAGGAAACCCCCGGCACGCAGCTTGTCTTACAGGCTACTCTTGTCTGGAGAGCGGAAAAGCTGCGCTTGCAACAGAGCAAAGGAGAAGAGCCTGGCCATTTGAGGACACTGGAAGAGGCTGGCCTGCGGGGCTGGATTACCAACGGGGCAGCTTGTGCAGTTGCTCCAGGCCTCTTGCTGGCTGCCTAGAAACCCAGCACAGGATGGGAAAGGTGTCGAATGAGGATGTAAATCTTCAATTGTTTCATCTTTCCAGGAGAGGACAAACAGCTTCTGTTATTTTCTCCCCACTGTGGGAGAACATGAAGATATCTGCACGATTTTTACACCGTATCTGTGCCTCCTGAAGTGGTTCTGGAAATTATTCTATGCAAAGAAAATGCACAGGGTGGGTTGAAGTGTGTGTACAATGGGGCTTTGTGAAAGAAAACTATTTTTTTTGTGTCTAATTCTCCCCCCCCGCTGTTTTCAGACGCATAATCCCACCTATATTTTTGGAAACATAAAGCTTGTATTGTTGGAGTCACTTTCTTTGGAGGTTTTTGAAGAGAGGCTGGATGGCTATTTGCTGGGGGTGCTTTGAGGGTGTGTTTCTGCACAGCAGAATGGGGTGATTCAACAAGATGGAGTGTCTCTGTTTCTTCCCAATCTGTAGTTGTTGCTTGGACTCTGCCTCTGCCACTGTCATGACATGAAGGAGGATGTAGCAGGCCTGTTTTCTGCTGCTCCAGAGAATAGGACATGGAGCAATGGATTCAAATTTCAGGAAAAGAGAGTCCATCTAAACTTCCTGATGGTAAGATTGGTTCAACAATGGAACTTGCTGCCTGGGTGTGTGGTGAAGTCCCCTTCTTTGGAGGTTTTTAAACAGAGGCTGGATGGCCATCTGTTGGGGATGCTTTGATGGAGTATTCCTGCATGGCTGAATGGGGTTGGACTCAATGGCTGTCTATGACTCTAATGATTCTATGAATCCTACAAAGAATGGATAACTAATGAAGAGATATCCAAAGTGGGGTAACATGAGCAAAATCATGTGCCCAAAAGATAACTTTAGCAGCAAAATGTTGGATGATTCTAAACACTTTGGGTAGAAAATGCCTCCTTGCTTTTAGACCCAGCTCAGTTGCAGAAGCCTTTAAAAGAGCTCTCCAAGTGCTGAAATGTTTGTATCTTCCTGCCGACATTGATTCAGCCCCTTGGAAGAACTCCTTTAACCTGGGATGGATTCATCCTTCCACTGACATGCAAACCTCCAGTGCTACTTTGTGGGTGATGCCCTAGTAATGGTGATGACGTGGGCCCCTTCAAACTGGGACCCAGCCCTGCCCAAACACCCCAGCCCCAGAGACTGGGACTCTCGCTGCTTTGGAGCCAGATTCCCAACTTGACCATTGGTGATGGGTTCTGGGATTTGTAATCTAACAGAGTCACTTTTCCAAGTGGGGCACATGAATCCAAACACCCCTGCCAAAGGCCTACTGGGGGCAAGGTGGTGTGATGGGATCTCCCTCTTGGGTTCTTCTTTAGGTAGTCTGGTGCCAAATACAGCCGCTCCTCTTTATACTCTGCTTGCAAACTTCCCAGAAGAGGCAACGTGTCGACTGCTGTAGGGAGCAGGATGCTGGGCGAGACAGACCTTCCTTGATCAGATCCCTCAGGGCTTTCCTTAGCGCTGAATGGATTCCGGCCACCTCAGGGCAGGCTTTCCCAGCATGCTTCTCCCATACATGCTGTACTACAATCCCCATCACTCACGGACAATACCAGGCACGCTGAGACGTGTAGGATGGCTGCAAAATGCCAGGGTTCTTTGTCCAGCCCGGTCAACTTGGAAGGCGTTGTGGTGTCGCTTGCTCTCAGATGAAGCCAAACACCCCTTAAGCCATCTTCTCCCCTGCCTTATTTTTTCAGGTTCCCTCATCATCCCGGACAATAATAGGATTGTTAGCTCTAGCACTGGGGCATTGCCTCCTCATCACCCCTAACAGCTCCTGGGCCATTTGCAGTGACTGCCAAGGGACCAGGCGAGCGGCTGGATTGCTAGCTTTGGAGACAGCTCCCTTTCTCCCCCTCTCCGCCTTAAACAAAGGCTACAGGACCCCCTGGGTTCCTTTGGCTCAGCACGGCAACGCCGTGAAAACAAATAAATGAATCATACGGAAAACAATCCTTCCGCCTCCTCCGGAGAGGCCTTGTAAGAGCTGAACGAGTGTGTATTGCAGGAATCTAGGTCAGGCGCTTGCCTCCCATTTGGCAGGAAGTGTTTGGGAAGCAACGCTTTCCTTCTGTGGGAATAGCGTTTTGGGTGGGTATTTTTGTTTTTGTTTTTGTATTGGGCTCATCCCAGAGTGAAAAGCGAGAAGATGGCATGGCGAGGAGGAGGGCAAAAATGATCAGTCGCATCTCAGTCAGACGGATGGAGGATGTGAGAGTTAAAAGGGTGCTCCTGAGCACACGCAGAATGCCTCTTCGCTCGCTAGTTATACATGGTCAAGCTATATATCAAAGATACTGGGGGAGGAGGGTTTCCAGACATGAAGGTATGACTTGGCTTCATCCCTTCCCCTTTCTGGGAATTATTTTGCCCATCTCAGATTCATTCTGCATATTTTATAGGCTCATGTGGTATAGCTCCCTTGGGACCGTACCACTGCATCCCACAGGGGGAGAGGGGGAAGGATAGCTTCCCGAATGCTCCTCGCGAAACACATGAAAATCCTCTCTTATTTCCTTCTCACATGCAAAAGAAGAAACCACTACATTTTTTCTCCTTATCTATAAAATATTGCCTTGAATTGTGTTGGTAACATACCTGCACATAACTTGGAGTTACATGCACTCTTCTCTTTGTAAGTTCCTTACAAAAGTTCTTTATGGCGTAAGATGCCAGCACGTTCAGTGGTTAGTTCTCTTTTGGTTGGATGTCTTACATTTTGTATTATAAAAAATCTTTGGTATTTGCTAGATGGGCCTGATCTTTTAAATTATACCCCTGCAATTTGGACTTTAACTGGGGGTCAACATTTTTGGATTCTGCATGCTCATACTGTTGCAAAAAAAGATTTATAGACCTGCAATCTGGACACTTGTGCACGGTTTCTGCAAAGACCACCCCGTGCATGCTTGAAACTGGGTGCCTTCAGAAGCGTTTCCCACATTTGAAAAAAGAGGGTTGACTTTTGGAAACAAATAAACCTTGGGCTCAGCCTGTGAGAACTGATCCATGTCCTGATCCAATAGGGGCATGTTGCGAGACCATTGCACTGCTCCCTTGCCATTCAATCACCCCACAGAGCAGGAAATCTCACAAGGCCATGCACGTCACTGACCCAAACACAGCCATCCCATGAAAATGCACCAGGAAGCCTCCTCCAGCACAAAGGGAAGTCGCTGGGGTGCATGGATGACCCAGTTGCATCAAATACAGGCATCAAAGAGCAGGAGCTGCAATAGAAGTGATGGCATAGAAGGCCAGGCCCCAGAAGGAAATGCTATTCAGGTCTGAGGACCTCCATGGCCCTCCAGCAGTTGCTGGATCACAGTTCCCATCAGCCTTCACTGTTATTTGTGCTGCCTAGCAGTTCTGACTGCCCTGTCTTGTGTCACTGCAGCTTGTTGTGTGCCGTCAAGTTGTTTCAAGGTGGACATGTTGGCAAGATTTGTTCAGAGGGGGTTTGCCCTTGCCTTCCTCTTATTCTGAGAGCGCGGGACTTGCCCAAGTTTACCCAGTGGGTTTCCACGGCTGAGTAGGGATTCTAACTGTGGTTTTCCAGAGCCTTAGGGCCTTTCCACACTACATTGTTATAGTGCTGTTATTCTGCTTTCAACCTCCTGTGGAATTCTGGGGTTTGTAGTTTCCTGAGGCCAAAGGGCTGAGAATCCTAGAGGTCCCTCCCTAAACTTCAAATCCCAGGATTCCATAGAATATTGAAAGTGGAATAATATCACTTTAACTGTGTAGTGTGGAAAGGCTCCTAGTCTGATACTTAGCCCACTATTGGCTCCCCAATTGCAGGGGTCTACTGTCCAATTCTTGAGGTCTGAGGGGTGACCTTGAAAGTGACGCTATTCTAGGATTGCTTTCTGAACCAGGTAGCAAGCCCATCAAAGGAGCTCGGTAGCCCTGGCTACGCTGCCTTGGCTCCCAGCCTGACGCAAGGGAATGTTAAGCTGATGTGACGGCTGCATGTCTGCTCCTCACCTTTAAATATGGAGCAGGGAGGGGGATGCAATTAATTTAAAAGAGCAGGTGTCAAACAAGAAAGGGGCCTATGGATGCTCAGGTGGAGAGACGCCTCTGATCCAGCCAGCCTTTCCAGAGCCCCTTGGCTGAAATTGACATTTGGTGGGATTATTCCCTTTGGTCTCTTTCTCTTTTTCTCTCTCTCAGAGTGTCAGGGAAAAACACAACCATAAAAATGATTAATAGCTTGAAATGTGCATGACTTCCAGATAATAAGAATCAGCTAAACAGACGCCCTGGTTTTCAAAGGGTAGACAGACGAAGAAAGTTAATCTCAATAGAACAATTTGCTTTGTGCAAATCTTTGCGTGTGGGACTCCATCCGGGGAGATGCTGGTTGAACTGGCCATGAATTGAGAGGCTCAGCATTTGTGTCCTCAAAATATAATCAAGTGTCTAGTTCTCATGACCAACCCAGGTGCTAGGAAGAGGGACTGCGAAGAACAGCTGACCATTCTCCAATATTTGACAAAAGAGGAGTTTTCCAACAGTAGGGAATTATAGGAGTCTCCATTGTTTCGGACGGTTTCTGTATGGAATTGGACCACACTAAAGCACACAGCAAAATTTTTAGTAAGAAAAATATGTATGATTTTCTGCACAGGAAATTGCTGCACACAAAAGTCTGCATGGGAGGGTGTTGCAAAGAGGAATTTTTGAACAATGAATAGTTCTTAAAAATGCTTTTATTTTATTTTTATTTTTATTTTTTTGCAGTGGGCAGAAAATTGATCAAATTACTTTCATCACCTTTGAGAAAGAAATTAACAAAGGTTTGCAAGTCTGCTGGAGATTTCTCCTCCTCCTGCTCCTCCTCCTGCTCCTTGCTTTGTTGTGTACCTTCAGGTCAGTTCCAACTAACGGCAACCGTAAGGTGAACTTATCACAGGGTTTACCTGGCAAGATTTGTTCAGGGGGAGATTTGCCCTTGCCTTCCTCTGAGGCTGAGAGAGTGTGACTTGCCCAAGACCACTGAATGGGTTGCCTCCAGATTTGGAGGCAGTAGGCAAGGAAGGAAGAGAGGGGAGTCCCTGTCTTCTGCATTCTTACAGCAGCATGAGAAATGGCTGCAAATGAGCAACTGAGCTCAGTTGCAGCCATTTCTCATGCTGCTGTAAGAATGCAGAAGACATCTGGTGCTTTCGTGTCCATGCGCAGGCTTTGCTCTCCAAGCCAGCGTGTTCTGTCAAAACGAGTCAAAATTGCACTGCACTTCACTGTTTTCAAATCTCAACTTTTACTTAGAACTGCAAAACAGAAAAAAACCAAACTCATCTGCTGCAACCCTATCGAACGTCTGTGCTTCTTGTACACGCATGTACGCCCACACATCTGTCCCAAACTTTATTCTTTTAAATTACCCAGCCTTTGTGTGTGTGTGTGTGTGTTTGTTAAGAAAACAGTGAAGTGGGTTCCTAGCCTTCTAGAGAAGACTGGGAGGAGCAAGCAGATGTAGGATTAATTTCCTCCTTCAAAGCAAGCACCTGACTTCTATTAAATGGCTAGCCGCTAAGTGTTTTATGCTTTCTGGAGGTCGGATTGAGGGTCTAAGAAGCGATGAAGCAGTGAGCAAAGCTTGCTCAGGGCTTCTTCCTCTTTGCTGTTTGCTGCTTAGAGTTTTAGGGCTGTGCTCCTTCCCTGGGGTTTCACAGGTAATGGGATCAGCGAGGGGGTTTCATGGAAGCAAGGCTTGGGAACGTAACTTTCTTTGGACTACCGCTCTTAGCTAATGTTGTGCCATACTTGAAGGATGCCGTGAAGGCTATACACGATGTCCTTTATCTCCTCCTGCTGTTATCACGAAGGTCAAGTTGTTGCTTTGTCCAAGATTGCCCAGCAAGCGGGATTTGAACCTGACACTCCCTTGTCCAGTGATGTAGACTCAAGTCGATGGACTCGGATTCAAGTCAGACTTAAGTTGCTTCAGAGACTCAACTGGGCAATAAATGATGCACTGACTCGACTCGAGACTTATATATTTTTAGTGACTGACTTGCTGCCCTTAGTTCAGTAACATAAAACATTCATCCAGAAACCTTACAGGTCTGAACAACGGTTCCATCTCTTTTTGCCTACTGGTCCCATGACAATCTCTCTCAAGCCCAAAGTGTGGGCACATTTCTCAGAGGGGAACAGCAAACGGGTTAGGCAAGGGGGCTGAGGTCTGCCCAGTAGCCTCTCCCTTCTGCATATCAGAGGAACCTTCTAAAACTTTTCCAAAGAGCAGATGACAGGACTGCCCCGTAGAGCGCAGGGCACGTTTCTCAGGGGGGAGCAGTAAATGTATTCGGCGACAGGCTTGAGGAGGAAGGATCCTTCCTTCTAAAGCTTTTGAAGCTTCAGTAATAAGGAGTAAGAAGGATCCTATTCCTCACTTCTGAAAAATCCTCTAGCTTCAGAAATGGGAAATAAGAAGGATCCTATTCCCCACATTCCAGAGGAGGGCGGCCAAAATGGTGAGGGGCCTGGAAGCCATGAAGCCCTAGAGGATAGACTTAGAGAGCTGGGTATGTTTAGTCTGCAGAAGAGAAGGCTAAGAGGGGACATGATAGCCATGTTTAAATATTTGAAGGGTTGCCACGTAGAGGAAGGAGAGGGCTTGTTTTCTGCTGCTCCAGAGACCAGGACAAGGACAATGGATTCAAGCTGCAGGAAAGGAGATTCTATCTGAACCTCAGGAAGAACTTCCTGATGGTCAGGGCTGTCCGGCAGTGGAATATGCTGCCTCCATGGAGTGTAGTGGAGTCTCCTTCCTTGGAGGTTTTTAAGCAGAGGCTTGATGGCCATCTGTCGGGAGTGCTTTGAGGGTGTTCCTGCATGGCAGGGGGTTGGACTGGATGGCCCCTGGGGTCTCTTCCAACTCTACATTTCTATGATTCTATGATTCTATGACTTCTGAAGCTACGGATTCTTGTATACCCATTGGCACAAAAGCCACCAGCTTTGGGAAGGGGGAATAAGAAAGATCCTATTCCCCACTTCCAAAGCTGCAGATGGCAAAATGGCAAATGTGGAGGGCCAACCCTGCTTGAATGGTTAAAACTAACTTTATTCGACTCTGTCCAGAAATTCTGGAATCTAGGCTGAGCTGGCCCCTCCCGAAACTACAAACCCCAGGATTCCATAGGATGTTGCAAGTGGAATCATAGCACTATAACAGCCTAGTGTGGAAATGGCCTTGGTGATAAGCTTCAGAACTTGGGCAGCAACTCTAAGGTCGTGGATATGGCTTAGAATGGACTCACTGCCCCCTACCCTGACATAGAAACCTGTGGTTAGCCCGGGAGCCTTGGGATCCTGCACTAGCGCATTCCTTGCCTTGGGGCAGGAACACAGAGAAGCCATGTTATGTTGAATGGTAGTGGCAGAGTACACAGTCTAGTCATCAAAGGCGAGCGCCCACTGGGAGATGGGGAAGTGCTTGCAGGCATACCTGGAACACACCCAAATGGAAAGGGGAGGGGAATTCTTGACAGGTGCACATGGTTTCAGATACATCTGGCACCAGATCGGAAGAATCCAGAGATGAGAGGATATGAGGATTAATGCTCATTTCTGATTTCCCTCTTTCTGATTTGGACTCATGCAAGGGAGCTTTGTGGGCACGGCACCCTTGGCTCAGACTTGTGCCAAATGAGGCTATATTGGGTCTCTCAGATTAGAAGCCTACCTGATTGGACCTTGAAATGGGAGTTGTTGGCAAGACCATTCTCTTTGATCTGCCTCCCCCCCAAATTCTAATGGTGAGGGTGGATCTTCCTCTTTCAAGATTTCATCCAGTTGTGGTCCAGTTTGGAGATGAAGGTGCGAGGGCAAGGGTGGAAAAAGCGTGGCGGGTGGGCCACATGGGGCCCCTGCTGTTTTTGTGGCCCTCAGAGCTCCCCAGCTTTTCAATTACTTGCTTCAAATGCCTCCAAACACTCCCTAGACTTTTAAAGTCCCCGGGAAGCCCAAATGTTCCATGTCCTTGAACTCAGGTCTAATATCTTTTCCCTCCCGTAGAGGAAAGGCTGTGGCAGAGGAAACCCTCCCATGTGTTTGGTGGGGAATGATTGGATCCAGAAGGATCTCATTGGCTAGTCCATTTCAGTTTTGGGTAAATAGGCACGGAAGGAGAGTCATCCCCTTGAAAATTCTTTCCAGCTCTAATTTTGGAGGACTCGGGGGCTCGTGATTGGCTGGCTGCCATTGCGCTACGTGGAGATAACTGCTCTCATTAGGGGATGACTTTGCTGAGGCTGATTAACTCATTAGCAAACTCAATGCAGACTTGGGTTCGTCCTCGACGTTGTCTCTTCTCGACGAGGCCAAATGAGCCAAACGTGGAAGACTGTTGACATCAATGTTGTTTGGAGAAATCAAATTAATTGAGGGCAGAGATCATAAAAATATGTTTAAACTGTTAAATGCAAAGTGAAGGAGGTATGTGTGTGTATGTGTGTATATGTGTGTGTGTGTGTATCAGGGAAGAGGATGCTGGAAGATTCTCCAACTTCTGTAATCTCATTGCAATCAGTGGAGACAGAAGCAGGCAATGTTCCCTTCACTCCTCAGTTCCTTTTCCTCCAAAACTTTGGTGTCACACTTATAGAAAACCTCATAAACTGTTATAACCATCCAATGACACGACCTGTCTAGTTTTGAAGGAGAAAAGTCCCCGTGGCCGTGTTGGAATGAATCAGGAGACCTTTCTGGTAGGCCAACAATTCTGCTTTATTGTAAGAAATTCATTTCTGTCTCATATCCCAACAAACAGTTTGCTGAGCAGGATGAGAGCGTGGAGCTCTTGGCTCACATAATCTAAAATAGTTTTCTCTCCTCCATGCAAAAAAAAAATAAAAATAACACACATTGTGCATGTATCAGGGTGCTCGGCTCAGTCTTCAAGGTCAGTATACTGTTCCTTCATGTTATTTCCGACTTACGGCTACCCCAAGGCGACTCTATCATGTGGTTTGTTCTGACGGGGCTTGCCTTGGCCTTCCTCTGAGGTTGAGAGAGTGTGACTTGCCCAAGGTCACCCAGTGGGTTTCCATGGCCGAGCAGGGATTCGAACCACGGTCTCCAGAATCATGGCACAAGGTTGTGAGTTCGATCCTACCCGGCCCCAAGGTTGACTCAGCCTTCCATCCTTTCGCAGGTCGGTAAAATGAGTACCCAGCTTGTTGGGGGCATGTAGAGAAATGTTTCGAAATACATGCTATTTGTAAGTTGTTCGCCGCCTCGATCCATATGGAGAGGCGGGATACAAATAAATAATAATAATAATAACCATGCTGGTGCTCCCAAATTGTCTAGATCCTTCTTAAAATGAGGAAAAAAGGACACTTTTCCCCAGCGTTTGCCTTTGGGGTCCTCTGGGGGGCTACCAGATTGTGAACCCAAGAGAAAAAGGCCTTTCTCTGATCTGTTATTTAAAACAACAACCACCACCTTCTAATTACACTCTACTTCCAGCCAACTGCTTTGTTAATGCCTCATTAGCACCCCAGTGGGAGGTGGGGACACGCCGGGAACAGTCAACGTGGCTTCCAATGGATCCGGCTTTGACTAATTCACAGCCCTGCTGCTCAGCCACCCAGGCGGCCACCCTGACGTGGCAGCCCTTTAAACTCTCCTCCCGAGCTTGTTTGTAAGCTTGATGTATTAATCAGAGGCTAAAAGGCCCCTGATAATTCTGGGTACGCAATGTTGCCAATGTGCCATTTTGGAGCAAAAGGTCTCCAGACAGGCTGGGTTCTGCAGTTAGAAAACCAAAGACCTCGGAAGCATCCCGCTGTCATGGGAAATGGGGGTGGAAAAGCCCTACTTGTTGAATTCCTGCCTCTCACAACACAACTGTTGAAAGCACAGACCTCAGGCAGCTGACGGAGCTCTCCCGGGGAGGGTGGCACCTTACGTCCATGACTCGGATATTGCACCATGGCAAAAGTGAGATTTCAGCGTCATTTTTAAAAAGTGGCTGCTGGGACAAGGTTGCTAGATGCCCCTTGTGATAAAGGATGTCCTCTATTTGAGAATCAGCAAGTGTGTCAAGACTGTCAGGTGTCCTTTATTATAAGGGAATTTCCTTATTTGATATTCGGAAAGCTTGTCCCTTATAGGACTAGCAGATGTCCCTTTTTATAAGGGAAGATCTTTATTTGAGGGTTGGAAAGCTTGTCCCATATAGGGCTGGCAGGTGTCCCTTATATAGTAATAAAAAAAGTATTTAGTAAAAACTGCATTTTCTCTGCTGGAATCTTGTTTTATGTACGGAAAAAAATCCCCCACATTTTCTGCACAGAAAAATTCCCATCAGTGTTTCCTCCTTGGCTTTCTGATTCCTTTTTCCAGCTCCTCTGACTGAATGAGGTGCAACAGGGGAGTCCAAGCTGCAGGGTTCACTTTGCAGTGGTCCCTCTATTTTAGCAAGCCCTCCCCGGGGAAACCCCTCTGTCTCCTTCATTAAGACCCCTGTCAAGAGAGACTTGGGATACATCTTTTTTTCCCCCCTCCCAGCTGCTGCTTCTGTTGACAGAGACTCTTCTTTTCCTGCTGCCCAAGGCTGTCATTCTTGGCTGAATGTTTTCTTTCCTGCTGTTTTGTATTGTTGGGTTTTACGGTTGCATTTTGAGGTGTTTTTCTTTCTTTTCTTTTTTTTGGACTTCCATCATGTTTTTGCCTTTGATTCCAATTGATGGTTCAGTGGTGCTTATCCCTTCCTAGTGCTTTGTTGTGAAGAGCTTTGAATTTCTGGCTTCAAAAGGAAAGAGGGATATCAGTCTTTAAAATAATAAGAGGAGAGGGCGGAAAGGCCCAGCGCCTGTAAGTTTTGCTGCTAAACAACCAGAGGCAAGGAAGGAAATTAAACTCTAATGACATGGCCTGTTGTATCCACTCCATTCTCAGAGTTTTATCAGCTGGCAACTCCAGGCTTTGAATCCTGACTGGTTACTTCCCCCGGCTACTCTCCTAACCTGCAAAGTCCCTACAGGCTACTGCTCTTCCTTTGCCACAACTTTGGAAAGTTATTGTTTTGGGTTATAATTTGCAGAAGCTCCAGTCCAGCAGCTTTGCTGACTGGGGCTTCTGGCAGTTGGATCTCCAACCTCTGAGTCAGGTGGATCCATCATCTAACTAAACTTTGGAAAGTTATTGTTTTGGGTTACAATTTGCAGAAGCTCCAGTCCAGCAGCTTTGCTGACTGGGGATTCTGGCCGTTGGATCTCCAACCTCTGAGTCAGGTGGATCCATCATCTAACTAAACTTTGGAAAGTTATTGTTTTGGGTTACAATTTGCAGAAGCTCCAGTCCAGCAGCTTTGCTGACTGGGGCTTCTGGCAGTTGGATCTCCAACCTCTGAGTCAGGTGGATCCATCATCTAACTAAACTTTGGAAAGTTATTGTTTTGGGTTATAATTTGCAGAAGCTCCAGTCCAGCAGCTTTGCTGACTGGGGATTCTGGCCGTTGGATCTCCAACCTCTGAGTCAGGTGGATCCATCATCTAACTAAACTTTGGAAAGTTATTGTTTTGGGTTACAATTTGCAGAAGCTCCAGTCCAGCAGCTTTGCTGACTGGGGCTTCTGGCAGTTGGATCTCCAACCTCTGAGTCAGGTGGATCCATCATCTAACTAAACTTTGGAAAGTTATTGTTTTGGGTTACAATTTGCAGAAGCTCCAATCTAGCAGCTTTGCTGACTGGGGATTCTGGCAGTTGGATCTCCAACTTCTGAGTCAGGTGGATCCATCATCTAACTAAACTTTGGAAAGTTATTGTTTTGGGTTATAATTTGCAGAAGCTCCAGTCCAGCAGCTTTGCTGATGGGGGATTCTGGCAGTTGGATCTCCAACCTCTGAGTCAGGTGGATCCATCCTCTACTAGTATATACAGCCTACTGTATAGGAAACACTACCACAGAATATCTAAGCCCAGAGCTAGAAGGAGATATCCAAACTAAGCAGCATCAGCATGGAGGAAGGAAGGAAGGAAAGAAGGAAGGAAGGAAGGA
>CAOLHI010002917.1:0-215616 GCA_948474755.1 Ctenosaura bakeri
GAGAAGGGGCTCCTTCCGCTACGCTTCCTCCCATCCCACCCTTAAATTTGGCCTGCTTACAAGGCCAGGGCTTGGCCCTTCCTTCCTTCCTTCCCCCCACTGGGCCTTAAATGTCATCCTTACCACACAATTAGGTAAAAATGTCCCCAACAGAAGTTGTGGGTGTGCGGTTTGGGAGGGAGGGAGGGAAGGGCCAGTGGGCATGTCTGATAAACTGGCTTTTTCAGAACTGGAGACAAAAGCCCTTCAACCTCCAGATCCAGACCGGAGGGCAGGGAAAGTGGGCAAGGATTAGCTTAGGATGGATTGGGCATCAGGGTGGTTTCTGGCACAGCCAAAGAGAGGGCCATGGAGGCTGGCATTCCCATCACTCTGGGCAAGCAGGCTGGAGAAGGCAAGCCACTGTTCCCCCCACCCTGCCGCCCCCACCACCATTGTCCTCCTGAAACATGGAAGGGGAAGTGACAGGGTGTGCATGCCTGTGTGCGTGCCTGCTGCGTGCATGTGTGTGCACGCGTGCATGTGCAGTACTGCTGGCCCAAACCTTGCCCTGCGTGCCCTGCGGCACAAAGGGCTTCCTGTGGGAGGCAAAGGAACAGACACACCCCTGTGCTATGCAACACACAAAAGCATTGTGTAGTCACTGAGTTAGTTGTACTTGCAGAAATAGTTACATCCTGCCTTGTGTGTGACAGTCTCAGGGCAACTTACAATAAAATCAGTTTAACCAATGATATGTTAAATAAACTGTAAATAAACTAAAAGCACATTAATCAGTTTGACAACATAAAATAAGACAATTAAAATCAATTAAAACAGTTTAAAACCATGTAAAACCTTAACATATGTATAGATTTGGATAAGATCTACTGAGTCTCATAGCCTTTAATAAAAGGCCATGGCTTCTTGATGCTGGAACCCTGGGGTCTTTGGGCCCCCTCAGCAGCACCAGGCCTCCCACGACCCTGGGGCTCTGGACCAGCAGCAAAGGCCCTGCCCTGGGTCCCCCCCCCCCCGGAGAACGGGAGGAGTCCCAGCAGACTGGAGGAGGGCAAATACTGTCAACAGATACTGGCTACCCCTTTGTGTTCCCCTTTCGTGGTTCCCCTCTTCCTCCACTTCTTACACACACCTCTTTTAAATCTCAGCTCATCTGAAAGTTCTTTGAACATCCATCCTGGTTTCTTTACATACCTCCCACTTTTTTTTCCCTCTTTGCAAATGTTTGCAACAGTGCCTTTAGTGTGTTACCTTTAAGAAACAACTTTGCACTTTCAGCTCACTTTTGATTGTTTCTGACCACACAATCTCACCCAGTATTTCTCTGTGCTGACTAAAACCAGCTTTCTTGAAGTCCAGGATGAGTGCTTGGCTACATTTGGCTTTCCCTTTCCACTGTATAACAAATTCCAAGAGGACGTGGTCACTCCGACCTAATGATCTGACTACTGTACTTCCCTCCCATTGACTACTTCGTGTTTGTTGGTGAGAATCAGATTCTAAACAGGTGATCCACTTGTTGCATCCTCCACCTTTTGTACAATGAAATTGTCTGCAAGGCTTGTGAGAAATTTGAAGGACCTCCAGTTCTTGGCAGAGTGTGATGTCCAACAAGTATGAACAAGTTGAAGTCTCCCATTACTACCATCTCTCTCCTTCTGAATATTTGTCCATTTGTTTCAGGGAGGCATCATCCAACCCTTCGGTCTGAAGAGGGAACTCCCAGGGAACAAAGTGGTCATCCCTGTCCCTGTGCCTCATAACTGCTGATCCAGGTGAGAACTTTGAATCAGTGGCGTTGCTCCTGTTGGGAGTTAGAGTTTCCGAGGGTGTTGGCCCTTTGGGGAAAGGACAAGAGGAGGAAGAGTGGGGAGAGGGAGCTGGGGCCCCAGAAATCCTTCTTGCAGACATGGGAGTCCATCCTCTGGGAGGCACAGAGAGATATCGTGCCATTTCTCTGTGCTGTGCAGAAGAACAGCGCGAGGCAGACCTTGCATCCATACCCGGCAGACTCAACCTGCTCCAAGAGAATATTCCACCCCACACCCCGTACCCCATGGCCCGTGGGCCTCATCTGGAGAACTGAGGGTGATTCAGGAGTTGGAGGGACAGAGGCCTTGACCCCTGGGCCAGTTCTGGCCTCTTCTTTGTTTTTGGCGGGGGGGGGGCGCATGAGACAGCTGTGATCTTCCCTGGAAAGAAGCATTTGGCTGTTTGTTGGAAGAGGAAGTCCTGAGATCAGCAAGTCTTCCCCCTGCCCCCGCCCCCCCCCACGCTTGGTTATTGACTGACCGGATGTCGCCATCAGAGGGATTAATTGCTAACAAGGCAATGCCAATCAGCCGAGCTATTCTGGGCCAGCAGTTTGATCTCGGGAGACTGTCAGGGAGCTGTTTGAACATTTCCTCAGTGGGCTTGTTTTGAAGTTGCTCTCGTGCCCCAAAGAGGAGGGGGGACACCCCAGATGAGTTCTCTTTTGGAAGCAAAGGGTTTTTCTGTACTCCTTTATGGGGCCGCGGGTGGCGGCAGGGGCCAAAGCACGGCTTATCTCCCATGCGGGACAGCTGGTGGTATCAAAGCCGCTACAAAGACTCCTGAAATTCTGAGTTCTGGATGTTGTCATTCCATGTTTAGAGTCAGAGGAAACAAAGAACAAGGAGACCTTTGAGAGGAGTTCTGAACTGCATTTTCATTTCTATAATTTATATCCCACCTTTCTGAGAACAAAACACTTTTCAGAAACATCCAGTGATGAAACACCAGCGTATCAAATAACTCAAGACAGCACATATAGCGGAAGAGTCTCGCCATTTTTTTTAAACAAGGGCTCCCTGAGAAATTACTGCCCCCGGAGCCCCCTCAAAAACCAGCAAGAAGAGAGCAAGATGCCCAATTCCACTAGCCCCCCCCGACTCAATCTGGAAGAAAATGGAGGGTGCTCAGGAGGAGCAAAATGACTGACTGTCTTGTCCAGGCAGCATTACTTTGGTCCAGAAAGTTTCGGGTCCTGGGGCCACACCTGGCCCCCAAGACTGCTTTGGTGGCCCTCAGACCCCCATAGAATCAGAATCACAGGGTTGGAAGAGACCCCCGGGGGCACCCAACCCAACCCCCTTCTGCCATGCAGGAAGACACACCAACCCCAACACCCCCGCCCCCCGTGGACAGATTCTGGCCCTCCAGCCCTTGCTTAAAACTCTCCAAAGAGGGAGGAGACTCCACCACACTCGCTGCCAGGGCTCCCAGAGCCCTCTGTTCCTGGTAAATTAAGTGAATGTCTTCTCCTGGAAACCTTTTAAAGCGTTGGCAGGTCCACCGTTCTGTGCTGCTTAATGAAAAAAAGAAAAAAACTAGACTTTTCCAAACCAGAATGGACTCCCCCAACCGCTCCCATTCGGAGGGCTTTTTGGTGGCCTCTCCTTCTGGGAATAGAGTTTCCCAGCGTGTTAGCTCTTTGGGGGGAAACAGGAAAGCTAAAACGGTTACGGACCCGCTTTCTTCTAGCGGAGTAGCAGAGAAAGAACGCCCAGGCGCACCCCAGGTGGCTTCCCCGAGCTGAAAACGGGCTCCGAAACAAAACAAAGCGGGCAGTTTCAGGTCGCCATCCTTCTGCGCGAGATGGCAGAAACGCCCCACGGTTGGCAGCGCAGGTTGCCCACTTTCTTAGAGGAGCGTGCTAAGTAAGGGCTTCCCCCTTTCCCCAGGGACCGGCGCGCCCGTGGCCCTAACCGGCCAATGAAACAGGGAGGTACGAGCGCCCGCTTCGCCCTTCTCCCACCATCTGGCCGCGGAAGAGAGGAGGAGGCGGCGGCGGAGGGGGAGAAGGGGCGAGTCCCGACGGGACTGGCGAGGCTCGGAACTCGCCGGGGTGGGACGGTGGCCTGGGTACCTGGGTCACAGGAGCTGTTTGAGACCCTCCATCCCAATGGATAGGAAGAGTAAACAGGGACGCTTTCGTTTGCAGGCGGGGGGGGGCGGAACGTTTTTGCGCGCAGGAAAAGCTGCTCTGCCTACACCCCGGCTGCTCAGACAGGACAGGGAAAAGGGCGAATGCCGGGGTTTCCCAGCGTGCGCACCCCGCTCTTCCCTCCTCCAGCCAGAGGAGCGATGCCAGAGGAGGCCCGAAGGGAGGGCAGGGGGGCAGAACAGGAGGACTGGCGGGGGGAGGGAGGGAGATGCCTTTGGTCCCCCGGGGCTGCCGCTCTTTTATCGTCGCCAAAGCATCCCGAAGCCCCGCGGCCCCTTTGCAGCCGAGGGGGGGCGGGGGAGGGGGCTCCGCCGATGCAAAGGGAAACGGCGGCGAGGGGGCGGCGACGGCTCCTGACAAGGCGCGTCTGTTCTTTTCCCCGGGAAGCTTGTAAGAGCCGTGAAAAGGAGAGGCAATGACCCGCCGGGCGCGGATGGGGGCGCGGGGGGCGGCAAATTAGTGTCATCGCGGGTACAGGGAAAGAAAGAAGGAAGGAAGGAAGGAAGGAAGGAAGGAAAGAGACAGAGGCCCCCGCCGCCGGCACTGATGCCCCCCCCCGTTTAGCCCGGCGGAGAGCGCGCCCGGCAGGGGAGGGGAGGGGAGGGGGCGCCCGAGCCCAGAGGGGCCCCGGAGGGAGAGAGGAGGGAGGGGCGTCCCGGAGGAAGGGGCCTCCTCCTCCTCCTCCTCCTGGCCCTGGGACCCGTGGGGACCCCGCAGCCCCTCTTGCCGGCCCCGGGTGCCCGTCTGGCAGGAAGAGGAGGAGGGGGGGCGCCTCTCCCACCTCCTCCCCGCCGCCGGGGCCGTTGTGCCTCAGGGACCGGTGGGAAGCGGCCCCCCGGACGACGAGGGCGGCTCCGATCCAAGCGGGCTGCGCCGAGGAAGCAGCGGCCCCGGCTGCCCAGGGCGCTGGTGGCGGGGGGCCTGCGAGTCGCCTCGGGCGCAGGGCCCCCTCAGGCGCCCCTGTCGGGGGGTTTCCCGGCCGGGTCTGGCCGGAGGGGGTTGGCCACGGCCTTCCTCTGGCCGGCGGAGAGGGCGCGACCCGCCCGAGGCCAGCCGGGGGGGTCTCCGGGGCCGAGCGGCGTCCGGGCCCCGCTCTCCGCGCTGCGTCCTCGTCCGGGCCTCGAACCCGGGGAGCGCGCTCGCCTCCGTGCCCGACACGCTCCCCTCGAAGCGACGCCCTGGCTACCGCCCCCTCCCCTCGCTCTCCGAGAGCGGGGGTCGGTGCTTCTCCTCGGCGCTTTCAATCAGCTGTTTGGACGCCCAAATTCAGGGTCTGGTTCTGTCCGCCTTCTGTCGCGGTTGCCACCTTGAGCGCCACGTTTCCTGGGGACAACGGGCATCAGCCGACGGACGTGTGAATGTCAACCTCGCGAGGAAGCGGCAAAGCGGAGCCCGGCGGTGCCCTGCTGCCCCCCCCATGGCCCCCTCCCCTTGGCTGACGGTGGAAGCTGCTGCCCGCTTGCACGCGGTGGGTCCTCCTTGGGGAAGGAGATGCCCGTGACCCCCTCTGGACGGTCCCAGGCGCCCACCCTCTGCGGTGCCCGGAATCCACACACACATGCACACACACACGCGTGCCTGTCACGCACAGAGCCCAGGCAGGCAGCAGAGCTCCTGCGCCCCCCGCCCCTCCATTGGGCCCCAGACCTTTGGACACTTATCTGCCTCCAGGCATCTGAGGGGACGGGGGGGAATGGTTTTCCTTTGGTATATTGATGGTAAGACTTAACTGAGACTTTATTAACATTTTTTTTTCTGAAAAAAAGGGATGTCCAACAGATACAAACAACAAGAAAAAGACTGCTTAGGATGGTTGGGCAGCGAAGAGGGTGTCCACCCATTAATCCCCTGCCTTCCTCCCACTAAGAGACCCAAGGTGGCTTACAAAATTTAAAATAAAAGTTGGTACAATAATTTAAAAACAATTAAACAACAATGCTATCAGAAACAGATAACAAAAAACATTTTAAAATGCATTCCTCCCCATTAGGTGTCCTAGATAGAGGCCCATGGTTTGCCTCTGTTTGCCGATCTAGATGCATTCACGTTCTGTGTATGTGTGTGCGTGCGCGTGTGCATGTGCACCCCTATTACCTGTACTCTTCTATCCAAAGCTCATTCACTAGGAGCTGCTGGAGAGGATTTAGACAGAGACTCTGCAATTAACAGGTTGACAGTCTAATCAATAAGCAGCTCTATCTGGGCTTCATCGCAGGAACTTCGCACAAAGCTTGAAAAATCTTTGCCGGTTCAGAAGAGCAGAGCCAGGAGGGAGGGAAGGCAGAAGGGCCCAACGAAAGAAGCCGGCTGGAGCTACAAGAGGGCTCGGCAGCGGATCCCAGCCGTGGTCCCCGATGCTCTCTGGGCTCTCCGCAGCAGAGGGCGAAGGAGGGATGGCTGGCGGCAGTGCCCCCCTGCCCCAGAACCTGGAGTGCCTGGCTCTGCTGAATGCCCCTGGCCCCAGCCCCTTCCCTCCTCCTCTGAAAATGGGTCCCGAAGCTGCTCCCAGCAGTGATAGGGATGCTCTTGAAGATGTGCCCTGTATCTTATTTTCCTGGCAGCATTTCTACACACACACCGCGGTCACCAAGGTCCTCTGGGGAGTTTAAGAAGAGTGGCTTCCTGAGTGGGACCCCACAGGCCAAGATTTTGTGTTGATGGACTGACAGCATTAACTGGTTAATCAATGCAATTAAACTGACTGGCAGATTAATAATGGATGCTAATTGGAACTTCTGGTTTGTTAAGCTGAGTGGGAACAAAGGCAAGAAAGCCAAGGCAAAAAAAATTGGCTTCTCCCTTTGACAGTGCCCCCTCCCTCAACCCCAAATTGTCTTTGGCCGGTCAGTCTGAGGGGGTAGCTGGCCTCCCCCACCCTCACTCCAGGAAGCTCAGAGTGCTCGGTCCCTCTCCCATATCTGCCCACATCTCCAGGTCCTTCTCCAGCCTTGCTTGGTGGGGCTGGCTTGGCTAGGAAACAGCAGTGAGCCTAAAGCCCCTGTAGGTGAATCTGGAGCCAAGACTCCCAGACCAAGTGCAGCTGTCTGCACAAGGAGGCGAGCACCGGCTGTGCTACACAACCCTTGTGTTGGGTGGCAGTGCCACACAGTGCACCTGCACCTGCCAGTTCCATGGCCCTGCATGCGCAAGGCCACTTCTGTGACCCTGAGCCGAACACAGATGTTCCCCGGCACAGAAACATGTCTGCCACTCCCATTGGGGGGCTTACGCATGTGTCTTATCCAGATACTGGCCGGCCTCTTGACCTTTTTCTGGACAGTCTGTCTTGTCTGTGCTTCACCCTAGAGGAAACCGTGGGCTGGGCAGAGCTGGCCGGCAGGACGCCACGGCACCAGCCGAGGAGGGACCAGCTCAGCCATGGGGAGAGCCAAGTGGAAAGCCCTCCGCTCTGCTCAGCCTCCGATACTCCAGAGCACCCCTCCCTTGGTGGAGCTTCTGCCTCTGGACCCAGGCCGCAAGGGCAGCAATCCTAATTAGCACAGCCTCCTTTGCCAAGCCCCTTCCCTAATTAATTCTAACAGAACTAAAGGGTTTGTTATTCATGGGCAGGGGGAGGGGTGAGTGCGTAGGGGCAGGGAACTCAAATCTCAAAATTAATTCCACTTTATTTTTAATGAAACCTACAGGCTAAAGTGCAGCCCAGAAAAACCCACTCCTGGGAGAGGCGAGGAGACGAAGGGGGAGCCCGGCCTCCTTGTGGCTCTGCAAAGGTTATTTCCAGCTCGCCTTAATGGGCTCCAAAGCCACCGCATAGAGACGGAGAGCCTCGGCTGCAGGGAACTTAATTAATCTTTACTTAGGAGAGTTAAATATTCATTATTGGGCTTCAATTACTGGCTCTGCTTGTTTCTCCCCCTCACTTATTTTCATTTGCAGGATGGCTAATTAGTCTGATTGTTCTTCTTGACTCAAAACCCTGGCAATGGCAGTAAGAACAGTGGGTGAACTGGCCCCCAAACCACTCCCCCTTTGCTGGCTGGGGAGGGAAGAAGAGGGGGAAGAAGGGGGAGGCCGCAGCAGTCAAGGCCACCTGCCCCCCCCCACACACTTAGGGGTTGCCATGCTGTGGCCTGTGCAACTGGGCGCCTAAGAGCCAGCCGGCAGTTCTTGCCCCGTCTCTGCTGCCAGCTGCCCAGCCTCTGCCTGACTGGCGTCCTCCCAGTTTAAAGCCACGTCCGCACTGCCTGGCAGCCAACAGGAGCCTCTCAGCTGCTCCATCTGCCGACTAGAGCTGTTCAAGGCGAGGCAAACAGGGTCGCTTTTGAATAATATGTTATTTCGATTTGTTCTTCACATTTTGTTTTCTTTTTCTGTTGTTTGCATTTTGAATTATATACAATAAAAATACATATTTTTTAAAAAAGGACTTTGGGCCTGAATGGCGTGGCTAGAGGGAAATCTTCCCTTCCTTCCTTTCCGCATACAAGAACAAATCATTTCAGCAGCTTTTCTCCCCACCCCATGAGATTACAAGAGTTTTGTCCATTTTTGACTAGTTTCCCCCCTTCTGACATTGTTAATAAAAAATGTGCAAAACAAATTTGGGGGGGGGGAACCACATGTTTTGCAAAGCAAATAGTATGGCCAGAAACCTTTTTGATGAAAAACGTAGGATTATATCTCCGTACGTCACATCATGAAGGGATGGAAAAGGCTGTGCGCTCCCTCCTTTGTGATCCCGTCTCCCCCACCAAGGAAGGCAGCACTCCTAGGACGGAGCCCATGGCCGTGCCCGTGGGGCAGAAGGGGGAGCGTGGGGCCTTCCACAGTGGCTGGTTGATGAAACAGTGGTTGCATTCCCAGATCCCCACTGAACTGGTGCAGACGCAGAGGCTGGAAAAATTTGCAAATAATCAAATCCATGAAAGTCAAATCTGCAAATATGGAGGGCAAAGTGCAGGAGAAAAATGGTGATGCTGTTAGATTCACAGAACTGCATTTTCCCTCAGATGCTGCTTCTGTTGCCAGCTAAGATGGCATTTTGAGATTTCAATGCAGACAAAGGCCTCTCCCCTTCTTGGCCATGTAAGGGGTAGAGACAAAGAGCAATAAAAGGCATGTCATAAAATTTCACCTCCCATTGTTTATTTTAGCATTTGAGACTTTATTGAGAGACATCAGACAATATGATAGAAGAAGTGAAGATTTTAAAATGTTTTTAAAAGAACAGTATAAGCTGAGGGCTTATGCAGACAATCTTGTGATCAAGATTCAAAATCCATTGGACTCGTTGAGGATTCTTTTGGGAAAAATTAAGATCTCTGGATAATGTTCTAGTTTTAAAGTGAACTGTGATAAAACAAAACTGTTGACTAAAAACATGGCTTCACATGAAGAAAATGAATTAACTGCTCTTTCCAACTTTAAAGTTGAAAAAAGAGGGGTTAAATATCTAGGAGTTACAATTACAAATAACAATAGTCTGCTGTTTCAGAATAACTATGAATAAGTCTGTAAAGAAATCAAAAGAAACTAATTTTTTTCTTTTTGGGGAGAAAATGATCTCTGCTCAGAGTTGTGTCAAGATGATGTGTGTGTAATTTTTTAAAAGTGTATATCTGTCTTTTGAAATTAGAGACAGGGATGAACCTATCAAGGAGTACATGATAAGGTGGACCCAAAACCTGGGGGAGGCTTGGCTGGAGTTTTGCAGAAAACAGCCCTGCAACCTTTTTCCCTTCCGACACAAACAATGCTATTGCTGGTTGTTGAATGGCAGTGACAACTAACGAAGCCTGAAAGGCAGAGGTCGCAGTGGAAATGCCTTGGACCCTCCAGGTCTGGGTGTCCATGGAGAGCAGCAGAGTCTCCCAACCGAACCTTACACGTGTTCCTGCTACGAGAGCATCCAGCATCCTGTCCCTCCAAGCAACAGGAGACTTGCCTTCCTGTGGGCTCTGTGCTGCCCTTAACGAAGATGATCCACCAAAACCAGTGTGGACATCTCAAGAGAATGCACAAATAGCCCTGAATCCCAGAATGTGCAAGTTCCCATGGCAGCTGGTGCAGCGGTTGAGTGCCTTTGAGTAGACTCTGACTGATAGAGACCCACTCTTAAGGCTTTCCAGGAAAGCTTTCTTCAGGGGAGGTTGGCCACCATTGCCTTCCTCTGAGGCCAGGAGAGTGCAACCTGCCCAAGGTCACTCAGTGGGCTTCCATGGTCAAGTGGGGATTCAAACCCTGGACTCCTGAGGTCCCAGTCCAAAGTTCAAACCATGGTCATCACACTGGCTCTCAAATTTCCTGATAAATGTTGAACTTTCTTGGCCATTGGGCGATGGATTCATTCGACTCCTGGCTGCAGATGCAAAGTTTTGCAGTTGACTGCATTTTCCATGGGCCTCAGTCCTCTTGTGAGTCCCAACTGGAAGGGAGCCATTGAATCCACTGGACAGAGTCATTGTTCAGTGATGGCATTAGCATAGTTGGGATTAACCATCAGGATCCCGGCCAAGACCTTCTTGGGTGGCACATCACGGTCCGCCAGCATCTTTGGTATCACTGGGATTGTGGAAACAGCCCCAGTGCAGCACCCATTGCAGCCCTGTCACACAGGGGCTGCAGCACAAGGTGCACAGCGTGTCCAGCAGAAGAGTGGAGATCTGTATAGCTACTTCAGCTCTGGAGTCCACTAAACGAGCACGACATCAGATCTCAGCCACGATATCCTTCTTGTGCAGATACCATCACATCCTATTCTAAGAGCCTTGCTTAGATCTCTGGGATTTATTGGACAACTGTTTATATCAAAGTTCTCCCAAGTTTTGTTGCATATATTTCTTCCGGCCATAGCCACCGTGTATCATTTGCAGCTTTTAACTTTTGCCTTTCATTTCACTTTGCTCTCCTGGAGCCCATAGCCCTGTTTCCTGAATCCAAAAAGAAAAGGGTCCCTGTGCTTGATTGCAGCAGCCATGCCGACCACGTCCCTTTCAGGCCGCATCGCCTACACAATCTCCTGGCAGGACTGTGGCGTCATCCCCCAAGCACGGCACAGGCTGTAGAAATAAATTACAGGCTCCGTCTGGGGCGGAGTGATGAATTGCAGCAGTGGAGCAGTTGCCTTATCACCGCAGTGCACATGGGCTCCACTCTGTGTGCGCATGTCCTGTGTACGGGGAGGGGGAAGCCAGTAAACAGCCATGGGGATCTTTTCTCTCTTCTCGGGTAAGGCTGGGGGGGGTAGTTCTTGCTTGCAGGCTTCCATTTTTAAGACTTTGTATTGCCTCACTTTACAAACTGAAACCGTCACAAAAAACTGGCAGACCTGGCCTCTTTCAGCTGTGTGTCCACCTGCAAGTCCTTCTACAGCGTATGAATGGGATAAAGCCAAGACTAAGGATGCGGCCATCTTCTTTGGCTAACCGGGTGACTCTCCCCTGCCTCCTTACTGTAACTGTATGAAAGATTCCTGCCATTCCCATTTCTGCAAATCTGTCCTCAAAAATCCATTCTGTGGCCCATAGCGCCATAAGGCCATATAATCATGAGACCTGGAGGTGACCCCAAAGGCCATCTAGTCCAACCCCACCATGCAAGAATCCACACAGAGAGCACCCCTGAGAGGTGGCCTTCTCTCCTCTCCTTCGAGGCGGCCAAAGGCCACCACTCCCCAGGGCAGCCCCTTTCGGTCCCGCTGAGCTGCTTTTCCTCTCAGCAAGTGCTTCCAAGCGTTGTGTCAGAACCTTCGCTCTTGTCATTGTGGATCCGTTGGTTCAGGGCCCTGTCTCCGCCAGGCGGCAGGAAACAAGGTTGCTTCAGCCACCACATGAAGGGAATCCTTCAAATATTTGAAGAATTTTTCTCCCCCCTCCCTAGGAAACCAAACTGAGGAAATGCCAGCTGGAGATCTTTGGCCTATAGTAGAAAAGGCTTAAATGCACTTGGCTAATGGTCAAGGAGCCCAGAAGGCTGGTGTACTCACATTAAAGTTAGATGGGGAATTTCCTAGTCTGTTAAGTTACCCTGATGTTAATTGTTAAGTCAACAAAATGACTCTCCACCACCCACCACCTAAATTGTTGTTCTCGTGGTGGTGTCCCTTCAAGTTGCTTCCAACTTACGGTGACCCTACGGGGAACCTACCGCGAGGTTTTCTGGGGCTGAAAGTGTGTGATGTATCCAAGACCTTCCCGTGGGTTTCCATGGCCAAGTGGGGAATTGAAGCCTGGTCTCCAGGGTTGCCGTCCAACTTTCAAGCCACCCTAAAGTGGCGTGCTGCAATGAAGCAAGGCTTGGGTAAGGAGGAGTGGAAACCCACTCTCTTTGCCACTCTGGTTCCCACCACCACCACCAGATTCCTGGGCTTAGAATTCCTTCATTCCAGAATTCTTTCCTCTGAGAACTACCTTGAGGTCTTGAACTCCTGCTCTTGATGCTCTGACTTTTGGTCCAGGGCCTGTTGGGGAACCTCAGCAGGGTGGGCAAAAGCAAAAGACCAGCTCCATCCAAGAAGCCCAGCACCTGAAGGCTGCCTCCCCTCCTCTCAACCCAAGAAATGGCTTCACTATCTCAGAGGGGCATCAATAAGAATCAATCAGAACCATCTCTGTAACAATGCCAATCGATGCATAATTGAATCAGGGCCATTCTATTACTTTTCTCAGCAACCACCCAGCCAGAGCTTGGCGCTGAAGAAGCCTCGGCTTGCAGGACTGGGGCAGAAGAACACTCTCTTCACAGCCTGGAACGGGCAGCAGGACAGAGCCCGGCGACATGAGGGCAGCAGTGCCTAGTGGTGGGGAAGGAAGCGACCACATCACCTTTTTGAAGGGCCAGCTTTGGGGTGGAGAGCAAGAGGCACTGCTTGGACAATTAATTAATTATTTGTTCTATTTGTTTAAATTAATACATTATTTGCAAAACGTCTGCCCAGACAGGCCACAGAGAGGCTCACCAGAGCACAGTTACGCAAAAGGACGCACTGCCCAATGATGCGTCCTGACTCCTAGATTCTTGGAAAGGGTCCAGCCCTCCGAGAGCCCAAACCACCAGTCAGTAACAAACACTGAGGCTTTGTTGTCCTTGCCCTTGTCTCTGGGAAGACCTTACCTTTCTTCTCTCTGCGAGTCTTTCTCCTGGGGATTCGAGTCCCACTCACACTGCATTTGTATTCTTTAGCTTAAAACTGTGTAAATTGAGCACAAAGTGTGCGGTTTTTTTCCTGGCCACAGCTGATGACTGTGGATAAAAGCACATGAATGCAGATTTTGTTAGAATGCACTGTACTGTGGAGGACAATATCAAGGACTTCGCCAGCCAGGCTGAACCCATCCAAAGCACCTCCAGTTCCCAAAGGACCGGCTGGAAGCGTGTTGCAGCAAGTCCTCAGAGGGTAGAGCCCACCACATTTCCCGGGGAATGCCCCTACCCTGAGATTCTTCTCATCTGGATGTCTCCCTGGATTTTGGGGTGCCAGACCCCTTGGGCTGGGTCTGACATGGAAACGCTGTACAAGGAGGGTCCCAGCACTTGGGGCCCAGTATTATTCGCCACCTTGGAGACAGGAAGCATAGCAAATAGATATTTCAGTAAGAGCCAGAGCTACAGAGCCAGACGGGAGCCAAGAGACACTCTCACAGCCCTTTATTCAGCCTGAACTCTGTGTCTGGTGAGCTCCACTGTGTCAGATCCACAGTCAGCTGTTGCTGGCACACTCGCAGCCATAACACTGCAGAAGATCAATATTGCAAAGACAGCCATGTGGAGGCAGGAGTTCAGCACAGGGGAACCGTGGGCAGGTGGCTATGAACCCCAGACAGGTTGGTGGCTTCTGCCAGACCGGTTTGGTATCTGGATGTGTTGCCTTCCCACCTCTCCAAAAAAGACTCCAGCTGCCATGTGCCAGGACAGCTCAGCAGATGCTTCTCAGAAGGAATTCAGCCTGACTGGGAAGAGAAGGCGAGGGCAGATAAATGCATACGTGTATTTTTCTGCCTTTGGAGCAAAAAGCAGAGCCTTCCGACTTCTTGGGACACCCAGCACAAGGCCATCTTTGGGCAGATGGCACATGAAGCAGTGATCCATGTGACACCGATGGCTCCAGCAAAGAGGTGCAACGGTTCTTTTACTTCCTCCATGTGCTACCACATCCTTCCATGCAAAATCTCAAAGGCCACAAGACCACCCATGGCATCTCTCTCTCTCTCTCTTTCAACTCTCTCACACCATTGTAAGGCCCACAAGCCTGTCTTTCGAAGCAAAGGGGAAGACAGCTGAGGTGGAAGCCAGGCAATGATGCAGAATACCAATTTCTACCACAACCTAGTTGCTTCTGCACATCTTGTCCCAATGTACTCAATATATATAATGTACAAAATATTCAGAGGTAGCCATGTTGGCTATGCAGGTACTGAAATACACCAAAATCCAAAATACACATCACAGCAATAGTATCACTAAGGGGCACAATGCACCACAGTTGCCTCTCAAGCTTGCTGGTAAAAATCCTATCCTATAGAAGAAGAAAATGATAGTATTGGAGTCACAATGGGCCTCAGTCTTGTTTGAGGTGTTTGCTTCAGCTGATATTTCAGGCGGTCACGCAGGGACTGATGAAGAGAAAGGCAGTAAAATTTCTGTCTCCTTTAGCAGCAGAAAAGTAACTTCCTTTGAGACCTAGGCCATCTCCATCCTATGCAAAGGCAAGGACACCCCATTCCACCAGCAGTTGTGATGCTCAGGCAGACATTGCCCAGGGAGGCCAACTCTGGCCACCGGGAAGAAGAGAAAGAGAAGGGGGCAAGGGGCTCCGGCGTGGGCCGGCCCGTGTTCTGGGCCATGGCAGGCAGATGAGTCAGGCAGCGCCGGACCATTAAAACCTCCAAGTATGAAATTAGCCTGACTCTGTAACAGAGCTACATCAGGCCGGCTGTCAGGAAATCAATAGCACACCGTAATTATGCCTATAAACATGCTGGAGAAGCACAATGAGTCAAAGGGAATGGCAGCACTGGTGGGGGGAGAGAGGAGGAGAGGGAGGGGAGGAGGAGGAGGGGAGGGGAGGGGAGGGGAGAGGAGGGGAGGGGGGTGGTCCCAGGAAAAGGAATCCAGAGCTGGCAGTAATATCTGTCCTTTCATAATGAGGATTTTCTTGGCTTGTCTCCATCAAGTCAAAGAATCTTGAGATGGGAGGCACTTTGCAGCAAGGCTTTTATCATGCCACCCCCCCCCCCAGCATCATTCACTGAGGCCAGAGTGCTGTGGCCCCCCACAGAAGCAGTGGGACTGTTTCATCCGATGCAAAACGGCTGCCATTCAGCTCAAGGTTGTAGAAACGGAGCTGCTCTTGCTGTGTCGCTGCCATGGCTGTGCATTACACACAGGTGGGCATGTGCATTGTGCACATGGCATGACATAGGTTGCATTGTGCATACCTATGTGCATGTGCATTGGGTACCACATTGCCCTGAGCAAAGTCATAATTCGCTGATGAGGTGACGTTGGGCCATTGTGGTGCAACTCTGAGGGTGTCCAGTTCTAGTACGTCTGAGGACATCTTGCAAAGGAAACTCTGTCATGGGCTCCACTTAGGGCTGCCATAAATCAGACACGACTTGAAGGCACACAGGGACAACAACAAGAACAACAACAGATGACATTCTCCTCTACTCAACACCCCTCCTTAATTTCCTTGGTTTCCCACCACTTCTGTTTTCTTCTTCTTTTCTCTCTCTCTCTCAGTGGAGAAAATCAACCAAGGAGGAGAACGATGCATGGAAGGGTGCTGGATGCCTTGCAGTGGCAGGGTGCCTCTCCCGCCCCTCCACTGGGAATGACCTCAGTGGGATCCCTTCTGCTTCTGATCGGGAGCCAGCTTGTGGGCCTGCAGAAGGGGCCTGGCACACACCCTGCCCTGCCTGCTCCTTGCTGTCACCACTCCCCATCCAGAGAAGCCCGGCTTTCTGCCTCCTTGGGGGGCAGCTGGGGATGGGAGGGAGTGTGGGGAGAAGGAAGCCTAGTGTGCAAATCCTTGTTCCCTTTTGGAACAAAAGGAACACCCTGGTCTCCAGCCAATCCGGAATGTGGGCCAGCCAAGTGCTGAAAGAGAATGCCAGTGAAGAACGTTGTTCCAGCCCAGATGAGCGCCTGATGTGTCCCAGTCATGGCATCTGGAAGCCATACTATGGGACACCACCACCACCACCAGAGGCTCCCTCCTGGGCTCCCAGCTCTTCCTGTTCTTGCCAAGGATTTGGGCCAAAAGGAAGCCACCGTGACTCTTTTTGGGCTGAGAAGCAAGGAGGGGTGCTCACTGTTGTGACAACTCCACCAGAGGGCATGGCGCATTACAGCACAGCATTTGCCAGACAGACAGGATCCTATGGGCCCTTGGCTTATGCCGGTGAGGGGAACAGAACAGCAGCACTCTGGAGACTGGCCAGGAAGGGAGGCAGCTGCAGGGAATTGTAGGACCGTGGGGTTAGAACAGGGTCCTCTTTTTTTGATGGAATGACAAGCTTGATAGGTCAGGGAAGCAGTGGTTCCCCTTGAAACTCTTGCAGGCAAGGTGGAAAACTGCAGGCTAGACTGTTAAGTCAGCTAGATTTGTAACTGGCTGGCAGACCAAACACAGAGGGTGCTCACCAATGGTTGCTCTTCATCCTGGAGAGAAGAGGCTAGTGGGGTCCCTCATGGTTCTCTTCTGGGCCTGGTGTTGTTTAGCGTCTTTATAAACGACTTAGATAATGGAATAGAAGGCACACTTATCAGATTTCCAGATGACACCAAATTAGGGGAAGTAGCTAATACCTCCGAGCACAGGATCAGAATTCAAAATGACCTGACAGATTGAAGCGCTGGGCCAAGGCTAACAAAATAAATGTCAACAGAGATAAATGACAGGTAGCACTTCTAGGCAGGGAAAAGTGAAATGCACAAACATGGGAAGGGTGATTCCTGGCTTGAAAGCAGTACTAGACATCTTCATAAATTGCAAGCTAAACATGAGTCAACGGCGTAATGCAGCGGCCAAAAAGGCCAGTGTATTCTTGTCTGTGTCAACAGGTGCATAATGTTCAGATCAAGAGAAGTAGCAGTCCTACTGCATTCAGCTTTGGTCAGATTCCACCTGAAACACTGAGTCCAGTTCTGGGCATCACAGGCTGAGAAGGATACAGACAAGCTGGAACATGTCCAGAGAAGAGCAACCAAGAGGATCCAAGGTCTGCAAACCGAGCCTGATGAGGAGTGAATTAGGGAACTGGATATGTTTAACATGGAGAAGAGAAGACTCTGAGAGGTGACATGAGATCTACATTCAATATCTGCAGGGATGTCACGTAGCAGGTGGGATTTGTTTTCTGCTGCTGCAGGGACCAGAACATGGACCAATGGACTCCAATGACAAGAGAAGATTCCACTTAAACCTCTGGAAGAACTTCCTGGTTGTAAGAGCTGTTTGGGAGTGGAACGGGCGCCTCAGTGGACCCTCCTTCTTCAGAGGCTGCTTTAAACAGAGGTTGGGTGGGCCTCTTTAGGAGAGCTTTAGATGGCCCTTGAGGTTCCTTCCGGTTCTATGATCTGAAGATTCTATGAGTCTGTGGTTCTGTGAAAATAATACATAAAACAACCATCCACCCCACCAGAATCTCTCTCTCTCTGTGTGTGTGTGTGGAGGGGGGTATAAATTTCGATCCCTTGATTCATGCCCTTCCCTCTGGAGCCGCATAAAACAAGCTTGCCTCACCTTCCACCTGACGAGAGCCCTTCAGATAGCAAATATGGCTTTATCACGTCCCCTCTCAGTCTTCTTTTCTCAGCTCCCTTGGTGGCTCCTCATAAGGCTTGGCTTCCAGGCCTTCCACCACCTCAGCCACTTTCCTCCAGACACGTTCCAGCTGCCTAGTTCCTCCTTCTCTTCTGAACCCACGCACCCAGAGGGAACACCTCCTATTCCTGCCCACATCATTCTTTGGTGCTGCTAGTCTCTTCTGCAGCATACCAACCATTTTCTTCCACTGGGCTGCCTCATGTCAGAGATGCGACTGTTGCTTTGCTGTTCCGTGAGGCCCTGGCCAGCACGCTCAGAGCGGAAGAGGAGCACCCAAGAAATCCAGGACAAGGAGCAGAGCGAATACCCTGTCCTTGCACGGGGATGGTTACAGGCATTGACACGGTGGGGGTCACTGTCTCACAGGGAGCAAGAAAACATAATCCTGTGGTTTGGCATCCCAGTGATGGAGAGGAGGAACAAGCTGGGAGGGGAGAAGCCCATGAGAGAGGGAAATTGCAAGCCAGAGAGCTCCCCACAACACAGAGAGGAGGCAGACCAGGATGGAGGTGGAAATAGCCCAGCCGTGATCCTATATCTGTCACGCTTGACAGAAAACAATTCTGTTCCACCCTCAAATCATCTCCTTGTCATTGGCCATTAGGAGTCTTTTGGAGATGCCTCAGAGTATTGAGGCTAATCATTGTTGGCACGAATATGGCCCTTAATATGAATAACTCCGGGAATGGTGATAGCATTTCCTGCTGCTGGTGACATTCAGCTGCGGACCTGAGACCAGAAGCTGTTTCCAAAGATATCTTGAATGGGAGAAGGGAGAGAAGTCCTCGCAGGGCTTCTCCTGAGGTGCAGAAGTCCCTTGGCTAGCCCTGAGGACAATGAGCCTTGACTTCTTTGGGGGGCAGAACCAACGTCTGCTGTGATTTGGGCAGAGAACTATCCAGAGTTGGCCCCACTGCACAGCCCCCTGCCCGGCTCCCCCACACCTGCCTGGCTGCCCCGCTGTGTCTGCTGTTGTGTTTTGCTTTGGAACGTTGCTGCTATTTTCCCTTCCTGTGCACATCAAAGAGTTTCTCATTGCTGTTATTATTTACATAATTATCCCTGCTATTGTGCTTTCCACCTTCAAAGTACTTTATTATGAAGAGCTAATCCCCTGCTTAATTAATTTGCTGACACTGGCTGCGTCGAGGACCCCGAGCCGGGAGGAACTCTGACGACAGAAGGGTTGCAAACAGAGGCGACAGCACCCCGGCTTTCCTTCCTCCCCCGCCCCGCTTTCATTTCTCAGCCCCATGGGAGGGGCACTGGGGTCTCCTTCTTCTTCAGGCAGACCCCCTCCTCTTCCGAGGTGCCTTCATTTGGGCCCTTGTGAGGGCACCCCTCAATTTGAAGGCCTCAGCCTCTCCTTTTGTGGCCCGAGAGGTTGTGTAGTGCTTTCACCTGCTGCACATTGGATGGGCTGGGAGGGAGGAACCATCCAACACAACTGGCATGAGAGGCTGAGTCCCCAGGTGGCTTTTAAGCAGCTTTTATTCCCCAGGTTAGCCCAACAAAAGTTTCAGCCAAGAAAAATTTGTGTGACTGCCTTCAAGGCTCTTCAAAGAAGAGGGAGGCACACAGTATCTGCGTGCACGCCTTTCAGTTGCTTGTCAACTTACGTTCACCTCATGCATTTCATAGGGTTTTCTTAGGCAAGGAATGCTCAGAGGTGGTTTTGATAGTTCCTTCCTCTGAAATACTGCAGTCCCCCATCCAGGTACGAAGCAAGACTGACCCTGCTTAGCTTCCAGGATCAGATGGGATCAGATGCCTTTAGGGTATTTATGTACCTGTGCATTAATCCTTCTCAACAACACATAAACTGAAGTGAATAAAAAGCAACCTGCAGCCACAGTCCTACTGTCAGTCCCAACTAGAGTAGATGCATTGCATCTGCTTGCTTTACTTATGTGATGATTCACTGTTCAACAACTGGTTGCATGGCCCTAATCTAACTGGGACCACAGAATCCCAGACAGTGTCTGTGCACACTGACCCCATCATACTCCCTGTTATTTAAGAGGCAGTCATTAAGAAATAAGATATGGAGTGAGAACATAAAACAATCCTGTCTGTACCCAGAAAGCCATTTGAAAATCAAACTGCAGGGATTCTGAAAAGAGCACAGCCTGTCATCCACGGCTGGAGTCTGCTGCCTGGTTTAAAATTCAGATGAAAGCCCAAAGTACCCCACCAATTTGGGAGGCACTGTTTGGTGCTGGTCTTCCTTGCCAAGGCCTTTGGGGGGGGCTGGGGGGAAGTAATATTTGCATGTGGTGTGAGGGTCTGCTGGTGGAAAAAGATGCCCAAGAAAGGAGGGAGCAGTCCACCCATCCCACACAAGGTAGGTTGCAGGCCATGAGAGAAAGCAGGAGGGAGGGAGGACTGGGAATTCAGCCAGCGCATCCCAGGCTGACACTGATGGATTTGCTTATGATTTGTAGGAAATAAAAAATTAACTAAAATCTGACGTTAATTTCATTTTGGTCCTATTAGATGACAGATCAGGTTGGTGGATTTCCTAAATGTAATAATAGACAGATCCATTAAACAGCAGCATAAAAGACATACGTAGGCTGAGATCCTGGACTAAAGGGGGTTTCTGCATGTCTTGTACAGTGCAACCATTGCAACTCTGGATCAAGTCACCCAGTGTGTTACCCAATGCACAACCAAATGTGCACGCATGTCCAAGCACAGCATGGAATGCACATTTACACAGAGTGCCACCACATGTGAAACTCTGCTTCCACAGTCTCCAACCAAAGGACAGCCATTCTGCATCAGACAAAAATGTCCAGCTGCTTCCTTACTGGAGCAACGCAGGCGTAAGATGCCCACAGGATTCCAGCCATATATATTTAAATGTAAGAAGAGGAAGAAGGTGAAACTGGCAGCTGAGGGAGAATGAGGAAGGATGGGACCATCAGCTTCCCCAAAAGGAATTAAGGGGCTGCCTCAACCCTAGCTGGTCATAGAGAACGCAGGAGGCTCGGGGCTGGGAGACAGACTTGCAGGTGGTGGTGGTGGTGGTGGTGGTGGTGGTGGTGGGGGTGATGATGATGATGACAATGATGGAGGGGGGAAGAAATGCAATACTGATCCAGGAACAGAGCAACCTGGGCTGGGAATCTGAGGGGGGAAAGCATGCATCGGGCAGTGGGGAAAGGTGTTCTGTGTTGGATTAAACGGCTTGCCTTAGAAGTCTAACCAAGACATTAAAATTCATTTGCGTGGCACCATAAAGGAAGGGATTTTAGAGGAAAAGCTGGGGAACAACAACCCGTGTTAATGAAGAAATATAACAGGGCTGCAGCAAGGCACAGAAGGCAAATGGGACTAAACCAAAACAGATTGGGAGTTTTAAAAAACAAACTTCTCCAAAATCCATGGGTGTGGGGGAGAAGGCATGCTGTTGAATTAAGCCAGCTGAGTTCTACAGGAGAAAAAGCAAAGTGAGAAAAACATGGATGATAACCAGGGGAATAACAATAGTGTAACGATGAAAATTAATGAAACACAGATTGCATGCATACCCGCCCTAGAAAAATGGAATTCAAACAAATATTTCTTTCCTAATTACAGGAGATGAGAATTGGGTTTACTATCTAAATTCTGCATAAGACACACAAACAAATGTCATGGAGAGAAGCCAGGAGACCATGAAAGAACAACACTAAACCTAAGAGTCTGAAGATGAATAAAGATTTTTTTTTTACTTTAGGGGAAAAAAACCACTTGACTGAAACATCTGAGAAAAAGAAAGGAGAAGATTGCAAAGAGATCCCGCAACCTGGCCACCCCCACCCCCACCCCCAGCCACTAAGCCTGGTCAGGCCCCTCCTCAGCCCGGGGCTGCCGTTCCAGCAGCCCACCCATTCAAGCTCCGTGGAAACCTCCCTTCTGTCTCATGGCTGAAGCGGCACTTGTGAAGGCACATGCTATTGCTGCTCTCCTGACGCCTCTGGGGCTCTGTTTTCTGTCTCGAGATCATCCTGTGTGCATGGTACATGGGACTCCTGGATGTGAGAGGCAGTGTGGTGCAGTGGTGAGAGCACTGGAGCAGGATCTGGAGACCGGGGTTCCAATCCCTGCTCGGCCATGGAAACCCAAAAGCCCCAAAAGAAGCCAAATCTTCCCAGGAAAGCCCAGTGATACGTTCACCCTGGGGCCACCATAAGTTGGAAACAACTTGAAGGGCACAGCACAAGACAGCTCCTGGATCTGTTATGGGATCTGTTATCCTACCTCCAGCCCTAACTGGGAGGAGGAGCCTATGCCTTCATGGACTCAGTCCACTGCACCAGGTGCAAATGGAGGCTTTTGCAGCAAATGTCTCCCCCTCCCAATTAGTCTCAAAGGCAGAGCTGGATTCCTTCACGTCAGTTGGATCCAGGCCCATCCGTGGGGTCTTTGCCAGCAGTTTGAAGCCAGAAGTCTGTTGCTAAAGATGCAGCCACAGGGGCCGGGTGACGTGCCCACAGTGGTCTGTGTTGGAGACAGAGGTCCCTGCAACGTGGCTCCCATAGGCAGCCAGCCTGCCCTCTCCTACCTTCCCCTCTCCTGCCCCATGGATTGCCCCGCCTTCGCCCCCTTGGTAGGTTCCAGCTGTGGCTAGCACCCACTGGGAGAGGTGAGGGCACCTGGCCAGGGAGCAGGACTCTTCTCAGCCAGGTGGGCGACCAATTACCAGGGGAGAGCAATGGGCTTTTCCAGACCTTAAATCATACTTGAGATTCCATTAAGTCTGGGCCTAGAACTCACTTTGTGGCAGCTTAATTCTCTTGCCCCTGAAAACCCTTCAAGTCTCAAAGAGAGCCATAACTAAAGGCAGCTTGCCCAACTTCAAAGAGAGCCAGAGCAAAATTAGAATTCCTCCCCACCCTCCAGGAGGGGCCCGGCTGCCCTCCGAGACAGAGATTTACAAAGGTGCCTGCTAATGGATCCTTCCCCACGAGAGTCCGGCTCCTGCCTGCAGGTGGGCCTTCAATTATTTATTGTATTTACTTGTAAAATGGATTAATCGCTTTTCTCTCACAAGCTGACCAGTTTGTCATTACTCACCTGAAATCTGCCAGCCTCTGGAGCTTTGGTTTCTTCCAGCAGGAGCGGCAAGATCTCCCGGATTCCCTTCCAGAGCAGATGGGATAGCACAGGTGATGGGGGCGGAAAGAGATTTGGAAAGGCCAACCGGGTATCAGGCTATAAGGTGGTTGCAGATCTGTGTGCCCCACTGTTTTGAGCTGGAACTGGCAGCCCTCCAGGTCTTGAGAAGACCTCTGTTGGCTATCGAAACTGACACCCGTCACAGCAGTACGAGCACCTCTCTTGGCAGTAAAAGATGCCCCAGGTGGTCTACAGCAGAGGAAAGCAGGCCCACCCTCTAGCGTCCCCTCACTGCAAAACCAGGGCCCCTCAGCAACAAATTCTCAGTGGCCCCATCCCAGGACCGGTCCTCCATGTCTCTGTGGCTGGATAAGGGGAGGCCTGGCCTCCAGGGCAAGGCGGCTGGAAGATGGAGCCCCGGGGAGATTAGCAGAGCAGGGGCAAAGCAAAGAAGGTGAGCTGCACTGCAGGTGAGAGGGAGACGAACAGGTTTTGAACAGGAAGGTTTATTGCTCTGTTCCAAAGGCAAAGGGAAACTAACTAATAGGACTTGCTGCACACACACAAACCATTTCCATGCCACTGGATGGCTTTAATGGGACAAGGACTGTAGAGCCCATCTGCCTGGCCAGTGTGAGCACCACTCCATCCTGCACCGACTTTCTGCTTTCCCATGCTCCAGCCATACACGTGCACACACACACACATACGCACACACCCCGCTGCCTTCACAGTGCCCTGCCTCGCCATGGGCTGCAGCCTCTTTGGAACCCTTCCACCAGCAACCCAGACACACCACAACCCCACTGTGCCCCCCAGTGGCCAAAGTGGGGTGGCTGCTGGCTCCATTGCCAAGGCCAGAGTGAAGGAAGTTTGTGTTTTTGCTCTGAAGCACCTCTCAAAGTGGTTCTGTGACCAAAACCTTCTGAAAGTGGAAAAGCTGCAAATAACTCCCCCTTTGCCCCCCTCCCTTTCCCTTGCCTTTTGCCCGGGCGCAGAGAAGGAAGGCACAGCACGCCCAGGCAAAAGGCACGAGGGAGAAAATGCGGGGAAGACAGGTAGGCCCCTCGGAAATAATCAAGTTCACAAAGGTCAGACCCACAAACCTGGAGGGGGGCTGGACAAGGCTCTGAGGAGAACAGCAAGCGAAAGCCAAAATGGGGCAGGTAAGCACACCGGGCCTGGAAGTGAGTCAGTGGAGTTGGAAGAAAGGCAGAAGTGGAAGCTGAGCTGAAGCAGCCGAAAAGGGGATGGCACTACCGCTGAAGGAGCTGAAGGAGAAGTGGAGGAGAGGGAGGGCAGGGCAAAGAAGAGCAGCCTGGCGGAAGGGGACCCACGGGAGGCATCGGAAGCAGAGAAACAGCCAGAGTCCGAGGCTGGACCTGAGGGAGAAGAGTCTGGGGAGAAAAAGTGTGCCAGGAGGCCTCTGCACGGGAACCCCAGAGGGGGTGGAAGAGAACGGGGAGGGTGTGGATCGGCATCCCCGGGGACTGCGGTCAGAGAGGCTTCAAGGAGAAATCTGTTGATGCTGTATTTGTTTGCTCTGTTGCGTCATTGGGACACTCCAAATGGAAAGGAACTGCTTCCAAACCATTTGGGGATATAATTGTGAATGCCGACAAAAAAAATGTATGTATGCATGTTATGTTTGCATGCCTCCATTTATCTTCCTACTTTTGTGGCTCACAAGAAGAATCAGCTAAAACCCAACAATAAAATTTTAAAGGCAATTAAAAATCATTGCATGGTTTAATTTAAAATTCTTTTTATATTAGACCGCTGAACCTTTTGAAAGAGAGAGTTCGCATGCTATACTGGTTTGAGCATTGAAGTACAGATCCCAGAGACCTGGGTTCAATTCCCTGCTTGACCCGGAAAACCCACTGGGTGACCTTGGGCATGTCACACACTCTCAGCCCAGTAAACCCTGTGATAGGCTTGCCTTAGAGTTGCCATAAGTCAAAAATGACTTGAAGGCACACAGTAAGGCAGCCTTTTAATAAGGTCATTCTTTGCTGTGATTTGTAGCTATTGGTTGCTCACCCCACACCTGAAGCTGTGCCGAAAAGGGGATCCATTTGTTGACTGCCATGACTGATGGAAGCAGCCTCCCAAATAAGCATATCCCCCTTCTGGCAGTGGAGGAGCTTCTGGGTGGAGGGGAAGTGCCCCATGGCACGGGAGGGGGGACAGGCTCTTTGCAGCCAGTGTCCCTCTCCATCACCGGTCAGGGTGGGGCCGGCATGTGACAGGCAGGGCATCTGTTCTAGGATCCAGCTAGCTCTGCAGGAGCTCTCCAAAGTGCTGAACCTATTTAGGAAGAGAGTTCAGTTAGATGCGCTAGATGGACCTACCACGCCATTGGCAGTATACTGATTGTAAGGGGAGATGATGTCCAATTTTCCTCTGTTATCTTCTGTTATTCTTGTTTGTCTAATTGCTGGAATGCTTGCATGTTTTTGCTAAGCCTAATCTTAGATTACAGCAATAAATTCAGCCTCTAAGTCTTCCTTAATGAGCCTCTGGAATTCTTTCTGCTTCGCTGGGACTCTGCTGTGGTGAAACCTTGCTTCACAGATTGCACTCTGCTCATGCTCACAGGAGCCAAATCCTGCCAACCCTGGCAATCACTGCAGCAGGATTTGGGGACAAAGCTAAGGGTTATTCATTTATTTAATTTGTATCCTCCTTTTCTCCTTTCAGAGGACCCAACAGTTCTCCTTGGCTCACCTTTCTGTACCAGTGCACTCTTCCACAGCTCAGCACCATGGTGCATTTCTTGTCTCTACACATTTGCATTGGCGGCTCACAGTCTGAGTGACAGAGAACCACACACATTTTGTGGTGGGATTGCCCCTCCAGCTCAGCCTGTGGGCTGCTCCCACACCCTTCCTTATCTCCGCATGCACCAGCTATTGCCTCTGGTGCAGGGAACTATCAGAGGGGTTTATCTGAAGGAGGGAAGCAAAGCTGCTGGAGGGGTTGTCCGTGCAGAGGGGATGGACTGGAGTTCTGTCACCATGAGGGTCAGATCTGTGGCTGCAGGGAGACACAGAAGTGCAGGTCCAGAAAGGAAAGGGCACAGGGCCTGGGAGTTGAGAAGGAGGGCTACTGGAGCAGTGGGGCAAGAGTGAGCCCCATAAAGAGGAGGCAGGGCCCCTGGCTTCTGTTCAGACCATTTGCACCAGAGGCTGCCAGACCCTGGCGCTCTGAAGTCCCCTGGAAGAAAGAGATTGGCGCCTGCCAGTTTTTGGTCTCTCTCTCTCTCTCTCTTTCTCTGGGGTGTGCCTGCATGGAGGGGGCGAAGGCTTTGACCTACATATTCTGAAAAAGAGAAGGAGAGAGACAGAGGGGAGGGGGACTTTGCATTCTCCTTTATGTCTTGCTTTTTACAAATGCATATTCATTTCTGAAATCTGCTGGAGGCAGCGAGAAGAAATCCAGGATCAATGTATCCCCAACAGGCTAGTCTGTTAGTATAAATGCATGTAAATCAAGCTAATTAAAGAGGAAGGTGTGTTTAATTTCTCTCTCTTTTCTGTCTTTCCTCTGCAAGGCAGACAGACAGACAGGCAGGCAGGCAAGCAGGCAGGCAGACCAAACAGCCTCCTCCTTGTTTCTTTATTTTTAATTTTTTTGTCCCATGACAATGCAAAAACATTGTGCAAAGAAGAGGAGGAGGCAACTGGAAGATAAAAAGGGAATTGGTATGCTTTGCAAATACCCAAGACACCAGGGACTTATTTTAATCCAGTCCATTAATCAATTTCTCTGTTGAAATTGAATTAACTGTCTTTCATCAGCATCACACATTGGGACTTGAAAACAGTAACCACAGATGCATGCAAATGAAGCGGTTCTCCCCCAGGAGCGGCGCAGTTATGTAGTCCCAAAGGTCTCAGAGTACATCCATCCTCTTCCTGTCCTGCCAGAGTGTTTTGATTGCTAGAGCTCCCCAGATGGGCAACCCCAGCAACAGTGGAATTGTTTTATTCCACAGCGATTCCACTCTATAATGGCTGACCAGCAGGACAAATAAAACCCTCTGGCTGGGGCTGGCCCCTCTGCAGTCTTCCTTGGAATGAAGTCCAGGAGAGATTTTTGTGACTTAGGGTTTCAGCACACACTGGTTTGTACAGAACTCGCTCAGTTCTGTACCTTTTGTGCAAAAAAACCCAATCTTTTATCAGTGCATTCTGCATAAAATTCATATTTTTCTGTCCCAGACCATGTTTTCTGCATGTTTTGGCATAGATGAATCCCCAAAGCATGTGAAGTCTCCGTGAAGTCCTGAAATATGGATAACGTTTGAAAATTGCAGAGAACCTCTTGCATTCTCTTGCATGGCCAGAGGTGCGGGGAGTGGCTGAAATTATCCATTCTTGCATATGGGAATGAAATAAGTGAAGACTTATTTTCCTGCTAAGCAGTCATGAATTGCTGCTTTTATGAATAACTGCCCAGCGTTGTGGGTGGTTGTGTGGGGACCAGGTGGCCTTCTGGGTTTTGTTTTGTTTTTACTGCAGCTCCCATCCTCCCTTACCAGGACTGCCTGATGGGAGCTGATGTCCTGCATCACTCTTTCCCCTGCCCCCACCCCACCATCTATATTCCCACGGGAGCCGACAGCCACATCTTGGCCGTGGCAGCGGCTATTTCCTGCCTGTCAGTCTCCGAGGTGACCGATGGCACTTATGGTTCCTGAAAGCTTCAGTAAACAGTTCGCTGGCTGGCCATGCAATCACCGCAGCCTCATTCCTAGGCAAAAGCCGTGCAGAGAGTAATTCAGGCTAAAATGATGATATGGCCCATTTCTGACAGCCTGTCAAAGCCCCTGCGGGGCCCAAGGATGCTGCACTCCCAGAAACCCTCCAAGGGCAAAACCGTGCGCAGGAGGACTTTGCACACTAGAAGGGAGGTGAGGGACAGAGGAGAACGGGAACACAGGGGAGGAGGAGGAGATGGTGATGATGATGATGATGATGATGATGATGATGATGATGATGATGATGATGGGGCATTGTTCCCCCACAGTTCACTCCCCCCTCTGCACACCGCAAAGCACCCCTCCACACAGCCCACACAGCCTCTGTGACGAAGAAAGAGATCTGCAGGAGAGGTGGTGGCCGTCCTTCCCTACTGTCGTAAGGGACGTACCCCCTCACACACACTGAGGCACACAAGCACCCCTGGATGGATGGAGGGAGGGAGAGAGAGATTGCAAGAGTGCCTGCTGGAGCCCACCAAGCTCCACCTTGCACCCCCACTGGCTCTGCTTTCAAAGCCGCAGTTCCTTGTAGGGCTAAAGAAAGAGAGGCCGGGCAGGGCAAAGCCTCTGGGCCCAGGTCTCCAAAGAGCCAGAACAGTCTTGCAAACACACAGAACGCACTGCAAAATGAGTGCTGGTTTTCTCACCAGACCAGTAAATAGCTCTGAAACCTGCGGCGGCTAAACAGAGGCAGGAGGACCTGATTGCACCGCTTGTTCCAAGGCCCCTCCCTCCCCAGATGCCCTGCTTCCCTCATGAAGGGGCCGTAGAAATCCATGGCCGTGGCAGCTGGTGACTCCTATGCCAATGAGGTGGTGGCTCCACAGCAGGTTTTAGTCTAAAGACATTATCCAAGGTGCTGGACCCATTTGGGGGACAGGGTTTACCCCCTTCAAAAGCACCTTTCAGGTTCACACAAAGCGCTGGCGTGGATTTGCCACCCCACTTGCAAGGACCTGGGATGGATTCACGGCCCCTCTGGCATGGGACCGAGGCCCCTCCCAAGCCCACACCCAGAGGGGCAGCTGACAGGACAGCTGCCACCCACCCACACAACCCCACACCGTGTGTCCAGCTTTCTTTCTCCCCTCACCCAAAAAAAGGGAGAAGGAGCAGGAGGCGGTGGCAGTGGAGGTCGAGGACTTCTAAAAAATCGTATTTTTAGCAGAGTGGATGTGCTGCAGGCGGCTGCTGCTGCTGCTGCTTCTCTCTGTTTTTACAGCAGGGTGGGAGTGGGCAGGAAATTCCTCTGCTCTTTTCTCCCCACAGATCAGAGGGATTCTCCTTTCAGCATCGCAGTGCAGTTGAAGTCCGTGGCTGACGGAGGCGGTGGAGGCGCAGAAGGAGGAGCAGCAGAAGCTGAGCTGGGCTCCCCAGAGCCTCCGGAGGATTTGCACATAAGGACGAAGGGGAGCACCGGGTTCCTCCGCCTCAGCTGGCGGGGGGGGCTCTGAAGCCAGCCGCCAGAAAGAGGGCAGGGGCACCCAGCCTCTGTGGGGTGGTGGAGGGGGCTTCAGAGGCCCCTTTGCAACTCTTGCCCTGTCTGGCAGCGAGATCCATCAGTGAAGTTCCCCATCTCTCCTGCCTGACATTTTGCTTTCATGGAGTTTTCTGGAGACAAACAGCTGTCTGAAAACGTTTTACTGTCCAGATCGGCAAATTGATCTGAAGCAATCTGGACCCCTTTAGTGTTGCTCCGATTTGGACCTGATCCAGATTGGGCTGAATCAGCCTGAATCGGGTCAGGATTTGGCCCTGGGAAAATATGAACTCAGCACCCAAATAAATTGTTTCTTGGAGAGCAAGACTGCTTCTTCTCTCCCCTGCACCCCTTCCTGGGGGAGGCCTCAAACACAATTTGGCCTCTCCTTCCCAGGAACCTCCATTTCCGCGGCTCAGCCTACTTTCGAGAAAGCAGCACCGTCCGGCACCTTCTCCCTCTTTTCTCCAGATCTGGCTCCTCGTCTTGGCCCTGCCGGTGTTTATGAAGAGAGGAGGGGCTGTTTTGAAACAAGGCAAAGCAAAGCCTGTTCTTGAGGCTGGCCTACGGTGGTCGATGCCATCCGTTTTCTCTCTGATAGATTTCTGAAGTGTTGGCCACCCAGTCGATAGGAGGTGACATAAATCATGCTAATTAAGCTGTCTTTAAAAGACATTCTTCAACCCTCCAGGCAGGCCGTGCCAGGCAAAGGCGCCCTTCCTCTCCCGACTGACTGCCGTTCAGCAACAGATGCCCCCTTCCCCATCCCAGTCACAGAGCGGAGGAGCATTGATTCACCATCCTTGCGCTTGGAGATGCCGGGGCTGAGAAGAGACACAAACACACGCATGCAAGAGGAGGTGGGACCCCAGCAAGAACCTGGGAGCAGATGGCTTCCGACTCACTCACCCGTCCCTTCAACCATAGCTGGCAGCCAGTGGGGCGGGAGGGTCAGGCCCCACCAATGCAGTTCCATGGGGTTGCCCTTGGATCCTGCAGAAGGCAACCTCCCCAGGGCGAGAATGAGCCCCCAGCACAGTCACGTTATGGCCAGAGGCATAAGAGGGAGAACGCTGGAGCTCCCACCAGCTGCCATTCTGCACAGGGCAACAAGAAGAGCCACCATGGCTCAGATCCTCACAGGGGACATGGGCATTCCCCACAGACAGCTCTGTCTCCCTCTCTGTCACACACACACACATGTGCCCCCCAACCACTACCTCGGATGGGGGTCTAGGGTTCCACAGGATGTTGAAAGTGGAATAATATCACTATAGCAGTGCAGTGCAGAAAGGCCCATGTCTTCCTTCAGCATCTGGGTTGCCAGGTGAGGTCTACCCCAGGGCCAAAATCTGAGGCCGAGGGGCAACTTCTTGCAATGACACAGGCCACAGAATGCAAGAATGTCATGGGGTGGGCCCTGGGGGTGCCACCAAGCATGGTACATTAAGCAGCCACCCCAGAGCATGGCAGTCAAATTAAAAGCACCGTGTCTCACAAATGAGGAAGATGCACGTACACACGCGAGGGCTGGTGCGAGGAGGGCATCCTGGGGAGAGATGGGAGGAGGCCGGGGGCATCGTGGGCATCAAGCAGGTTGTGCCTGAGAGGCCAGGGAGCGTCAGCCATCCCCTGATCTTCTCCAGACGTCCACGGGCATGTCGCCTCTGAGCCTGTCATCAAAGGGGGCAAAGTAATGTGATGCCAGAGTCCGCAGCAAGGCTTTTAGTGGCGCAGATGACATCACCCAGGGCCCGATGAGCAACATCAAGCAACTGTGGTTTATAGCTGCTTTTCCATAGAGTGCTGTCGATATATTTGCTTCCTTCTAAAATACAGCTGAGCTTGGCGTGAGGCCTCTCCAGCTTTACCAGTTTTCTGTTGGACCTCCTGCCCATGGAGACCTATGGTTCCTTCACTGCAAAAACAGGAAAACATTTTCAAAGGCTGAGAAAAGTTTAGTCCCTTTTGCTGCCCTCTCTGTGCATGGCATTGGGAACATCAGTATTTGGCGACAGGAGAGAATCCGCCTGTCGGAGGAGGGCTGTCTTTCTTCACTTAGGAACAGAACAGAGAGATGGGTTATATTCAACAGCTCCGGTCCTGCATTTTGTTTAATATTTAATCACTTGAAGCACTCTGCTAACAATAGATGCTGCTGCTGCTATCATTTTTTCAGAAAGAATGGGGAGTCCTCTGGCCCTCGAAGGACTAACAGATTTATTGTGGCAGGAGCTTTCATCAGCCAGAAGCTGCTCTGCTGATGCCTGACGCGGCTTCCTGAAGGGGGCAGCAGGGAGAGGGAAGCGGGCCGTATTGCATCCCAGGCTCAAGAGATGGAAGCTGATGGGACGGCCTGGCTCTGCCTCTTTCAAGGGCACGGCCACAGCCCCCCTCTCCAAAGTCAGGGGCCAGAATCTGTTAGTCCCGGGTAGAGAAGACCCATGGAACCCAGGGGGTTTCCCAACGTGCCACCTGCAGCCGTGGGTCTCAGTAGAGTATGGGTTAACTCCCCGGCTCCAGCCCAGAGAGTCCCCCAGGCAGCCCAGGAATGGCTCAACACATTTTCCCCTCAACACATTTCCTCTGTGGGGGGCAGGCGGCATTAAATGTCTCCTTCTGTCCCCATCCAGCTCCTGAGCCTGTAAAGGGAAGGGCGCTCTTCTTCTCCACCTGGCGTGGGCGAAGGTGGAGCTGGGGGAGGGCGGGTAATTTAATCCAGGGCTATTTAAATGGTGGGGTGGAGTTTGCTTTCCGTAATAGCATGACATATAAGTTTAAAGGCTTTTTACCAAAGAAGAAGGGGGGAAATCTATGATCCAGTTTTATGCCCCTTCAAGCTCTTCTTATAAATCCGCAAAAAGAGAATTTATCATCTCTCAGTAAATGTGTCACACATTCCCAGTCTCTCTGGTGAAGCCTGAGACCAGCGGGGCATAAATTGCTTTGCCCTTCCCACGGCTTTTCTTCTCTCTCCCCCTCTCTCTCTGGGCCCTGCTGAGGACGCTGCCCACTCACTGGGCTGGGGATCCACCCTTTGCAGAGAACTGGGGCTGGGCAGCATTCCCTTCCCCCGGACACCGAGGGCACGAGTGGGAATCGTGCTGCCCTCCAGACCCCACTGGACTTTAAAGATGCTGACAGGCTTGAAGGTGTCTGCAGAAGGGCAACTGAAGTGGCCAAAGGTCTTGGAAACCAAGCCTGGTGAGGAAGTTCGCTCGGAAAAGGGAAGACGGAGAAGTGATACGACAGCGCTCTTTAAATAACTGAAGGCACCTCATGTAGAAGGGAGAGCACGCTTGTTTCCTCCTGTTCCAGAAAACAGAACACAAACTGATGGGTCCAAAGAGAAGAGGTTCCAGCTAAGCCTTAGGAAGAATCTTGAGGCCATGAGAGCCACCCGAGGGTGGAACAGGGAGCGCCTCGAAGGGTGTGATGGGCCCATCCTTCCTTGGAGGTCTTTGAGGAGAGGTCTCTCGGATGAGAGTCTCTCGGGAGCGCTCTGGGCCAGGTGGGCCTTGCGGTCCCTTCCAGCTGGAGAGGGACAGGGACCGTCTCAGGGAGGGTGGACTCGCTTTCCTCGGGGGCCTTTGAACAGGGGCTGGATGGCTGGATTTCTCAGGAGCACTTTATTTATGGAGCCCCTCCTGGGAGGCAGTCAGGAGAGGTGGCCCTTAGGGTCTCTGGATTCCCAGCAGCCCTGCAGGCAACACGGCCACTGCTGAGGAATGCTGGGAGTTGTGGTTCAGCAGCATCTGGGGGGCCACGTGATTCCCATGGCTAATTTAGGGGATCCTTCTTGCCTTCAGACAGAGCAAGTCCAGAGTGTTTCCTTTCAGCCACTAAGAGTGCTATTTATTTTATTTTTCCCATTACTGACCCCGAAATTATCTGGTTATTTATGTCTTTCTCTCTTCATTTGCTCTGAGAGTGTACACCCTGCCTTATTTCAAAATGCATTCAAGGAGGCTTGGAATAATAAAGCATCATTCAAAGTACAAACCATATATCTCAGCCATGCATTAAAAAACAATTATGGTCAAACAGCATTAACATAGCAAGCCAGAAACTCAAAAACAGCCATGGAAAACATCAATACAAATGGAACAGCATTATTCAGACAGGGACTTTTAAAAGCTACTATTTTGTTTTCATTTACCAGTCAACAGTACATGTGTACTGTAACTCAGAACAACAATAATTAAGAGAAGCTGAGTAAGAAGGTTGAGGTAATATTTTATTTAGGGTGAGATTTCCAGAAAGGAATGATTCAAAATGTAAGATCTTCCGCAGGTGGTGTGGCAGGGCCGTAAGGAGAATTTTGCTTGTTGGCAAGGGTAAATAATGGACGTACCCTTTCTGCAAAAAAAAAAATGGGAGGCATGCTGATCACATCTGCAGATGAAACCAAATTAGGAGGAGTAGCTAACACCCTGAAGGATGGGAACAGGATTCAAAATGGCCTTGACAGATTGGAGAACTGGGCCAAAACTAGCAAAGTGAACTTGAACAGGGACAAATGTAGGATACTGCGTCTAAGTAGAGAAAATGAAATGCCCAAATGTAGGATGGGTGGCACCTGGCTTGAAAGCAGGACATGTGAAAAGGATCTGGTTGGCTACAAATGAAACAAAAGTACAGGTATGATGCAGCAGCCAAAAAGCCAATGCAGGAGTATAATGTCCAGATCAAGATAAGTAGCCATTCTAATCTATTCTGCTTTTGTCAGACCTCACCTGAATTACCGTGCACAGTTCTGGGCAATACAGCTCAAGAAGGACATTGAGAAGCTAGACCATGTCCAGAGGAGGGCAGCCAAAATGGTAGAAGGCTGGGAAACTAAGTCTTACAAGGAACAACTTGGGGAACTGGGTCTGTTTAGGCTGGTGAAAAGAAAACTCTAAGAGGTGACATGATAGCTATCCTGAAGGACCAGAGACTCAAACATGAACCAGTGGATTCAAATTACAAGAAAAGAGATTCCATCAAAACACTGTGAAGAACTTCTTGACTTATTGACTTGACTTATTGATCACCGGAGAGAGAGACTGGGCCCTCATTTATTATTATTTCAGTAAATATGCACAGCCAAGACAGCTTTGCTTTAAAGCAAAGGAGAGAAGGAGTAAATTGTGTTCTTTTCTTTTTGGTCTGTTGGTTTCACTCCACTTTTCCCTCCTGGTTTGGTCCTCCTTGGTTGTTCCGGCTGCAAACCAGGCATCATGGAAGAGGCCTGTTCAAAATAAATAACTGGCCACCCAACTAAAGGGAACCACCTGGAGGGGCTATTCCATGCCTCTTCCATGCATCTGTGACTGACATTCTGATGGCTAAAATCTGGACAGGCTGAGCCCTTCTCGGGGGCCCTTTCAGACTGATCCCCCTTTGGGGTCCTGAGGCCTGTAGCTTATGGAGGTGCTCAGGCTCTGTGGCTGAGAATTCTAAATAGCCCCGCGAAATGTCAATGCATGCAGTAGTGGTTAGAGTATTGGACTAGGGCTCTGGGAGACCCAGGCTTGAACTCCTGCTCAGCCATGGATTTCTTTCTTTCAGTCTCAAAGGAAGGCAGTAGCAAACCTCCGAATAAATCTTGCCAAGAAAACCCTAGCAGAGGTTTACCATTTGCTGGAGGCACACAACAACCCACAAGCCCCAGCCTTCCAAAGCATATTGCCGAGGCAGTTAAAACAGCCCCATAGCACCGTAACTGTTTGGTGTAAAAGGGCTCAGGATTAAGATGGGGGCAAGTTGGAGTTCCTCCTGCCCTTAGCCCATAAGCTCTGCAGACACATGGGATGCACTGAGACAAAGCCAAAAGCTGTCCCTGGGCAGGTTGGGGTCTCTGTGTGGAAATTTGCTGTGAGTTGATAGGAAAGGGACCTTCAGGTCACTGCATCCATTAATCTAATTAATCCATTACTCTTTGCCTGTTGAGAGAAGGACAGCATGGAGGGGGCTGTTCTGGTCTTCCTGGGAAGGGCGTTCCAGGGCCGGGGACCTCCACCAAGAAGGCCCTATGCATAACGCAAGAGTAAACTGGAGAAAATTGCTGCGCAAGCGTTTCTTGACTTCCAGTTTGGATTGCTAGGGTGAAGAATTTTAATTATCCTTTGCTCCAAGCACTCCCTGCTCTGACTTTAGACAACTAATTCTACATATACCATTAGTTATGTGACCCCCCACGCCCCCTGCTGCTGACAAAAAAAGAAGAAGAAAGCAGGAATGGATCGAGCTGGCCTTGTCCTTCTGCTGCATAAGGGGGGGAGGTTTCACTTATCTTCTGATCTTCTGGGTGGAGAGACCAAGAGCCTGGTGGCCCCAGTGGAGTCAGCCTGCCAGTCCATCTGTCCATCCGTCCATCTGGCTGTCCAGTGGCTGGTTCTCTGAGCATTTTTGGCTTATTGTAGCTGAGGTGGAGTGGAGCTGACAGATTTAAGAGCCTTTCTCTTCCCATGAGCCTCCGCCATTATCCCTCCTTCCCCCAGAACAAAGGCAAGGTGATTAAAAGTTAATATCAGATCATGGCTGGAAGCAGTAAGCCGGCTGTAATTACTTGGATGTGGGGATATTAAGGGCGGGTGTAATTATAATTCGGCAGTAATCGGGAGAGAATGAGCACCCAGCCAGGTTTGTGCTAATGTTGTGTTTTACATATCTCCTCCACCTTGTGGGATTCGCCACAGGAGCGGCGTCTCCCGGGAGCCTCTTTCGCTGTGTGCCAGTTCCCTCCGGACAAAGGCAGGCACCCCCCACCCAAGGGAGGAGGAAGCCTTCTGAGATTCAGGGCCAACTAAGGCCCTGTGCTGCCCCCGAGGCACTGCCCCCATTCCGCTCCATGGAAACCAACTGTGGCACACAGACAGACAGACAGACAGACAGACAGACAGACATCCCTCTGTGCCTTCCTCCAACGCCCCTCTCCCCTAGACAGGGTTCCCACCTGAACCCCAAATCCTGATCAAGCACTCCTGTTTCTGCTCCTCCTGATGAAAGCACCCCACAGAGCCCCCTACAGCCCCCTGGAGGTCTCCCCCCATGGTTCACAGAAGAAGGGAGGAAGTCTTGGGCATGGGTACACACAGCAGCCTACCTCTTGCCAAGCCTCCCCCCCGAGCTGTGGGTATCACGATAAAGGTGGCAGTGCCAGACATATCGACAGTGGCATTCTTAATAAGCAGCGCATTGGGCAGGGCACCTAAAACGTTTTCACAGGGAGGCATATTCCCAGCATAGAATTACTGAGGTTGTACTTCAAAAGGGGAGAAATGTTCCGTCTGGATTTATCCCAGGAAAGAGAGAAGGGCACACAGTGGATCATGAGTGCCATGGAAGGCAACTCAGAGGAAGAAAACATACAAAGATAATTGCAAGTGTGTTTTTTGGAGGTGCATGTATCTAAATATCCCTTTAACAAAGAATAATAAAAAGTCCTGGCTTATATGTTCTTCTTCTGGGCAGGCCTGCAGATGCCACTTCAAGATCCCCAGGGTTTCTTGCCTTCCCTTGGCCAGGAACCACACTTTAATCTTAAACCCACTGAAACCGCACTAACCCACAGCCTTTGGAAAGGCCGTGGGGTTCGTTTGCCAGCCTCTTTCAAATAAAATATGCATGTCCACCAGAGAGCAGGGCCCATTCACAGTCTATCTGCCGTGGCAACGTCCCTCCGAAGGCATCCTCGCTCTCATCCTCTGGGGAGAAACCAAACTTCTCTGGCTGAGAGTTCTCAGTCCTGCCCCCAATAGGACTTTCATTCCCTCCTCAAATCTCTGGCATTGCTGTGACTTAAAAGTCCGTTGAGCATTTAGAAATACCATTTGGTAATCCAAGGAAAAGGGGAAGGCAAAGTGACCCAGGGAGTGTCAGCAAAGATAAGAGGTTGAGGTATGATCAGTTTTCAAGATGTCACTCTCTTCGGCAGTAGAAATCTGGAGAATAACAAGAAATTTCACAGGGGGGTGGGGTGGGCATGCTTCTTGTTTAGAGGGGAGCTGCAAGACGGCAAAAGAACGTCAAAATAGGTATGATGTCTCCACAGCATTTGTTTTTGAAAATGATCTTGAAGTTGCAAAAGCACCACCAGCTTTTTCTGACTCAATACCGCCCCCCCAGCTGCACCCCTACCAGGAGCAGAGTGTTTGGGCCCCATTGCCTTTTGCTTTAATAGCAGCTTCTAAGCTGTTCCTGCCTCCTCCATCCTTCTCCAACTTCATGGCTGCCACGCCGCCCAGCTGCCTTGTCCTCTTTCCCTGCCCTCATGTTCCCAGGCCCGTGATTTACTCGATCCTCTTCTTTGTACAGCAGGATTTTCTCCTCTGGAGGAGAGCAGTGGCGGCTGGAGGGATCTCATGCCAGGGGTCTGGGGAACCCACTGCAGGTTTTAATTCAGGCCTTGAAGGAGCTGTCCATTGTGCCAGTCTCTTTTCCTAAACAGGTTCAGCACCCTGGAGAGCTCTTTTAAACCTTGCAAAAAGCTCTGGAATGGATTCCCCACCCCACTGAAAAGGGGTCCTCCAGCTGCTGCTAAAGCAGGCCAGCAGATCAGGGGTCCACCTGCTGGGGCTACATGTAGACGCTTCCCTTCTCTGGCCTGTGGAGCACAAGGGCAGAGCAGCTTCTCCATCACAACCTCTCTGATCTACCGACTCAGGGCCCCGCTCCACGGCACATGCTCTCTCATGCAGAAAGCTCATCAGCACAGTGGCACAGTCTCCAGGCTAATGCACTGCGTGTGCTTGTGCACAAATTAAAGCCAATGAGCCGGAGAGGGAGAAGGCTCACCTCCAGGGTGGACAACCCTTCTTCCCCAAGTGGAGGCCGGGTTCTGTGCTGAGGGATGCCTTGGAGAACAGGCATGCCCTGGAGTTGCGGGGGGAGGTACTGCTTTGGTCTTTGAGGGAAAGTCCTAAGCCACACCCTACCAAGGCACGCACACATGCACCACGGACCCGGCTAACTTCCGTAAGTGCTCGGTTTCCTTGCCAGTTGGCGGGGCTTGGCATTTGGAAATGACATTTAAAGGTTACTGACAACCTTTCTGCTCACAGAGTTTGGACAGAAGACCAAAAGAGAGGCAGCAAGGGAAGGAGGGAGGATTTGGGGACACACATCGTTATCTAAGTTATCTTTCGAGCAGGGTGTCCGGCTGTTGGTTACACATGGCTGGGTCTGAGTAGGAGGCAAGGGATGAGGGAAACCCCTGAAGCAGAAGAGGAGGAGGAGGGGGGAGGAGGAGGAGGGAGGGGGCGGTACCAGAGGCACCCACCCTCCATGACCTGGATACCTGCTGGTTGACAAGAAGATTGTCTCTTCCTTCCCTCCAACTCATCCTCAATAGCATTTCAACTACAGGGTAAATGTCCCTTATCCAAAACACTTGGGACCAGAAGTGTTCCATATTTCTTTTTTTTTTTCTTTTTTTGGAATACCTTTTCAGAATACAATACCTTTTTTGGAATAGCCTTGCATCTTGTTCTTTCACTACCAGTGTTGTGCATGAGATGTGAGGCTGGAGAAATGGTGGGAATATCAGCACAGTGCCTGCTGTGGGTCTAGACCTCCGGCCATTTCACAGACCCTCAGTCCCTCCCTTTTTGCTGCTTCTAGGCAGAGTTCAGGCTTGATTGGCTCCCAGACCCACTTGTCTTTTCAGCAGTCCAGGGTATCCATAGAACTCTCCTCCAGTACATTTTGAATGAGTTGGTTTTCTTCCTATGAGCTTTCTTGACCATCCAGCGTTCACAACCATACATAGAAAATAGAAATACAATGGCGTGGACAATCCCAATTTTAGTATTCCATGATATATCTTGACCCTTCAGGATCTGGTCTAGTTCCCTCATGGCTGTCCTTCCAAGTCCCCGTCTTCTTCTGATTTCTTGACTCCAGCCTCCATTTGGATTAAGGACTGAGCCAAGGAAAATCATTTCAATGTCTTTGTTGTTTGTTTTAGGGTTATGTAAATCATATTTTGGGGGCTGGGGTCAATTCTGTCACAGATCCCCCGTGAGGCACCCCGTGTTCATGGCCACACCCACCGCAAAGCCCCTCCCAGCCAAAAGGCCCAGCCAGCAGGTGGCCTCCTGACCCCAGGGAGCCCCCCAGTGGGAGGGGCAAAAGGAAGGAGGGGGTCAGCAAGGACTTTGGCCCTGGGCGGCCAGCAGGGTTTCTGGCCGGGAGGACATGTCCGATTTGCATATGCACAAGACAGCCGTCATTAGGGTCCCAGCCCTCCTCTCTGCGTAAACAGAGCACGTGCAGCTTTGACTGGTTCGGGTTTCTTCCCCACCTTCTAATTTGGGAAAGGCAGCCAAGACTTTTCTCTCTTCCAGAGAAGGAGGGGGCCGGGGGTTTCCTCCTCCCCACTCCCACCCCCATCTTCCCTTTCAAGGTCTGGGTTTCCTTTGCCCCTTTCCTGCCTTTGGGCTCCCTGAGATGGAGGAGGCGCTCGTGCAGATGGTTCAATTTGATCGCTGAATCAATTTTTCAATAAGATTTGTTATCACACATGCACAAAAAAGTCTATTAAATGTGCAAACCTCGAACTGTATCTCCTCTTAAAGGCTAAACTTATCTGCTGAGGCAGTAAACAGCTTTGGATTTCTCCTTTTTGCACAAAAAGGGAAAAGCCTAATCGTGCATCACAGTCCGACTGCCTCTGTGGGCAAGAGGCAGCTGTTCATTTGTTTTTAATGAGATAAAACTTCTCTCGAGGAGTCAAGGCCATCCTCAAAGCCTTCCAGCAACCAAACCTTTTCCCCATCTCCGGCTCCAGGTCCCATCGAGGCATCACCATCACATCTGGGGCGTGTGTGTGCCTACACGCAGCAGACCCTCTCCTCTCTGATTGCTCTTTGATTCATTTCGGTAGCTTCTGGGGGCTGCTTTGGCAGCCCAAGATTAACGATCCAGCCCTTGGTTCCTCTGCACTCCCTCCACTCCAGCCTGCCCGCTGCAGCTGCCTCTGAGTAAATCCAGCTAATGGAGTAGGAGGCCTCGGGGGCTTGGGCAAACTTTCATTCAGTTGTGACTTCCAAAAAGTAGCACTTTTTGTCTCTTTCAGCATAAAAAGGAGAGAGGGGAGGGGAGATAAAAAAAGAAGTGTGGCTGCACCTTTAAGGTTTTTATTTTAGCAAGAGCTTTTGTGAGTTAAACCCAATTTTTTAGATGCAGTGCAGAGGGCTATCCAGGCCTCAGGATAGAAAGCATCCTTACACAGGTGTGGGAGTGGGACAGAACATGATAGGATCCAGAAAGATGCAAATCACAATCCTTGCCCTAAATTTTCAAAGGACGCAGATCTTTCAGATCAGTTAGTTAGATGGTCATCAGTTAGTATGGAGGAGCAAAAGCAATGAGCAATCTGAGACGATTCCTGCACATATGCAGGATAAGATATTCTCTGAGAGAGTCTTGAACCCAGGAAACTGATTTTTGGCAAGCAGATTTATGGTTTACACACATCAACACTAGCCAACCACAACCAACCACACAGGCAGACAATGCACACGACTGCCTCCTTTCTGTCCAGTACCTCCAAATTCCCAAGGCCAGATGTGCCTGGTGCCCAGTTACTCTACACAGGAAGGTCCTTTAGATCTGCATTGCCTGGAGAGAGAGATCACCACACACACACACACACACACACACACACACCATGTGCTCCCCTATGGCTGAGAAAAGCCACCCCCTTCTGCTCCTGTTTCTTTGTCCCCAAGACTGGCAACACGTGAAGTTTCAGGTCTGGCACCAAGGAAGCCTCTTGATCCAAAAATGCATTCACTGGAATGCAGGGAAAGCATAACATATAAAAGATTGAACAGAAGATGTATTGTGGCATTACATTTCAATGCAGTTGCAAGAAATTTATAGCTTCTATATATTCCCTCCTTAAAAAAAGACTTCTCCTAGCTGACGGGGGAAGCTCAGTTCATGAATCTGGGGCAAACCATCATTTCTATGATTTAACCATTTAAACGGGAAATAAAATTTTAAAAAAGGAACAAAGAGAACTGAGCAGCACAGGACTGCTATTTTAGTCCTGGCTCATTTTCAGCTTATGATCAACAATCACTCCGAGGCCCTTGTTGCGTGTTCCACTACTGATCCAGAGAGCCAGGGTGGTTTAGCGGTCTGAGCACTGGACTACAACCCTGGAGACCAGCGTTTGATTCCTTGCTCTTATTTCCTACAGCTTGCCCTTGGAAGCCCACATCACACACTGCCAGCCCCAGAAAACCCCATGAAAGGTTAATCTTATGGTTGCCCTAAGTTGGAAACAGCTTGAAGGCACACAACAGCAACAAGTAGAAGGCAATAAGGGAAGAAAGGAGGCCCCACAACCGGTGGACTGGTGGAAGCCACAGCTGCTGCCTTGGGTTTATCAGACCTGAGCCAGCCATTCAATGACTGGGGATCTGGGAAGTCCCTCCTTCCAGGAGGGTCGCCATAACTCAAAGCTGACTTGACGGCAGATAATAAGAATGGCACTTATTCTCTTATGCTTTTAACAAGCACTTTCGTCTGTCAGCATTCAAATGCTGTTGAAAATCTTCACCTGACTTGGTACAAATTGTTCAATTGATCCCTCAGCACAATGCTTTCCTCCTTTGTGAAGCCATGTCACTTTAGTTCAATTATTCTTTCCAGAAAGCAAAAAAATACCTGCCAGTTTAAGACCAGAATCAGGGCTTTCTCATACTGGCTCGTGCTCCACAAAGCCAGGAAGCTGGAAGCTAAGCCTGATGCCTTAACAGATGTGCCCTGTGATCAGAAGTGATGCTGCGCAAAGTCACCCACTGTGCCCACTTACAACCTGGCCCCCTTCATGTGCTCACCCTTTGCAGGGGTCTCTCAAAGGCCCAGATCCAGAAGCAGGGAGGCCTGCCTGGCCGACCACACACAGAGGCCCTGACCTGTTATTGCCTTAAGAAGCAGCTGAGCCTTCCTGGGTTTTGCTAAAGAGACGGGCTTCTCCTCCTTGGAAGTGGCCAGTTCATTTAACTAAGGCTGCAAATGTTTGAACAACAGATGGAAAGGGGCATTTCAGCTTGTTGCAAAACCATGATGAGGAAACTCCTGGGTGATGAGAATATTTGCTGTTTATGACATTCTATCTGGGAGGGGAGTGCGTTTTCTGTGCAGAAAATGGCATTTCTATTCTGTGCAGAACTTTTTCTACACAGATAAAAACCCAGGATTTTCACCGCCAGAATGTTGTTTTCTGCACAGAAAACATTATTTCCTGCAAGAAAATGCTTGTTTTCTGGTACAACAAAATATAGTACTTGGGCAGGTAATAATCCACCTAACAAGAACAATGGGGGCAGGGGTTTATAGCCATGTGTTGATTTCCCAAAGAAGCCAATGAGAGGCTCTTTAGAAACATGAGAGTATTGGCAATATCACAGCTTGAGAAAGAAGAAATGAGAGGTCACACAGCATAATTTTGCCAGTGGTACTTCCCAGAAAGCTTTACAATTTTCCAGTGTCTCCTCAGAACTTTGCCAAGTATCATCATCATCATACCTTTATTTCAGCCAACAGGCCATTAGGCAGCTTTGCCAAGTAGTGAAAGGCAGCCTTTCTTGGCAAGACTGGAGGAAGTACATCAGCAGGCCTCCTGGGAATCGGACAGAAACACACATGCCGGTGGCCTGTGATCCATGCGCTTGTTGGAGATGTGTTCATCCTGCCACTGTAAGATGGAGCTCCCCAGTCCTGGACCATCAGTCCGTGGATGATAGGTTCCACTCCTCTGCCAATTTGTAGAAGGAAATGGGTCCCACGTGTCAGTCTTCAGCAATTGAAGCCGTTCTACTTCTGGCAAGGGCTGCTGAACAGTTTGCAGTTTGGAGTTTGGTCCTTTGGTTGGCCTTTCCCCCTGACTGCACTGTGGGAAATTCCTTGCGGTTTACACAATATGTCCCACAGCCTTTAAAAGGAGGATACTGCCAGTGCCCACTTCCTTCTCAGTGACAGGTTGCAGGGGCGCCCATGAACTGGAAGAGGTCTTCTCTTTCTGAGCAGGTAGTCTTTATTCACCATCCTCTCTCCTTGCCACCTGCTCCCCACCCTCCATAAGCTGGCATTGGATGGGCTGCCTTCATCTTCCCTGGCTGGTACCAGAATGAGAAGAGCAGGCATCCCAAAAGGGCCACAGACCAAAAGCCCCAGTGCAGGGGGGAAATCCCAGCCTCCAGCTTCCCTGGGCTTCTGGGAGATCCCCTGGAGGATCGGGGACTGTTTGAGAGCGGTTGACACCCAGCATCACTCCATCTGGGTGAAGAAGGCTGTGGCCGTGGTCAGATTACGTGCAGCTATGACTCCGGGGCTCATGTTGGCAGGGAAAGACCCGACCGTCCCGACAGAAGACTTGGGATTCTCAGGTTCCCGCAGGGCCCCTTTCGCAAGCCCACCAGCCCCTCTTTGTGGCAGACGGTGAGCCATGCAGCTGCTGTTATGGCCAGTTGAAGGCTTTCTCAGGGCAAGCCATGCCCAACACAGTGTAAGAGAAACAGATTAAAGATGCCTCCTGGAGATTTGTCCATCTGTTCAAGGGACATGCTCCAAAGTCTCCGGGATCTTTCTCGTGCTGCCTCTAGATTCACACGCATTTATATTGGCAAATCCAATATAAGGACTGAAATGCTCCATAAAAGCCGCTCTGCGCAGCAATGTGCAGCTCTCTCAGAATTTTAAGCCCATAAAAGAGGTGGAATGGAATCAGTCAATCACTGGTGGATTTATACAGCAACCTGTGTGTGAAGGGTGTGTGTGTGTGTACACAGAGCCCTTCATGTTTTAATTGCAGCAGAAACCTATTGAAGCACCACTTTTAAGACAGTCAAAGCCTCAAGGAATATGTTTAGTGTGACTTGAATTTTGACTGGAAGTTCTGTTAGAGTATCAAAGATGTGATCTTGTTCGTTCGACTTAGGGATGGCTGCTTCGTTGTCGCTGATGTGCAAGGAGTTTCTACTAAAATTTGGAAAGAGCAAGAGGGAGAGGTACATACATGTTACAGACATGGTGTCAAACTTTGGCCATTCAGATCATTCAGATGTTTTAGGCTTCAGTTCCTAGAATTCCCGGCCACTGTGTGTTGCCACTGCGTAGCTTCAAGTCACTTCTGATCTACAGCAACTCTAAGATGTCCCTTTCATGGGGGTTTCTTGGTAGAATTTGTTTAGAGGGGGCTTGCTTGCCTTCCTGTGAGGCTGAGAGAGTGTGACTTGCCCAAGCTCTCCCAGTGGGTTTCCATGGCCAAGCAGGGATTCAAACTCTCAAACTACTGCATCATGCTGGCTCTTGGTTACTCCCAGCAAGAGCAGACCGTTTGTGCCAATTGTTGAATGGTGAGTCAACACATAGGTAAACCCAGTTGATTCAAACACTCAAGAAATGGGTCATAGAATACAGAATTTTACTGGATTTATCATGTTTAGCCATTATGACCCAAAGCCTCTTGGGGCCTCTTGTCTCTGAGGCGGGGGGGGGGTGTACGGCACCTTCCAGGCTGCCCTGCACACCTACAGTCAGGGGGGAACTTTGGATACCATGCCATGCTTATGGGGAATCCACACTGGGTTTTAATGCCAGCCCTTAAAAGAACTATCCATGGTGACCTGATGCTTGTCCCCAAAATAACTTCAGTGCCTTAGATTGTTCCTCTAAAGTTCAGAGTAAAATCCAGGGTGGTCTCAACACACCCTTGACATGGAAGCTACCAGATGCCCCTGGTTGGAATCTAGTTTGGTCTCACGTTAGGGCTGTCAACCGCCCACCAGTCCCAAATTCTTCTCCAGGTGTTGCATTTAAGCAGGAGGGGCCATCAGAGCATCCCCCTAAACAAGTGACTGATGCCTGGGCGACCAACAACAAGGCCCCAGAGAATGCAGATGGCAGCAGTGCAATGCAGCTGCTAAAAGAAGCCAATGCAATTCTAGGCTGCATCAAGAGGCTTCTAGTGTCTGGCTCAAGGGAAGTGATGGTACTGCTCTGTTCTGCTTTGATCAGACCCCTCCTGGAATACTGTGTCCAGCTCTGGGCACCTCAGTTCAAGAAGGATACTATTGATGAGAGTTTTTGAAACTTCCAAGCCTAATTACCCGACCTCAGAGCTATCCCTTACATCACAGGGAGCTGCATATGTTCACCCTGGAGAAAAGAAGGTTAGAAGGTGACGTGATAGCCATGTCTAATTATTTGAAGAGTTGTCACATGGAGGATGGAGCTAGCCTGTTTTTTGCTGCTCCAAAGACTAGGGCCCTGTGGAGCAGTGCTTACAACAAACAATGTTAGTAACTTATCTTTACTATCTTTACTTTACTATCACTTTTGCATCCAAGTCTACAATGCGTGTGCACAGAAACTCAAAGAAGTAAGATGGTAGTCCATGCATCCAAGGAAGGGGGGGGTAATCCATGAAACTGAGCTAAGATGGGTCTGTTTTAGTCTTCAAGAATACACTAGTACAGGTTGGAAAACAAAGCCGATGAGCAGACCTTTGAGGACAATTTCACATTGAGGGGCAATTGACAGTCCAGCATTTTTTCCCCAGATAGACCCCTGGCCTTGAGCATTATTACAATGAGTTCTCTCTCTCTCTCTCTCTCTCTCTCTCTCTCTCTCTCTGTGGTGGTTCTTCAAATAACCCTCTGACTCTGAGCAACAGGGCTTCAACTCGGTATTCTCTCTCTCTGTGTGTAGAAACCATCCAGAATACCTCGTGAATTATGTATGTGTAAGTTTCAGAGAATTCATTACAAGCTTGCTTTGCGTCTTTGCTCATTATGATCACTACTTTTTAATTATTCAGATCACAAAATTATTATTTCTCATGAACCTTCTCCCATCATTTGCTGCTTCATATTTCATAAACAGGCGTCTTAGATCACTTTGAGGGATGTGACTTAGCCATTCCTCCACTGACCCCTGCCAGTCTCCCCTCCGGAAAGACCGAGCCCACGGATTCTGCCCTGTCGGTCTCCCACAACCCGCAAGGAAATGGGGGAAGAGTTGCTCCAAGGAGGGCGACTGCAGCCGTGGGCCCCTGTGAGAGAAGCAGCACGGATTCCTCCAAAACCGCAGCGGTTTCTTACTGCAAATCAGCAGGAAAGGGGAAAATGGATTGGAGGCTGGGCGAAGTAGCTTTACTGAGAACTGGATCACCATTTCATTCGTTTAGATCACAGCTTCCTGCCAATAATGAGACTCAAGGTAGCTGACAACATGTTAAAAAAATACAGATTAACATCAGCATCAGTATAAAATATAAAGTTACTTAAATATAAGTATAAAAGTTACTTATGGAAAGTATTTTGTAGCCTTAATCTCCTGCCTCACAACAGTTACTTTTCCTTCTCTGCTGCAGCTGAATCCTGCCTTGCCACAAAACGCTGCCGAGACGATCTCAAACAAGACAGCCACTTAGCACAATTAAGTAATTCTTTAGTGGCCTTCTCTATTTATACATACATTTGTGAAATTGATTTTGGAGGGTATGAAAAACAGCCATTTATTCTTGTGTGGAAGGGATTTTAGATGTCTTGGGGTTTGGGGTATAGGTTTCATTTTTAGAAAATCAATTTCTATCTGGAAGCTTATTTATTCTCTTTCTGAAAGTGCAATATGAATACACGAGCAAAGCCAGGGAGGGGTTCTCCAAGTCCAGCAATGCAGCTAAACCGTGGCCCATGCTCAGGGGCTCAGACTGTTAGAGGCAGCAGCTTCAGCATGCCCATGCTCACTGGCTGCTAGTCTGCAGTTCTCTCGGTCTGCCCCATATTTGAAAAGCAGGAGTTACAGAGCCTCTCACCATTAGGAATTCTAATATCTTTAGTATTTATAAGCAGACCTACTTCATATGTGGTTACAAAGAAGAAGAAGCCTTCTTTATTTCTCCGCTGTACACTGTATCTGGGTGGTATGGTGCTGGACTGGTTATTGCCCACCTTCTCCTTGCCCAAATACAAATTAATCTGCTGATGAAATACACCACTATCTTCCACATTCTCCAACACAGATACCACCTGATAGCAACAAACAAGGGAAGAGTATGCACACAAGCCCACCAGCTCCAGACCCGCACCACCCAATCTTCTAGAGCTAAGGTTCCAAGCTCTGGAGTGTAATCTGTCCTTTAAGGAAGCTGAAATGTGACCAGGTGGCAAAGAGAAAGCAGAGCATGAGCTTCCGCCTTCTCCCCAAAGGGAACTATGCGAAGTTTCACATGTGGGTAGCATAACTAGTTGTGAGACACACAAAGGTCATTCAAAGGGTGCAAGAAAACAGCTCCAGCTGACATTTGCCTCCCACCTCCTCTGCCCCCTCCAGCTGGTGAAGGAAGCGGAGCTGCTCTGGGTGGTAACTGGGACCCTAAAGGAGCTGTCCAGAGTGCTGAACTTATTCTGGGTGAGAGTCAGCACCTTGGAGAGCCCCCTTACCATCCAGAAGGAAAGCAGGTGCAGCTTCATCTCCCACCGATGGGGAAGCCCCAGCTGTCCCTGCCTCCAGTTTTAGCCATATATGCCTGCACCCCTGGGACCGGCCAAAGATGGATATGAGGAGAATGCCTCAGACATGTGGATCAGGTCCTCAGTGAAGCCAGCTTTTGTTAAGTGCAAAAAGATACGTGTCTCTGTGTGGAAGGACATCCAGGAACAGAGAGCCTGGGATGGAGGGGGCTACAGATGAAGGAGAATTGCACTTGCTTTGCATTTTTAAGTGAACTGACCTAATTTCCAGTTCCCTAACCAATAAGCAGAGGGGAGAAAATAATTTATTCTCCAGATCACTCACTCCTCCAAATTTTGCAGTGCAATTCTCTGCTCCAAAAATGTATGCCAAAAAAAGAAAAAAAAGCATATGTTAGGGGAAATGCGTATGTAAATGTATCTGTGCAGGTATGCCACCTGAGGGGGTCACATTGGGGAGGGGGACCAGCTGCCATCTCTCCACTCTAATTGCTGGAGCCAAAACCATCTCTGCTGATGAGGAAAATCTCCTTTTCTCACCCAAGTTCTGGTGACAAAGTGGGCTCTCCCACTCTCCACTGCCAAATACGGGAGACGGAACCACAGGGAATGCTCTGCCTGCAGCCTTAATGTGTTCAGAAGAAAGGGTGAATTTCCATGCCTGTTGTAGGGAGGAGCCAACATTCTCTCCACCACCCTTCAGCAGATTTGAAAAATTTTGGCCAGAATTGCGGTCCTCTTGCCCAAGCCAGCCCGGCCTTTAAAAGGCTGTGGGGATGCCCCAGGGTGCACCAGCAACAGGCAGTAGTGAGGACAGGAAAGGAGAGAGAGTAGCAAAAGGCCTGCCTTTCTTAACAACAACTGCTGTCTAAAGCTTGCCACCATCCTGTGATGAGTCCGTCCATTCACTGACATGACACAAGGTGCACCGTCTCCATCCTTGGGCCTACATGAGAAGTCCTGGACAGTTTCATCTTGTGAGGACCCTCAATAACACACAGGCAGGATTTGTATAATCTTCTGTTACTCCTCCCAATAACAACCCTGCATACATTGCAATAAAACAATAATCACATTTATAGTCATCATTATTGTTGGACTCAGGCAGAACTAGGTGCACTAGACAGAAATTTATCAGAGAAAACCTGCGTTGCACGCTCCAAGTGATATTGATTGCCTGCATCTGCCTTGCCATACTGGTGATCAGGGACTAGCACAAGCGAAACAAGATGTGGAAGAAGATAAAAGATCCTCAAGTAAATGCATCAAGGAGAACAAAGAGAAAATGCATAGAGAGAATGTATTGAACATCAGAGAAACAAAATATACCTTTATGAAGAAAATTCCAGAATCACAATATTGTAGAGTTGGAAGAGAACCCCAGGGCCACCCAGTCCAGCCCCCTTCGCCATTCTGAAAAACACAGTCAATGCCCTCCCTTTGACAGATGGCCATCCAGTCTCTCTTTAAAACCTCCAAAGAAGGAGGAGACTCCAGCGCTCTCCCAGGCAGCATCACATTCCACCGCTGAACTGCTCCTACTGCCAGGAAGGTCTTCTTATGGTTTAAGTGGAATCTCTTTTCCTGAAGTTTGAAGCCATGACTCCATCATTTCCTAGAAAACAAGCTTGCTCCATGCTCCATAGGACATCCTTTCAAATGTTTCAACATGGTTATCATGTCTCCTCTTAACCTTCTCTTTTCCGGGCTAAACATCCCCAGCTCCGTAAGCCACTCCTCATAGGGCTCCATGGTCTCTAGACCCTTCACCATTTTCGTGGCCCTCTTCTGGACACCTTCCAGCTTCTCCATATCCTTCCTGAACTGTTTTGCCCAGAACTGGAGACAGGATTCCAGGTGAGGTCCAACCAAAGCAGAATAGAGTGGCATCATCGCTTCCCTCAAATTACTTCCCTGGTGAAAGTCCTTCAGTTTGGCAAGTCACACTCTCTCAGCCTCAGGGGAAGGCAAAGGCAAAATCCCAAAATAACCCCATGATAGGGTTGCCTGAGAGTTGCCATAAGTCAGAAATGACTTGAAGGCACACAACAGCAGAATCATGATAAAGGTTGCAGGGGTAAACTGGAATACGGAATATTAGAAAAGTATAATCAGCAAAAAACTGGTGGAAACATAACGATGAAAAACAATTGAAAATGGGGGAGTTAAAAACCCTTTGAGATTTTTAAGATTCAAACCAATAAGCAATTGGAACATAATACGCCAGACATAACGGCAGTTATGAAAAAGAACAGTTTGATTATAGACGTGGCATTCCCAGGATACCAAAGAAATGAAGAGAAGGAAAGACTGTGAAATATTGAGACTTCAAAATGTGAAGAGCCAGAACCTTTGGGAAAAGAAAATTATTTTGGTTTCAGTGATCAGGGGACGATTCCAGACAAACAGACAAAGCATTTGCACTAAGGCCATTTGCTGGCCAGCCCCTCCCGAAACTGCAAACCCTAGGATTCCATAGGATGTTGCAAGTGGAATAATAGCACTATAACAGTCTAGTACGGAAATGGCCAAAGTCCCCACAGACAGGATTTCAATAACACCACTGCAGAGAGCGACCCCACTTGGAAGGGGCCTCATCATCTGACATTGCGTTACCCATCCCTTGATTCTTGGGCAGAATTCAAATCTCTGAGGGTAGCACTTGATACGATACTATAGAGGTATGTATTCATTTGAAAAGGAAGAGAGGAGAAGCAAAATCCCCCTCAGGAACCAGCAGTTCCCACCCAGGAGAAGACGTCCAGCCCTCACTTGGGCTCTCCGGAGGCTCCATCAGTCCTGATTTACCTCCATTTCCTCCCCACTCCTCCAGAGTTCTTCACAGACTCCGTCATGTCAGTCAGAATTCAGCCTGCACAAAATGGATCTCCAGGACTGGGTGGGCCTGCAGGAACAGTCCCTGTCCTCTCTGGACTTGGAGGAGAGACCATCCTGGCCCCTTTTTCCAGGGGCTGCACTGCTTCTGGGGGCTCTCAGCTCCATGGATCCTGTTACAACCAGGACACTCACTGTTCTGTGGGTGGGGAAAATATTTTGATTTTTCAGGGAGTTGCAGCCATCTGAACCCTTCTGCAGTGCATATTTCAATGCCCAGTTGCCCAACAAACCCACCCCACAGAGGCCAGGTAGGCCTTGGCACACGGGCAACCTCAGAGAAAGGCGGTACCAGCCCAGCCATGGGGGCACAGAGCCTGAGGGTGGATGGGGTGGGCAAAGACTGCTTCCACCTGGCACTGTAGAGAAGAAGCAGGAAGCGCTCCACCAAAGCAGCCGGTTCCCCTTCCCTCCTTCCATGCTGGGGCTGAAAGCTTAGAATCTGGGCCTGTCCAAGGGAGGAGGAGGAGGAGGAGGAGGAGGAGGAGGAGGAAGGCAGCTGGCCAGGAATCCAGAAGGCAGGGAGTGCGCTTGCTTTCTCCTGGACTGTGAGATCACGGGGCTGGGTCACACAGGACTGAGCTGTAAAACTTTATGGAGAACATATTTCCACACGTGCAGCAGAGGTCCTTGTTGACTGCTCCCCACATCCAGGGCCCAAACGCCGGCCTGTTTCCATTTTGTGTGCCTCTCCACCTGCAGAGCTCTCTCTCAGTGGGGCTCAGAGGCCCCTCAGAGGCTCCCCCTGCCCCCCATCCCGCTTTAATTGGAGCCCCCAGACTCCCAGCCAGCTGCATTTGTGAGCACCATTCATGCTCAGAGAAAGGTGTGGTGGGTTCTTTGTTTTTGGTTTGTTTCCTGCAGACTCCATGGTGTGTCTCCATCTGTCAAATAAAGCCGGCCTCAGCTGAGGCTTCTCGTTTGCTGCCATTAATCAGGAAACTGTGCAAGTGCAGGGCGGGGGGCAGGGGGTAAAGGCCTCCCCACTGCTGCCACTCCCAGCTCCAGCAGATGCCTCTGTAATGAGAGAAGAGAGCGGGCCTACCCTTGGCACTCAGGCACCTGGGCGCCTCTGGCTCAGCTCCTTCTCCCCTGGTCATAAAGAGGCTCCACACAGTGACCAGGGGCTCCTTCCCTCCCTTCGCAGGCCTGGCAGCCCCTCCGTGGACTACAGGCCGTGGAATGAGCAACAGCCGCCAAATGATGCTGCGAGCCCTGCTCTCCAAACACAGCCAGCCAGAAAGAGCCCCTCAGCACCCCACCCCACCCACCCCCACAGGGACCTGCACGCTTGCCTGGGCATGTGCTGCTGGCGTTTGACCAGGCGTGACCCATCCAATACCTGGGCATTTCATTGTTTCTGGCTAAGTGTGGTACGTTACATTTCTCCTTGCTAAAATTAATTTTCTTAGTTTTGGCCAAGCTCTCCCATCTGCCAGGTTCATTTTGAATCCTGATTCTGTCCTCTGGGGTATTAGCAACCCCTCCCAAGTTGGTATCGTCCGCAAATTTGACCAGCATGCCCTCTCTTCCTTCATCCAAGTCATTGATAAAGGCATTGAATAGCACTGGGCCCAGGACAGAACCCTCTGGCACTCCACTGGCCACTTCTATGTCTATGAGGATAGACTAAGTCTATGAGGATAGACTTAGAGAGCTGGGTATGTTTAGTCTGCAGAAGAGGAGGTTAAGAGGGGACATGATAGCCATGTTTAAATATTTGAAGGGATGCCACGTAGAGGAAGGAGAGGGCTTGTTTTCTGCTGCTCCAGAGACCAGAACAAGGAGCAATGGATTCAAGCTGCAGGAAAGGAGATTCCACCTGAACCTCAGGAAGAACTTCCTGACAGTCAGGGCTGTCCGGCAGTGGAATCTGCTGCCTCGGAGTGTAGTGGAGTCTCCTTCCTTGGAGGTTTTTAAGCAGAGGCTTGATGGCCATCTGTCGGGATTGATTTGACGGTGTTCCTGCATGGCAGGGGGTTGGACTGGATGGCCTGTGTGGTCTCTTCCAACTCTGAATTTCTATGATTCTATGATTCTCCCCAGGGTGAAGAGGAACCGCTGGTGAGCAGCATCTTTTGTGTCCAGCCAGTCAACCAATTCCAAATCCATCTAACAGGAACATTGCCTAACCCACATTCTACCAGCTTCTTTGCAAGAATATCATGAGGGACCTGGAAGCGGGTGGGCTTTTAATTCATCAAAGTGTTTTCAAACATTTTCCCGGTTTTTATAATTTGACTGTTGAATGACTGCCCTGGATTATAAACCAGACATAATGTGCTGTGTATCTGAGCATACAGAGAGAAAGGCCAGTGAACGCCCTGTTTCCTTGTTGCCCAACGTGCTTCCACTCCTGCATCTTATTTAAATTGTTTTCAAGTATCCAAGCGGCCACTTCCAGGCCCTGGAACCAGGAGGTGTGTTTTGGGGCTCTCTGCATCCAGGTTAGAATGGAAAGGCTCAGCACCGAAGGGATCCAAAGAGAGCATTTGGCTTCTCCTGTACTTAGACAGGCCCCGTGTGTCTGTGTCTGTGTCTGTGTGATTGTGTATGCACGCACACTGTGGTTTTGTGGCTTGTAATAGCTGGGGAGGGGGAATGGGGTGGAGTCCCAAGAGATAAATGATTTCTCCAGTCACTCCCTCAATTTATAGCGGGCTATTCAGCAGCAAGTGCTGGAAAAATATGAGACAAATCTTTCTCATCTCTTTGCCAAAAAGACAGCAGCTGTTCAAAGGAAACAGATAATTTCTATCTGGTATTTTTTTAATGTGCCTCATAAAATGCATCATGCAAGCAGACAGAAAATATTATGTGTCCACAAGGAAAGGCATGGAAAGGAACACATCTTTAAAACATGCCTGTTGGCAAAACTTGGAAAAGTCAGAATCTGACTACATTTGTATAGGAAGTTGATTAGCATTTTATGAGGCATTCTGCTGCTTTATGGGACCATTCTTCTAAAGGACATCAATGTTTATTAGGCTGGTCCTCAAGAGGGAAACTGAGGCAGGGCTCAATGTGTGATAAATGCTAAATGAAATATACATTAGCCTAATATTATACGCCTCAAAATTGTATTGCACATAGAAATTATACTTGTGGAGCAAATAATTTGAAACTTGGAGTCCATAACCTGCTTCATGAAGTCTCTACAACTTTGCCAAATTTTAAACTAACTCCCTCTCACAAAAATCTCAAACTTTTTTTGTTGTCTTCTTCTGTTTCTTCTCACAGATTATTATAATACTTTTCTTTGTCCCAACACACAAGTCAGTGAACTGTCACGTTCAAGACCCTGGCTCTGTCCCCTTTTACTTTTCCTTCCCTCCTGTGAAGATTTTCACCTGACGTTCTGTGAGGTCGGCTTCACTTTCCCTGCCGTGCCATCCTTGTGCCGTTCTAGTGTTTTGGTGTTTGCTGCCATGCAACGCCCTGTAACTCACCAGCCCCTCTCCTACCATGAGAGGCGGGGGGACGGGGACCAGTGGGGTGCCTGCCCCCACCCCACCTCTTCTTTGACACATGGGGCTCAGGGCCAGCAGCAGGAAAACTGCCCCCCCAAACTGGGACCCTCCTGGGATTCCCTCTCCATGTCTTTGAGCTGCAGCGCACACCCAGATGGGCAACAGCAAAACCTCTTCCTGAGTGGCCGGCCCTTGTCTCTTCTGGCACCTTCCAGAAGAACATTCAACGGGAAGACAGCAGTGGGCAGAGGCCACAGTGTGAAGAAAAACAGGCAGCTCAGTCGGGGCTTTATTTGGGGAGGAGGCTCAGTGGAACATACAAAACTGATTCAGACACACAGCAAGTCCCCCTCGCCAAGGGAGGGAGATCTCTTCAGTCTCTTTGGAAGGCTGGCTGGCTCTCTCTGAGGCCATGGCCGGCCTCCCAAACCTTTCCCCTCTGTCTCCAGGACACAGACTGCACCCGGCCCCTCGGGCACATCCATGCTCCCTTCCACTTCCATGGAGCTCTGGTTTTCCCTGCGGCCCTCCACTGTACTGGCCGGCCTTTTGATTTTTCTTTTTTCTTTCGACCCCCACCCCAAACACAGGTGCTTCTGTATCTGGCACTTGGGCTGGTCCTTACCAAAGGGGAAAAACGTGGACGCCAACTAGCTGGTAGGTAACGCTGCCTAAAGAGAAGCAGTGTGGGTGGCCACCTTTTGTACCCAGAGCTCAGCTGGGAAGGGCTCCCTCTCCTTTGCTCCCAGTGTGATCCCCAGCACTGCATGGGGGCCCTGAGGCTGTTTTGTGGGTTTTAATTCATGGAACATCTGGCTCAGCATCTTTGCCCAATCTGGGCACCTTCTTGTGGAGAGCAGAGCAGAAGCGTCTTTCCCTGGACTTTCCCCAGTGATACCTCCACACCTGCAAATGTGCAGAATGAAAAGGAGGGAAGGGAAGGGAAGGGAAGGGAAGGGAAGGGAAGGGAAGGGAAAGGGAAGGGAAGGGAAAGGAAGAAGACTTGAGCAGTTGGTGATAATCTTCTGCAGCTAATAGCCATGTAAAGTCCCAAATCGCTATCTCTTCCACTTGAAATAAACTATGTCCCTGATCAGAATAAAATCAGCTATTTAGCAGCATTAAGGACTCCTAAATACCCCACTTATTATGCTGTGGAGTGGTATTTGTCACCAGGCTACCTTAGCCATAAGATGTTTTTCAAGCAGGGATTTGCCTCATTTTAATTTCTCCCTTTTTTTGCACTCCTGGGAGCTTGTACTACTTAAAACTGTGTTGCATTAAAAGTCAGAGTAATCATTTAAATTAAATGTGTCTTTGCTGACACGCGAGGCTTTATGATAATAGCTGCCATGCGGCAGCCATGGCACGGACGGGGATCCTCCAGGTTGGCAGAGCAGCCGAGGAAGATGGCAGCTCGTTTCTCCAACCCCTGCGCCTACAGCACACATGTGTCTACACATGCACGCACGCACGCACACACACACATTGCATTATGGCTAGCATCAACACATTAACAGTTCAGGTAGCAGTAGCGTATTGTGGGAGGGGTGAGCTGTGCAGACATCTCCGTTCGCCTTCCTCTTGGGCGCAGCTCCACCGGTGCTGAGGCTCAGGGCCGGCCCCTGGTTGTGAAGGCAGGAAGCCACACACATTAAGCCAGAGAAAAAGCCCAGGTGATGCTCCACCCTCACCACTGTGAGAGCCACAAGGACCCCCACAAGGAGGATCCGGCTGGCTGGCCGATCTGTCTTTCAGCAAAAAGCACATGAGAAGCAAATCCCCACAAATTACGAGTATATTATTTACCAATCAAACTAAAAATAGGAAAGGAGATCAAAGTGGGGGGTCTTTTTAGATGGTGCGGTGGTGTGTCCAGCTCAGATTTCTAGGGACAGATGCATAGAGAGACATTAATAATGAAAGGTTTTCATCGAATCAGGGAGATTAACATTCCTCTGAAAGCTTCAGATCAATGCGGGGGCAGAATAGAAAGTGTGTGTAAATTTAACACACACAACACATTCAACAGCAGTGACAACCACCCTGTAACTTTTCCCATAAACATCCCTCCGTAATCCTTTGTTATCATGAATAGCTCATTCTTCTAAAGTAGGTGAAACCAGGTTTGCAAAAGAGAATTTCTTTGGGCCAAAGAGAAATGGTGCACCTCGCACAATGGAGTGTCCCTCAGAGTTGTCTGCTGACACACACACACACTCACCATCCCTGTTGGGGCAGTGAAACCCCTTTCACTCCAAACCTCAACTGTATGAAGCTTCTCTCAGACACATTTCCTGCTTGGGCTCTTCTCAAGCCCGAGGTCAGACCTACTACAGCCCACTCCAGCTGAAGACCCCAACTGCCTTTCACCAACTGCCTCGTGCCTCATTTGCATCAGCATCCACTTCAACACCCCATTCTCCCTCACCGCAACAGCTCCTTGCCTCTTAGCCATAAGCCAAGCACCACTTTATACACATCACAGGGTCCGTACGGCACGCATTGCTAGGATTCAGCCCAGCTGACATGCCTGAGTCATGGGTCTCAGTCGCTAGCTTAGACTTCCCCTTCACGGCCACCTATCACAGGTGCAGCGTGCCGACGTCCCAGGGCAGCCTCCCTCTCACTTGCTGAACTCCTCTGCCATCCTTTGTCCACCTCTAAATGCTCCACCACCACCATCACCGCCCGCTTCAAGGATAAATCTCCCTTCCCACGGCAGAGGTCTGGCATGTTACAGAAGGAAGCAGGGAAAGTGTGAGCCAGGCCTCCGGCAGCAGCCGTCAATCAGTGCCGCCTACCATCAGAGGGGCTGAAGGCCGAGCACCCTGACAGGAGAGGCTACCAACAGCTGCCTCCCACTGACCTAAACCCCCTTGGGGTGGGTCTCCATGCCACGGCCCCCAAGCTAGGAAGCTGGGAAGTGAGTGGTGTCACTTGCACCTGAGAACAAAGCAGAGACTCCCCAAGACCCTCAAGAGCTGCTACTGCTGCTCAGAGGAGACAACCCAAGGCGGAAAGACCCCACAGCCCAGTCAGTACAACGGGTTCCCTGCTGCTCAGGGCTGGGGTGTGTGGGTCCGGAAGGAGTCGTGCCAGCCCCGCAGGGAGGGGGAGACAGGGCCTCTTTAATGGCTGCTCCCAGGTGTTGGAACTCACTCCCTAGGAAGGCTGGACCACCCTTCCTTCAGCAAGTGGAAACTTACATATTCCAGAATGCTTTTGGGAAATGCAGAGGCTCTTCGTGGTGTGCTGTTGTGCTAACTTTTATCTTTTGCCCGAATCAATGCATTTGTTTAAAATGGCTTTAATTTCCTAGATAGCTTCACTACATTTTAAGAATAACTTCTATGATGTTCTCCTTATTTCTTTGTATGAGCTTTTACCTGTACTTCTGCTTTCGTAAGTCATTTGAGTCCCAGTTTTGGAGAACAGGTGGGATATAAGTGAGATGATGATGATGATGATGATGATGATGATGATGGATACTTGCAAGATGCCAATAGGGATGCAGCCAGCCTCCCTCAGGCTTTCTGGGCTGCAGCCTTGCTCCTTTCCCCAGGTAAATTCTCCATCTCGGATCTACTCTGGACCCCGTCCCCACCTGCAGCTGTGGATTTGCTGCAGGTTCTGGGATGGAGTGGAGTTGGGGAAATGTGGGGACCGTTGCTGTTCTGGTTGAATGGAGTTTTCTTCCTCCTGCTGGAGCGCTTACCACAAATCTTCTAATTAATAGTCAGGATTAGCAGCTGCCGAGGCAGCGTCTTAGGCATCTAATCACTGTGGCGCAGGCATGTTGCTCTGGCATCCTGGCAAGCAGATGCACACAGATAAACAAATTAGCAAATATAGCAGCAGCAGAAGCAGCAACAACAACAAGGAAAATAGCAAACATTCACTGGGACACGTGGACTGTTTCAGGAGCACCATGCAAGCGCCACTTCTTCCTTTTTAAAATCAATCTAACCCAGTTCTAATGCTAAATGAATCTACTCCAGTTCCCATTCTCTCCAGAGGTCGCACCTGTGAGCTGTACACCCACATCCACACAGATCTGGACGATCTCAGACCCTCCAACATTTCACAAATAAAAACCAGAGCAGGCGGGGCAAAGCAAAGTCAGAGCATGGGGGAACAGGCAAGCCGGAAGTGCTGGAGCAGTTTGCTTTTTCCTGACCCTGCTGGGAAGGGCAGGATTCCACTGAATCCTCTCCTCTCCTTTCCCTCCCCTGCTGAGTTAATCAAATGCAAACTACTTCTGCACTTTGCACTCAGTTTGCAGCAATGGAAGCAAGCCGAGGATGAAGGAGGAAAGCGGAGTTGGGAGAGAAAAACTGGGGCATTTTGGAAGCAACTGAAAAATTGGGACTGCCCAGCCAGACAGGAACAGCTGGGGGTACACAACATGTTATGACCTCAACAGAGAATTTTTATAAGATGATGTACAGATGGCACTTGACTCCTGAAAGAATGGCCATGTTGCATAAAAAAGAATCAAATAAACGTTGGAAATGTGGCCAATACAGGAACACTTTTTAATCACATGTGGTGGACATGTGAGAAGGCCAAAAAAATCTAGAATTAAATTTGTTTCACGGAGGAGAAGATATTGAAAGCAAATTTCCAGAAGGAACCAGCGTTGTGCCTGCTGGGACTGACAGAAGACTCACTGGATTAGAAACATGGCCAAATTCTACGGTGAAAGGCAACGGGAGGAAGATGACTATATGCTCAGAAAGGGAAGAACAACAAGATTCCAGCCAAGGAAGACTGGCTAGTGAAACTGATGGACTTAGTAGGCATGGACAAATTAATATTTTTTGATAAGAGAAAACACCAGAAGATCATTTGTTAAGACTGGAAGCCATTAGTGCTTTTTTTTTAGCGACACAAAAAGATGAACGCAGCTTAAACCCATTCACCTCCAGTCAGTCCAGCTAGAGCCGATTCCATGGGATCCCTTCTGCTCTGGATTCCCTCCTTCAGGCCCCACTGGCTGTTTGGCCTTTTTGGCCATCTCCTTTCCCCCCCCCGCAGCTGCTGTTGCTGTCACTGAGCATCCCCATAATTGCTGTGGCGGGGGGGCGATGCTCACAGAGGCTGCAGCCTTGATGTTGATTCTCTGCGATGGCTGCTCCTGGCTTCCTTCCCGCACATCCCAGTCATGGAGAGTCACCAGAGCAAGTGTGATCTCAACAGGGCTGGCTGGCAAATGGGTTTTCTATCCACTCTCCTACCCACCCACCCACCCACCTCTGATCTTCCTCTCTGGAGTAATAAAGGAGACATGGCTTCCCCCAGGGCGAGCATCAGCACTTGCTACCTTGCAGAAAATGTGAGCACTGTGGCTTTTGACAGCTTGGATGAAGCATCAGAGCAAAATCCCAGCTGACGAGGGGCTCTGTTGTGCCAGCAGCGGGATATGCAATCTGTGGGACTGCCACCTTGTCAGGTTTGCCCTGAAAGCAGGCGTGTCACACCCGTGTGCCCCTGTCAGGAGACACAGCAGCATAAACCCAGTCCCTGCTCCTGGAAGCTGGAAGCGGCAGCCAGGGCTGCCCAAGGGAGGGCTGGCCCTTCTGTGGGCTTACATAGCAGTAAGACGGGCACAGATGGGGCAAAGGCAGGGGAAGCAACCGTGCCAGAGGATTTCCTCTCCCCTGCTCAACAGCTGGCTGCCAGATGCCTGGCTCTCCTTCTTGGCTCCCAGACAAACCCTCACCCAGGAGGAGAGCAACGCTGGATGTCTTTCTGTGGAAGAAAGAAAGCACGACAGGCTAGATGAATTTTTCTGTTCTCAAGCTGCCAAATGAACAGCATCAGGTAATGATCTATAATTATTAATAACTAATGTAAGCTTTAGTGGCTGAGAAATTAATTGCAAGCCAACATAATTAATGGGAAATTAGCTGCTTCACATAAAATGGAAAGTCAAATCCTTCTCTGCTTTCCCCCAGACTCTGCCTCTCTGGCATGGACGGTGGCAGAAGGAGATCTTTTTGCCCTCCGTTTGTCCACCTGGGCTTTCCTGCTTTGTTGGGGCCATCCTCAAGGAGGCCCAGCAGGGAATGCTAAAGCGCACACACACATGTGTGTGTGCGTAGTCCATCTAGTTTCCTAAACATTTCAGAAAATGAAATCCACACCCTGAATGCTGCTGTTCTGTGATATAAACTGCCGGGCTTCACACCGCAGCAACAAAGGTCCGAAGGCCCAGTGACTTTATTGAGGGCCCTGGCAAAGCAATTGCACGATGTTGCCGAGACCAAAGGACGGCTAGATTTGCCGTTCTGTATAAGCGTTAAGCGAGAAGCTCAGTTTTGCCTGCGAAAGGGTTCCATTCTCTGTTGTGAAAATGGCCTCCTGGCCCTGGCCCTCTCTTGCTGCCGTTCCTCTGGCAACGCCTTCTGCCTTGACTTTACGCCCGAACACCCACCTGACCCCTCAAGTGAAGGCGAAGCATCTCCTCTGCGCAGAGGGCCCTCCCGCACGCTCCCGGTCTCTGCAGCTGCCAGGAACCCAAGGACTTTCTCCTGCAGCCGGAGCCCCCCCCCGCCTCCCTCCACCCGCATCTAAATCCAGACCGGGCCCCGGGAGAGCAAGCCAGGCGTGTCTTCCTCTGCCAAAGACACTGGAGAAACTGAGGCGCGCACAGACCGGTCATGTCGTTGCCCCAACCCCTCCACAGTTCACTGGGATCACCTCTCTGGCTCACACAGACACACCCGCACACATGAAACGGGGCTCCTTCAGGATGCCGGAAGTTCACTGTCAATGGCTGCCATTTAATAAGCGTTAATAAAAGACGGGCCGTTTTGCCAGGGCCATTCCAAGAGGGTTTTATTAGTCAATCATATATTTTCATTAGTTACGGTGATGAAGCACTAACGTTTTATGGGGTGGTTTAGTGCTTCATTTTGCTGCGCCTTCTGATTACTCTACTAACATTTCTGGGTGACACAGACCATTTTCCCTTTTTGTGAAAATGAAATATTTCCAAGTGAAAGGACTGACATAAACAGGACTGGTTTCCATCTGCTGGCAAAAGGAGCAGACCCGCTGAAGGCTATGAATTCTGCTGTAAACACTGTGCCATCATAATTAATGTAGTTTAGCAATGGGGGGGGGAGTTACTTCAAGGAAATGGTTTGAGCAATGAGTGGGTCTTTAAGGTGGCTTCCGGGCATTGCTCCTTGGAGCTGCGGCTCCCCAGGTTGTTCGGACAGAAGGGCACGTCCAGGCCACCCTGAGTTGGAGGCAAGCGTTTCCGCATGAAGATTCAAAATCCCAGTGTCAAACTGGAGGATAGCTTTAGCATATGCTCAGAAGGAGCACTCCCTTAAGAAGTAAAAGATGTTTGTTTGTTATCTATGTGCATCTGTGTGTGTTCAAGTCACCTGTCAACTTGTGGCCACCCCATGAAGTTCACGGGGTTTTCTTGGGCAAGGAATACTCAGAGGTGGATTGCCAGACCCTACCTCTTTTGATATTGGTCATCAAGACAGATGGCTGAATGTGTGTCACTGAGGAAATCCCATTGTGGGAGGGAAAAATGGGTATGCATCACCCTTAAAGCCTTGCTTGACCCTTAGAATTTAATGGGGAATTTTAATACCCCTTCAATTCTAAGGGTCCTTGAACTTGCCCAGTATTCTTTGGTAGAGAGATGGAAGACCCGTGCATGGTGAATGCAGAAATAAGGGAATGCAAAAAAAAAAAGGCGGGGGACAAACCTTTCAATGCAACTCTTAACATTCTTCATGCATTTTTGCCCTCAGACAGTGATTTTAAAAAGTGCAACTCGAGGCATAAACCCATATAGTAACATCAGCCAATGTGTAACAAGGTGTTTCCAAGTCCTTCCAAACAGGGACATTTAATAGGCAGCACCACACACACACACACACACGTGTGTGTGTGTGTGTGTGTGTGTGTGTGTGCGTGTTTGGTGCCACCTATTAAATATATATATATATATATAGAGAGAGAGAGAGAGAGAGAGAAATAGGGTGATAGATATAACAGGCAGTAGTCCATAGCCCAAAGTTTAGCAGCACAGATCTTAGCACTTGGAGAGAAACTGGCTTTCATATCTGTACTCTTTAAGAAATGAAGAAGGTACAAAGATGACTTCAGTACAGGCTGAGTTACCCACTTCTGCCATCTGCAAGTGGAAACTCAGGTGATCCTCAAAGGTGTTGGAGGATGCAACAGCCTCTGCACCTGTTCTTGCTATTCTGTTGTCAGCTAGACATGAGATGGCTTAGAGAGAGAAAGAGACCAAGTTTTTCCAAGGCAAAACTATGATACCATCAAGCATGAAGCATCCACACCTCGAAACTGACTTTGCTTTCTTGCATTCTCTTACTGCAGTTGTCAACAGGCAGCAGGCTCCGTGGGGTTTCTCTCCCCAGTAGGTTGTCTTCTAGGACACCTTTCCTTTGCAGGTCCCAACTAGAGTTGAATCAATGGGATTTACCTTGATCTACTTGGGATGAACCATGAGGATTCTGGCTGCCTTTGGCAACACCAACAGGCTAAAAGGAGTCTCTACAACTGCCCCCCCCATACTTTGTGGGTGGCCAGTATCTGATGTGGGCAGCTGTCCAAGCTGAGTCAGAAGCCAGGAGGTGAGACCGGGAGCCACAAGACCAGGCAGGAGGAGAAACAAACAAGAAGGAAGCCAGAGGCTAGAGAACAAAAAGTTCATGCAGGAAATGCATTCAAGAAGGCCCAACTGAAGAGGGGAGTTCCTACAAACAATTATTTCAGCCCCCAGGAGGACTCAGTGGCCAGCGTGTGCTGGGGGGCACAGGGCCAGGGCAGGGAGCAAGGGCCCTTGCAACACCCCACCCTGCAGGAATGGCGGGGGAAGAGTAATGACCCCAAGAGCAGAAAAGCAGCCCTGGACATGGTCTATCGAGGCAAGTGAAGGGGCTCCTGGAGCTGGAAGGGGTCATGAGGGTCATCTAGACTAACCCCTTCCCAAGCAGGAATTCACAGCTAAAACACTCCTGACAGATGGCACTCCAGCCTCTGTTTAACAACCTCCAAAGAAGGAGGAGGCTCCATTACACTCCACTGAGCCAGCAGCAGATTCCTCTGCCAAACAGCTCTGACAGTCAAAGTTCTCTCTAATATTTCTATGGGATCTCTTTTCTCGTAATGCAAATCCTCTGGTCTTGGTTACATTCATTTCTTTGGTGCCCTCACCTGAAACAGCTGGATTTGGAACTGGAGTCCCTTGGGAGACTGGTGCATGCCTATGTCCCCTGAGGAAAACACTTGGGTAGTTTTCTCCAGTGCAGAAGTCTACATTCAGTTCAAGGGTGCAGAACCAAAGTGGTGCATTCAGTGATCTTTGTTTCCATGCAAATCAGATCTCTGGGACTACCTCCCCTTTTCCAGTCCTTAGAGGAAGAGGAAGAATCCCAGGTCAAGGACATTGCCTGGAAAGGCATGTGTGTAGATGTATGTATATTCCTCCTTCTTTAGGTTTGGCTTTTCTGTGGTTTAAATGGCCAGCTCCCACATTGTCCTTGCAACATCCCCAGGGCTGCCCCCTCTGACACTTCAAGGTGTCTCTCTCAGGTTTCAGCCCTGAGATCTCTGGGCCTGGGACAACCCTGACCTGGCAAGCTGGCATGCGGATGGCCATGCCGTTGTGCCTTCTGTTGCTCTATTGGTTGTGCAATGTTGCAGCTTAGCACATGCCAGTCAGTGGCACTTTGGGGAGAAAATTGCTGGCCCCTCCTATCAGATAGGACAAGAACCACCACAGCACACAGCCCCAGTGTAGCCTTTGGGACAAACCAGTTTTATCAGTCCTGGCCCAGGGGAAACCACTCACTTTCAACAAGTCCTTAGAGGGTGGTACCTCTTGCTGGCTCCCCGTTCTTCTGCCACCTTCCCCTCCGGGCACGAAAGAGAGGCGCCCATTCCTTTTGCAGCCTTGGTCTCTCTCTGTCAGGAGCCTTTCCCGGCTGCCTGATTTATCTTTCCAGCAACGATTTCATTTCACTGGGAGGAGGATGCTCCAAGTGCAGACCAACCGGTTACAGATTTTAATTGGGCCATATTTCAGCTGGAGTATATCTGTTCAATGTAGATTTCTTATCTTGGGTCCATAAAGTTTTATTAAGTTATATATCAGAGGATATACATATATGAAGTTCGGATGCGGTGTGTAGGGTGTTAATGTGGTTTCAGAAATGAGACAATAAGTTGGTGGTGGAGCACAGCCGGGGTGTCGGTCTCTCCATCAATCTTCATCCTTCCCACTTTCCCTCTCTTCTCTTAAAATCTGGCTATAGCTCTGCACATCACACCCTCTCTCGTTCTTCACACAACTTTCCAAGAATGTCTTTACATAAACATACACACACACACACAGTTTCACTTGCAAGTGTAGCACTGCATAAGTGTTCCGAATGTTTACAATTCATCCAGGAACAAGTCATACAAAGTTACTTTTCAGCAGCTGGATCAATTTTACAAATTCCTAAAGAAGAGTCACACCTTTATGGCAAGAAAATTGGTTACAAAACAATGGGCAAAACTAAAGCTGGGTTAAAGAGTTGCGGCAGGCATTGTGGATTCCCCACCACTACCACCACCAACTGGCACCTGGAAAGATAAGGTGGCATAAATTAGAAACTGCTAACACTCCTAGAGGCAAGAGGACCATCAGGTAAACTGAAAGTAGAAGCAACCTATAAAAGTTTCACACTTCCCCAGACAGGCCACTCGGGGTTGAAGGGAGAAGTTTTGTGTTCCCTTTAGGCCTACCTGGCGACAGCTGTGTCCCACCAGCAAAGGCTTCCTGGCTCCCCAGCTACCTCCAGAGCCTGTGAATTTTGTGAAACAGATAGAAGAAAGGAGTGAGAACCCTGTGCACATTCACACGTGCGTACGTCCCACTCCTCAGGCGGGTGTTGCTCTCCAGACTCTTGGTTTCTGATCTTCAACCCCTCTTTAGCACCTCCAGAAATCAGAATGGCTCTTTGTTCCATGGGTGGTAAGTGTACTGGAGAATACTGCAAGACGCAGCAGCTTCAGTCCTTGTTCTCGCTGCTCTCTTGTCCACAAGGGACATGATGGCTTAGGACAGAGAGAGAAACAGACAGCGTAAGAGAGAGATGATGAACCTGACCTTTCCTTTCCTGCCTGCCCGCTTCCTTCCTCTGTCTGCCACTTGTCCCAAGGCACTGCAGGCAGACTGCGCCACCTGGTTCAGGGCTACCCAAATGCCTGCCTCTTCTACCCCAAGAGAACCAACGTGGGGCTGACCATGCCCCCTTTTTTTGTTTCTGGCCTCTGCCTTTGCTCTCTCTTTCTCCCTCTTTCTCTCTCTCTTCCTGGAACATGTCTGTCTTCTATCCTAGCCCTTCCAGAATAGCTTCGTGAGGACCAGGCTGCTCCATCTAAAGAAAGGGATGGATCTAGAAGCCTATTTTCTGCCTCCACTTGGTCCTTGCAAGTTCATCCCCCTAAGGTGGCACTTCTGCTGTTTCTGGAGAAAAGGTTCTCACAGGCCTTCCCTTCCCGTAAAAATCTTTCTGCATCCATCCCCTCCAGGAACAGTTGGAAGACCAGAATGGGCCTCTCACCCTGCAAGGTGACCCCTGGGGGAGGCTCCCCCTCTCTCAGCTGCAGCCGCTCCCCGGTGAAGGTGAAGAAGGGTTGGCGGCATCGGCTGCTTCTTCCTTGTCTCACTTTCCTATGAAAAGACAAGCAATTACAGGCACATTATCCACACTCGGTTGCATGTTGGAAGGAGAGCCCCTTTAAGAATGGAAGCAAGTGGCTGGATAATAGGACATATTTAAGCCAATTGCCGCTGGAGATGAATGCTGCCAATTGAGTGGAGTTTCTCTCGGTTAAACATCTCAGAGCAAAAGGAAGAGTCCCCCCTCTACTTTCCACCTTCTTCTTCTGCCCCCTGCCCCCACCACCCTTCAAGACCTCTTTTTGAAAGGACGCATCTCTTCTCCCAGAGCCACAGTTCAGAGCAGCTATCAAGAACACCCTGAGAGATCTCCCAGCCCCGCCCATCAGAGCCACTGTTCAGTATGCGGCCCTCACTTTTGCGCCTTCTTGAATAGCGGTTGCCTTGGTGTCCCTGAGGACAGCTCTATTCAAGGTGGCAGGAGCGTTCCCCCTCCCTTCCTCCCTTCCTAGCCCTCTTTCTTTCTTTCTTTCCTTTCTCACTCAGTGAGAGACCGAGGAATTCGCCGGATCACCAAGCACGAGCGCATTGGGTTGGCTTTGCCCTCCCCGTCATGCAAGATGATGTCACGTCATGCCATGCAATGCAATTCTGATGTGGGTTGCCAGGTCGCGTTCTGCAACCCATGTGCCATACACGTGTCACTTTCCACCGGATGCCATGTAATACTTGTATTGTTCAACATTGTACTGTGAGGGGATGATGGAAATGCTGCAGAAAGAAGAAATGTGACCTCTGTCCTGGGCTACGAATCCAGAGGTCAAATTCTTGGCGAGAGCCATGCGAACAAGGGGAGGGAGGGAAAATTCACTTGGGAAACTATGTTGTTATGCTTAGTTGACAAGCGGGATCCTTGCTGAATCTGAAATGTACAGCTCTACGATACTGCAAATCCTTTGTTCCTTGAGCTCTGGCCACTTTTGCAACAAGTACTGTCGTTTCCTCTTTTGGTTACTCAGCAAAGGCTTCTGGAAAACTCTGAGCCCTTTTCTTGGGACCAGGGACTAGCCGGGAGCGACAGAGGGAGAGGGTGTGTGGGGAGGGGGCGCCGCAGGTGGGGAGGGGGTGCAGGGGGGGCGGGAGGACGAGGGGGCACAAAAAGGGGGAAGGAAGGGTGCGCGGGAGGGGGACCAGGGGCCAGCGGGCAGAGGCAGGAAGGAGGAGGCCCCCAGAGGGCTCCAGGGCCCCTGAAATGAGCCCGGGGTCCCGCCCAGGCTGGAAACCGCCAAAAACGAGGCGGAGGCCGCCGAGGATGTTGGGGGAGTTTTCTCCAGGCCCCGGGTGGTGAGTGGCCCCGGCCGGACCTGCATGGGCCCCAGGAGGTGCGGGGACCGCGTCTCCCCCCGCCGAGCCTCTAGCCAGACGGGTGCAGAGGACCCCCCACAGGGCCCCCACCCCTCCCCCGTGTCTGAAAGGCAGCGGCTTCGGGGGACTGGGGGCCGGAGGGGCCTGAGGGGCGCCAGGGGAGGAAGAGCCGGCCGGAGAGCCAGCGAGCGGGAGGCGGCGCCTGGCGGGAGCTGTTCACAGTGCTGGGCCCAGCGGGGGCTCGCGCCGCGTGAAGGCCCCCCCGCCCCGCCCCGCCCGGGGGGCTTCTTCAGCCAACGCCCCGGCCCCCAAGTCCCGGGCAGCGGCCGGCCCGGCTGGTTTCGGTTCCCGCTCTGCGTCCCCTCTGGCCAAGGCCGCGGGTCGGGGGCGAGGCCGAGTCCCCCCACCCCCCATCCCGCCCCTCCACGGCTGCAGTGCGGCAGAACAAAGGGCCGGCCCCCCTGCCACCCAAAGGGCCACCGGGTGCCAAGCAAGAGAGCGGGGCTTCCCTTGCCTTTTGGCGCCCCCGTTGAACCTGCACCGTTAACGGTAGTTTTAGATGCTCAGTAGTTCCTCCTCTTAGGCCATTTCTGCACTGCACTGTTATAGGACTATTATTCCACTTTCAACATCCTTAGGCCCCTCCCTCAACTGCAAACCCCAGGAGTCCATAGGATGTTGAAGGTGGAATAATAGCGCTATAACAGGCTAGTGCGGAAATGGCCTGCGTGTCAGAGGTCTTACTTGGTTTCAGAGGCAACCTCTCTGCATAAAATATAGCATGCAAATTTAAAATAGAATAAAATGCAAACTAAACTTTGGCTAACTTGTGTCCAAGAAGCCTTGGCACTCTCCGCCCCCACCATCAGCAGCATTCCCACATCCCCCCCCCCCCCCGCCGGACAGAAAGAGAGTGGGTGTGCAGAGAAGGCAGTCGGGCAGAGGCACCCCCTCTGCCAGGCCCCTCCCCTCTGCGAGGGACAGACCCATGGAAACAAGGACCCCGTTCACGACGTCCCAGGGCTCCTGGCAGATGGAGGCAGAAGCACCCAAGAACCAGCCCACATCTGCTGAAATTGCAAGCAAAAGCCCAAATGCCAGCTGTCCTCAGATGACAGGAATTGTAGTAGTGAGTGAGGACACACACAGTGCAGGATGGGGGGGGCTGGCGTGCGGCACCTGGCTGCAAAATGACTTGCAAATCCTTGTGGTTTCTGGACCATGAAACCAACATGACACGAACATCCCCCATCTCCCTCTTTATCACTTCCAAACACCTAGACAGGCACTGACTTTCCTTCCAAGGCGCTTGGAAGCTGAGCTGCTCTTGTGTGTCTTTTGAAGTCTTCCCTGTTTCTGTAACAAGGAAGATAAAGCCAGCAGCTCCTCTGGCAGACAAGAGGCGGGGGGTGGGGACCAGGGAGTCTTCTCGCAGGCAGGAGCACCGGAGGGTCTCGGGGCTGGGACAGCCCTGCCGAGGCAGAAAACTGCCCTGCTCCCTCCTCTGGGTCACATCCTGATTGCCACAAAAATAAAGCACAGGCCTTGACACCTCACTCAGGAAAATTAGTCTTTCTGAGGGAGCGGGTGAAGCACAGAGAGTTTGAAACCATAGCATGGGGAATTTGGAACCCACTCAATGTGACTTCTGCTCACCAGAAGGGAGGGAGCAAGCCCAAGGAGTGGGAAGCTCTGGAGAGCTCTGTGGCTGCTGAGCATGCGCTTTGCGCGCAGGCCTTCCCTGGTTCAGTCTCAGGCAGCAGCAATGATGGAGGTGACAGCTCCACTCGGGTCCAGGTCTAAACTCCTGGCCCAGCTTTATTCAGAAATTCAGAGGGGATTAGTCTGTTAGACATAAACTCTGAACAGCGGATGAAGACAGCTGGCTTCAGCCAAGAGCAGAGAAAATGCTCGGTTGTGGCTGCTCCAGAAAGTCAGCCACTCTGTAGCTAGGATCCTCCATCATCTGTGGGTAGCATAAATGTCCACTGGCAAAGTTACACTGTGCTGTGCCACATAGTTCCTATACTGGATGCCACAGTAGGGGATTTTCTGAGAACGGGTGAGTGCGCATAGCTGTCATCTCATTCTGAGATGTGCAATGTGCAATGCCAGGAGGCTGTTCACAATGTGCATTGACACACTGCTGTATCGTTGCTTATCTGTCGTGGCTTCCCCTGTGGAACTCTGCTCCTACCGCCCTCAGCTGGATACGTCTCTTCTATGTTGCCCAAAAAAGCCACTCTGCATGCACAGTGCAACTTACACTTCCATAACCACCAACAGACAACATTATAGGTCCTCTCACCTGCTTTTTTTCTATCTGTGCACTGGAAAACACTAGGGTTGTGGCCTTGATGGTGAAGAGGAATATGGGCACCTCTGTATGTATGTGGGCACGGGCATGGGGGCTGAGCCAGCCAGAGGCTCAGGGAGTCCTTGACCAACTGCCCCACATCTGCCCCCCTCATCCCATGAGGACCACGAGCCTTGCCAAACCTGACAGGCACAGTCCTGGTCCAGTGCTGAGAAAGCTCCCCCAGGACGCAGGGCCACAGCCTTCCCCCGTGATCCGTCTTGCCAGGACGCTGGTTGCCAAGCCCCTCTCTGGTGGTAGAGAGCAGCTGAGCCGGTCCGTGCTTGGGCCCGGCCGGCCGGCACCAGGAGAGCCATCAGGGCCCAGGCACGGCTGCGGGGAGAGGGATCAGCCCCCAATAATGCCTGGCTGTCACAGGTCCTGCAGGCTCTGCAGGCACGCGGCATTTCGTGGCCAGCTTCCTTGGGGTGAGTTCCTGCACGGCTCCCACAATGCACTGGGACATGGAGGCAGATGAGAGACTGCGTGCCTTTTAAAGATCACTTCAATTATTTTAATTGCTGCTGTGTGAATTTTCCATTCAGCCTGGCCCGATTACAGAGGGAGTGCAAGTCGTCAACCCTGAAATTCAGTGTTACTGAACATGTTTCAGTGACACACAAAGGCATGGCAGAGATGTGATTAAGACAAGCATTAGTTATTTCTGAAAAGCAGCTACCAATAGATTTAGGAGCAGCAAGGAGGATTAATTTGGGATAATTTGCAGCTCCTGAGTCATGGTGGAAGCAAGTATAGGTTTGTTTTGAGGTGACAGGGCTGGGCTGCGTCTCCCCCCCACTTAAATCAGCCTTTCAGAGCATGGAGGGAGCCCTCCTGTGACGAAGGGAGTCACGCTCATGGGCACGCGCTCCTCAAATGGCAGCGTCCAGGGAGAAATGGCCGCACTCTCCTGCCCACCCAGGCAGGGGGTCCTTTGGCCAGCTTTGTCCCAGGGACATTTCAGTCCAGACTCTTCCAGCCCTGCCGCTGGCCTTGGGCTCAGTGGGGGCCCTGCCTTGGTTTGACCCCCTGCCCGGCTCTGCGTCCTCAGTCTGTTCCCTTGTCTCTTTCCTGCCGGAAGGCCCTTCGGGGGAGATCCCACGTCAGGGCTGCGCAGCAAAATCTCCACCCAAAGAGCAGCACACTGACTGTGCTGTGCAACCCTTGTGTTGAATGGCAACCAAAGGCACAAACCGATGTGCATTTGCCTCTGATGCACTGTGACACATCATGTGCAGCTCCAATTCTGCAAAGGGGAACTGAATGCAGATGTCCCACCCCAGGGAAGTCACTCACGTCAGCATAACGCACTGCACGGATGTTTTAGCTGGGTACAAATAGCTTGTCTTAGTAGTTACCTTGCCCATATTCCTCTTCTTCACCATCAAGGCCACAACCCTAGTGTTTTCCAGTGCACAAATAGAAAAAAAGCAGGTGAGAGGACCTATAATGTTGTCTGCCATTCCTCCTGTGGGACACCCCACCTTCCCTGGCGAAGGGCACCAACCCCGTCCTTGCAAACTTTATCCCAGAACCGCCAGGGAGGGAGGAGCTCCGTGCCTTCACAGGGCAGGGGAGAGAACTGGGTGAGGCTCTTCCCCCACCGCCCAGGCACTGCCAAGCAGGGAAGGGGAGTGGGAGGTGCTGGGGTTGCTGGATTAGGGGTGTCTTCCCAGGGTGTAAGCCCCTTTTGCAGGAAAGATGAAGACTGGTTTGGGTGAGACTCAGGCCATTTCCCCACTAGACTTTTATAGTGCTATTATTCCACTTTCAACATCCTATGGAATCCTGGGGTTCGCAGTTTCGGGAGGGGCTGGCCGGGCCCAGGATTCATGGGCTGTTGAAAGTGGAATCGTAGCGCTATAAAAGTCTGGTGCAGAAATGGCCTCATCTCCTCTACCAAAGTTTGCAAGTGGATGCCCAGAATCTCTTGTCCCTCTCTCTGAGACGAGCTTTGGCAAAGGCAGCGTGCAAATTATCCAGCTCAAGGGAGCTTTACTGGTTACACTGAAAAGGACACGCAAAGCATGTACACATAAACATGGCTCAGGCCCTGACCCCCCAGAAGAGAGCTGCAAGCAAAGCCGGGGCGGGCGGGCGGGGGGGAGAAGGGGCAGGAGCCTCTGGGGTGGTCGCACGGAGACCCCTCGGGGACCCGCTTCCCGCCTCTCAAGCCCCGCGCGCCTTCCATGGGGCTGCGCGGCCAGCACCGCCTCCGTTTGAAAAGGTGCCGGTGGGGAAAGGGATGCCTCAGTCGGGGCGGCCTCGGCTTCCCTTCCCCTTCCTCCTTGCGGTCTCGCGGGGAACACACGGGACCAGCCCGCCCCGGGCCCCAGACCCCCAGACCCCCTCCGCCCCCTCCCCCGCTGCCCCAGTGCTCCTCCGACGCGCCGCCCCTCCCTCCCGCCCCCCAGCGCCAAGGGGAGGGGGCGGCCGGCAAAGCGACCCCTCCGGGAAGGCGACCACGCCCGACAGGAGGCCCCCCTCGCGCCCTCCCCGCAATGCGAGAAACGTCGGGCGGGGGCAAACTTCTCACGGGGGGGGGGTCCGCGGGAGCCCCTCTCGGCCGCCTCCGCGCGGCTTCGGTTGTGGAGCGCTGCCGCCTCGTGGCCAGGCGTGGTACTGCAGGCTCCCGGAGGATTTCCCGCGAAGGCCTTCATCGGTCCGTTTTGCAGGCAGACTATTTCATTTTCTTTCTATGATATTATACTTATATTATATGCCTTCTTCCTGGCATGGGATCCAAAGTTACTCGCTATGCAGATGCACCCTAAGATGCCCACTGCAGGGTCCTCTTAGCATTCATGTCACCTTCCAAGCTTTGCGTCCTAACCCTATGTTGAAAACACCCACCAGGTGACGTGTTCATCCTCCAATTACCACAGAAAAAATGTATGTGATGTGGAGAAAGTGGCTACATAGTCTTCTGTGTGGGGAGCTGGGAGGGGTCTTGTCCTGCATAATACTAGGACCCCAATAAAGCTGAATAGACACTTCGGCCATTTCTGCATTAGACTGTTATAGCGCGATGATTCCACTTGCAACATCCTATGGATCCAATTGGCCCCTCCCGAAACTACAAACCCCAGGATTCCCTAGGATGTTGACAGTGGAATCATTGCGCTATAACAGGCTAGTGCAGAAAGGGCCTTTGTTTTCCCCGCACTGTGTGGTTAAATTGAGAAATTCACTGCCACAAGATGCCGCAGTAGCCCCCAGTTTGAGCATCAGCAAAAGGGGTATTAGGCAACTAAGTGGACGCTTAGGGCCCTCAGTGGCCATCTGCCCTCTCTGATGTCAGAGGCAGCCTAGCCTTTAAAACCAGTGGCCACTGGGCCTTGGCACCCTGCTGCTGCCTGTGGGCTCCCCATGGGCCTCTGTCTGGGCACTCTGAGAAAAGAAGCCTGGGCTAGAGAGACGCACACAAAGAGTATTGATTGAGCCTTGTGTGCCTGTGAATTCAGACACCAGTTGTTGTCCCCACGCAGACAGACAGGCGGATAGAGGGACAGAGTGTTCCCTCCGCTGCGTTAGCACTTGGTGTCCAACCATGGTGGCTAATTGCCATTCAGAGACTGGCCCTTCATGCCTTCCATCCTTTTAAAACCCACCGATCTGGAACAATCTGTACCTTGCAACGCACATGCTTTGCATGAATGTGCACGAGGGAAAGGGCTGTCGGGGGCAGAAGGCTGAATAACCGTCAGCATGGGATCTGCGCATAACGGCATGTCAGGCGAGTCTAGTCTGATCATCGCACAGAGCCTAATTTGCAGCAGGAACCCCACCACTGGCTGATTTGTAAGATTTAATTGCTTTCGTCATGTCCCTGTGTCACGGTATGTAGCTGAAGAATATGGATCTCCTGTTTCAAGAAACACAGCCATACGTTGCAGAGTTTAACAGCCTCCATTCAGCCGCCTTCTGCCCAGGTGTGTCTGGGCAGAGGGCCAAAGGAAACAGCTGCCCTCCCTCCCTCTGGGGACCTTTTTCCCAGTGGCCTCCCAAGTCAGCCAGAGAAAGGAAGGAAGGAAGGAAGGAAGGAAGGAAGGAAGGAAGGAAGGAAGGAAGGAAGGTAGGTTTGATGGACTCCATCTGCAGGGAGGTGGAGAGATTCAGAAGCGGGGGGGGGAGTCAACAGAGCCATCTGGAATAAAAGCCATTAGCATGCGTGCCAATGAAGGTCAGTTGGCTGAACGTCAGCGGTGGAGGGGCCAAACCTTCAAAGGCTGGAGAGACAGGTGGTCGCAGGAGGAAGGGCAGCAGAGAGCGGGTGAGGCAGGTGATGAAGAGGGCTCTGGTCCACCAAAGCTCATATGCCAAAAGCCACCCCAACCCTTCTCAGCCTTTAAGGTGCTGAGGGAGCCTCCGTTGCTTTTGCCATGACTGAGATTGCAGGAAAATTCAGCCCAAAGGCTTCCTCAAGAGGCCAGGCTTGACCAAAAGCTGGGGGGGGACTGCCACTCTCCTGGCCCTGCCCTCCTTCCTTTGTTGATCCGGAGGGCTGGATCCTGCTCCGTGTTGGTTCAGAGGGAACACTGGAGTAAGATTGAGCCATTAAGAAAACGGGTGGTGGCTTCACAGATGACAAACAGGGAGGACAAGGTGCAACAAGAGACAGAAAGTACAGCCACTGAAGGGGTCCTCAGGTCCCTTTGACTGAAAGTTGACGTACAGCCTCGGAGCAGACTGCCCCCAGTTCCATACCGCTAGGCATTGCTACCTTGTCTCTCGCGTTCTTGGGACACGGCAAAGGAAACCTCTCCCAGGGAACTTCTGCCAAGGGCTCCACAGCTACAGCTGAGGGTCGGAGGGGGCAGCAGAGAGGGGCCCAGAGAAGGCCTTGTTCCAAACCATTTCTGGAAGCAAATGTATCCGCACCACAAGAATTAATTCCATTAGAAGGGATCTAACCCTGATATAATTGGTGTGTGAAGAAGGTGCACTTGAAGGAACCATTGAAATGCCAGCTGCTGGCCCACATCTCCATACAGATCAATTATTTGTTTATTTTCAGGTAGGAAAGGAAAGCTGTTCTTTTCACAATGTTTAGGGGAGAGCAGAAGCTGCCTACCCAAGAGTGTGTTATAAATCTGCTTCCCTGTTTGGCTACGAAGGCCTGTGTGCCCCTGTGGAGTTTGGAGGCAAAACACAAAATGGAACAGTTCTTTCCTGCCCCATTGTTCCATGGCTTGTGACATCTCCCCCACAAATGCTGGACTGTTAAAAGTCAGGTACTGGCTAGCGTCAGGTTCAGAGAACGGGCTTGGAGGGCTCATAAGCTTTATTCAGAACAGGGAAGAAACATCAGTGCACCCTGGCAATCGCCAAGACTACAGAACTATTGGATTTGCAGCAGCACCTTGTAAGCTGTAACATTACAATTGGCCACAGAAGGCCTGACAGTCTCTTGCGATCCAACACGGTTGTTCCTCTGCGACTTCAGGTCAGCTCCTGTTTAAGGTGCCGGACTGCCGCAGGCCGTTCTTGGCCAGATTCCTCCAGAGGGGGTTTGTCACCGTGGCCTTCCTCTGAGGCTGAGAGAGAGTGACTTGCACAAGGTGGAGTTTTAACGCTGAGCAGTGGTGTGAGCCCAGCTCTACCAGTGTCACACCCAGACCACCACTCGGTGCTGCCTCTCAAGCATCATCCGAGTCAAATGTGTGGGTTCCCATTCAGCTGCTGAGAGAATTCCAGCCGGAGACAGTGAAAGGAGGGCAGGGGAGGATGGGGGAGGCAGGCTAGTTGGGGGGATGTTTTGCTACCTTGAACGCTCTTCCTCTTCTTCCCACCTGAGGAGGAGGAGCTGATGATGATGATGCTTAAACTGCCGCTGAGACTTCCCCAGAAAGCCTCCAGAGATGTACTTTGTGTCAAGATAATTCTGCTTATATAACACATTCCTGGTTTATTTTCCATGGGATTTCAGCATTGGAAGAAATTTGCCTGAGCAAAGATTCTTTGTTGCAGATGAAACCCATGGCCTCCATTCACTGCTCCTGCTGCCCCCCCAAGAGCAGGTTCCACTACCTCCCCCCAAGCCGTGAGGGCAGCCACCCTCTCCAGCAGGCCAGCTCTTTACTCACAGGGGGAAAACCCCTGCTGCCAAGATCCCCCCTTCAGTGGGCAGCCTTGCAAAAGTCTCGGTTTGTGGAAGAGGCAGTAATACCCTAAATATCCTGAGGGCACCAGATCCTGTCTGGTTTTGGAAGCTGAGCAGGGTCAGCCCTGTTTAGAACTTGGATGGAATACCACCAAGGAATAACTGTAGCCTGTTTTTCAAAGGAAGGAAGTGGAAAAACCACCTCTGAGGATTCTTTGCCTAAGAAGACCCTAGGGAGTTCATGGGGTCCCCCTAAGTCAACGGGCAACTTGAAGGCCCACACGCAGGCGAAGGAGGCAAACGGCACAGACCCCGGGGGGGGACAATGTGTGACTGTGTATGTGTGTGTGTGTGTGAAATCCCTCAGAGGTCCTCTTGGAAAGGAGGAGAGGCAGAGTTTCAGGAAGAGCAGCCTGCTGAGCCTGCTGGGGCTGACCAAAGGGGAGATTCCTTGGGTCTTGAACAGGGATGCCAAGGAGCCAGTGAAAAGACAGGGAGGAGAAGCACTTTCTCTCTTCCCCCACTCTATCTTTGTACACACACACACACACACACACACACAGTTTTCCTCCAAGCCTTGGTCCCCGTTGAGCCCAGCAATCCTTGCTTCCTTCCAGCTCCATCTTTTAATATACAGACATCTTTCAGAACATTAGGCTAATTGTGATGGATGTTGCTCCTTGAGCTCATGCAGAGAGATGATGAATCCCAAACGTAAGGCAATGTGTCTGCTAAAGATTTAAGAGAGCGGGGGTGCCTGACAGTCCTCGCTCTGAGGACGGCAGCGACAACAAGAGCAGCAGCAGCAGCAACACAGCTCAATGGTGACAAAGACGGGGTGGGAGGGCGTATTTGGGGCTGCCTTGGGAGGCCAGGGGAGCAGTAGCTGTTCTTGAGGCTCATTTGTGCCTCTCCTTGTGAAAGGCACCTTGGGATTAGTATTGGGGAGTCCTGGGACCCATCACTGAACCCCAACTGCCCTGGCACCCTCAAGCCTTCTTCCACAGCTTGGCTGCACCCTCTGACCACAAAAGGCCATGGCATAAAACCACTAAGAGCTCACAGTTAGTTCCTGAAGACATGAAAAGCAAGAGGGAAACTCAGCAGAGGGAAAATCAAGGGGGACTTCCAGGGAAGTCCAGCCTGAAGTCTCCCCCCGGCCCCATAAGGTGGCCAGCGCAGGTGGCAGAGGGAAAATGCTTGCCCAACTGTCCCATCTCCCCTTCCCACCTCCTGTGGGTCCTTCCAAAGTCAGGATCATGGCTTCTGGTTGTGAAGATGGAAGGCAACCCCCAGGTGCCACCTCCTCCGCCTGACAAGCATCCAGAAATTTGCCTTAACCATCAGAAAATTCATCAGCAGGTAACCTTCTGGCTGAACATCCTAAACCAGTGGTGGAGGTGGGTTTTTAAAAAATAGCTCAATAACAAATGGTGGGGATGCAGCAGCCCAAAACTGACTTTCGAAGAGGAGCCACTTTCTGTTGCCGTGTGGCTTGCGACCATTTTTTTGCATTCCAGAAAGCCCCGCTCAGTTTCTCCTTTTGCCAGTTTAGACTCTTAGATGCTCACAGACAGCCCAGTTCCACTGGCGCTGAGTGCCCAAGTAGACCTGCGGGTCTTGACAGCTGGCATGGGTGCCTCTGCCCAACGGCTTCAGCCTGAGGACTGGCGGTGCCAGGGTGGGCTCGCCCACACGTTCCTCCTCCCCCTGTCCTTTTCCTTCTGTGCTTGGCAAGGGCTGTTTTGTTTCTCCAGCTGTCCACAGAGCACTCTGGGAGAACCAGCTGGCTTCATTGCCAGTCCTCCCACAGTGGTGCCATTTTGAGCCGCGCGGCTGATGGACTTGTGCCAGAGGTGGGAAGAACAAGGTTGGGCCACTGTTTCCCCTCCCGGCCCTGGCCGCCAGTCCTCTCAGGTCTCCGGTGGCAATGCCTCTTCAAGATGCGTTGGCGTTTGGGCTTGAAGGGTCGGCAGAGCCGGAGCACTGGATGGCAGTTTGGGGGGTGTCGCCATCGGGGAGAATCATCACGACAGAGACAGGAGTGGCTTTATGGCAGATAAATGGGGCAGCTTCATAACACAGCAGCCCTGCAACTGCTCTGCCAGCTGCACTGTCTCAGCCTCGTGCACCCTGAGTAAGGTTATGAGGACCTGGGTGGCTTTTGATGGTATGATTGAGAAAGTGGAGAGAAAAAGCTGAGCAGTTGTTTAAACTGCTTCCTTCCAGCCTAAGTGTCTGGGTTTTTAAAATTCCCTCCAGAACTTTACTTGACAGGCAAAAGAATACAGAAACTTTCAACACAGTTGTAATTGATTTTATAAGCTAATATTGGCCATTTCTGCACTAGACTGCTACAATGCTACTATTCCACTTGAGGTTGAAAGCCGAATAATAGCGCTGTAACAGTCTCGTGCGGGAACGGACCCCGTGTCCAGCAGATTAGACAACGCTCGTCCTCTGGGAACACAGACTCCTTATTTGGACCCATGTGCATGACATGCGCACGTATGTAGATGGACAGACAGATGAGAGAGGGAGCATCTTTCCACAGTCCCGGCTTGGGGGCGGGTTGCCGATTTCAAGGGGAAAGCAGTGCTGCAGTGCCTTCCCTGTATGTCTAAACGGACTCTCGCTGTACCTTCGCTGACTTGGGCTCCCACGACGCTGCCCGGGGCATGAAGTCCCGGCACGGACCGCAGAAGCGCTCAGCCGGCCGGGATGCCGGCTGCCCCGTGGCTGGCAGCGCTTGGGGCCCCTCCCTCTCCTGCGGACCCCGAAGGCCATGTAGGGGTTGGCACGCGGGGTCCTTTCCGGAAAGGGCGGTTCTGGGGGTCCCTGAGAGCGCAAAGAACGGAGTTCGGGGTTCACTCACGTTGTGCCCCTCAACCTGAGAAGGCCGGCGGACGGTACGCAGACCCCGGGTGCGCCCCTCCTCCCTCCACGGGCTGCGGGGAGGGGCACGGCGAGCGCCCTCCCACCCCCCTGGTGCCCGGCTGCCCGGCTGCCCGCTCCCTGGGTGGGAAAGCCCTTCTGGCCTCCCGTGGGTCGCAGCGAGGGGGGGCAGGGGCGGCGCCTCTCTCTTCCCTCCATCCCCGCCGCAAAGTTTTTCCGCTTTCGGCTGTGTTCCGCAAACCCAAGTGAATTACTTTCTGCCCAGGCTCGCAGCAATAAGCAGGAATGTTTTCAAGCCAGAGAGATTTGCGGGTTTGCCTTCCGGGCCCTCCAACCAGCTTTCATTGTCCCCGGATGAAGAGTGGCCCGGACAGCGGCATCGGGTGGCCCGTTAGGGCCGCTCCTGCCCGTGGACGATGCGGCGGCGTTCGCTGCAACTGCGGGGATATTTATGGCGAGTCCATGCTGTTTCTTAGGAAAATATTGATTTGTTAACAGCTGAATGGCTCCATGGCCATTAAGTCAGAGCAGTTGATCTTAAACTCCCCGCATTAACCAAAGAATAGGTTTACCTTAAAATTTTTACGATGTTTATTTACGTACCTAGCGAATGGCACAGGGAAGGCGGGGGAAGGACTGAAAGCAGCCCAGCTAAGGCAAAGGGATCGCCCAGGAGAGAATTTGTTTATTTATGAGGCCCCCTGGGGTGGTTCCAGCCTCTTGTTTCTTTGTACACCAGCCCAAGAAAAGGCGGGGGTCGCGTGGCTGTGTCACACCCTCTCAGCCCCAGAGAAGCCCACCATCGGGTTGCCCCAAGTCGGAAATAGCCCGAAGGCCACGGCCACAACGCCCAAAGGCAGGCCTGGGACAGGGTAGCCGCGCCGACTCCCCGCATCCCCTTGACAGCCTTGCCCCGCTGCCTCCTGATGATCTAAAAGCATCCTTAGGCGAGGACTTGAACTCCGGTCTCCAGAGTCGCGGTCCAAGGCTCAAACCACTGCACCGCGCCAGCGCTGGGCAATCCTTGTGCCAAAGACCACCCAGCTGCAACGTATTGGAACTGATGAGTGCGCGCGGCTGCCCGTCGCGGAGCGACCCGCCAGGCGCAGAGGCGGCGCGGAGCGCGCAATGCGCACTCACACGCACACGCGCACGCACACACTCGCGCCACGCGCCTCGTGCAGGAGGCCCGCGGCCTGGCGAGCGAAGGCAAGCAGGGCCTGGGCAGGAAGGGCGGCGGGGGAGAGGGAGGCTGGAACAGCGGGGGTCCCCGGTGGCCCCCCTGCCTGCCCGCCCCGCCCGGCCTCCGGAGGCGCCTGCAAAGAGCCGGGCGGGGCGGAGGGGTCCCCCGGAGTCCGAGGGCGGAGGGGCAGCGGGCGGGAAGGGGGGCTGCTGCCTCTTGGACCCCTCCGGGCCTTTGACGGCCGCCTGCTGCCCCCCGGTGGCCGTGCTCGGGAACGGCGCGTCCCTCTCGGCTGGGGCTGTGCGTCTGCAGGGCGAGCCTGTCAGGGGTGTTTCTGGGGCCGAAAGTGGGCGACGCAGCCACGGTCACCCAGTGGGCTCCGGTGGCCAAACGGGAAATCGCCCCTTGGTCCCCAGGGTGTTACCCCACGCTGCCTCTGCTCCTTCCCTCCCTCAGCCGGGTAAGAACAGCTGGGCAGCCGCTGCCGCCCCCCGCTGCTCCTGCTGCTGCGGAAGGAGGGGGCTCGGGGACCCCTCGGCGCCCCTCCAGCCGAATTCTGCTGTAGGATCTGCACGGAGGGGGCAATTTGTGAGATGGTCGCCTCAATGATGTAAGCAGGAACCACAGATTTGAGCCCCTTTCCACACTTTGGCTTCAGGGGGACAGTGTGGAGGAGGCCGGCTCCTTTCCCCACCCGTCGCGGGCCCTGGGGGGGAGTTTTCCATGCAAGAAAATGCTGCAGAGCCAGAGAGTGGGGGCAACTGGTGGTCTTTGGAAGGTGCCATGGACTACCAGGGATTAAATCCCAGATTTAAAATCCTAAAATGCATCAAATACTTACTTAAGGTTGCTCATCAAGGGTCCTCACATTTGGAGAAAAGTAGGAAATAAGTAAGGGCACACACTTCTATTATAATATTTTTATTGGAACGATTCCGTACCAATCTGTCTTCCTTCCTTCTTTTTTTAACTGTAAATCCTCATAGAATTTCTTGAAGTTTTCACAGACACCTTGTGAGGACATCACAGCCCCGCATGTCCAGAGACTGCAGGTTAAGGACCACCGCCTCAGACATTTGTCCGGAGCTGCTGTGCATTTGTAGCACCATCCACTGAGCCACTGAGGTGTTTGCTCCCAGGGCCCAGGATGGTAGGAAGCCTACATTTTATGTGCGCGCGCACAGTCTCTCTCTCTCTCTCTCTCAACATGCCTCATCCCTGACCAGCCTTGCCCCCATCCAGACCCATGAACTGCTTTCTTCTCCCATCCTGTGCTGAGAGATCTTCCCTCCTTTGGACCAAAAACAGGAGGATGTCTTATTAGTTGGGTGATATTCTAGAACTACTGACACAACTAATAAAAATTCTCCTTACCTGCTGGATTTATGGGCTGTTAAACAGGTTTCTTTGAGCCAGAGGAAGGCGGGGTGAGAGGCTATGAATGCCCCTCAAAGACACTCTGCTCTCGCAGGAAGGGAGAACGTGGGGTGCCAACGAAAATGAGGAGAAGACACCTGTGGCTTATGGCAGGAGGAAGGGCTCCCTCCAAGGGAAGCGCCTGTGGGCGAGGAGGAGCTCCCTGCTCTGGGCAGCAGAGGATGCCTCCGCATTGCTTGCAGAAACAGAAAGACTTGATCCGGAAAACAGACTGGCTTTCAAACACAGAGTGACACCAGGGCTGTGCGCTTTGTTCACTTCCCTGCAGCACCTGCCAGTCTGGCACCATTTCTTTTCAGGTGAGAACAAAACCAAGCCCCGTAAGGAGCAGTTGAGTGGCATGTTTAGTCTGGGAGGGAAAGACACAGAAGGGCTGAGGCAGAATCAGCTTTACCCACCCAAAGCTCTGCCACTGCACAGAAGAGGGAGGGAGCCTGTTTCCAGCCGCTCCAGAGACCAGGGCACGGCCCAACAGGCAGATGCCAACTAAGTCTGCGGGAGAAATGTCCAGAGCTGTTCAGCAGTGGAAAGGACCCCCTCAGGAACTGGCAGGGCTGAGGCAGAGGTTGGGTGGGCACTTTAGCCACACTGACAGCTCTCACTGACATGGGATGAACGGAGACTTGAGGGGACTCTCAAAAGGCCAGGAAAGAGCCAGGGTGTGGGGGAGAGGCTCCTGGGGCGGGGGAAGCGTGGTGCAGCCACAGGCTGGAGAACCATGAGGTGACCTCAGCTCATCATCGCTGTGCTCCAGCCCTTCCTTGACCCCCATCCCACGTCTGCTGTAATGTTGCTCTTTCTTAAAGATGGATCTTCTCTCCTTGGGTAGTTTTCCCCTGATTTGTGCCAGAGTTCCATGAATTCTTTCCTTCCCCAATGAGTGGGGCTGCAGCCTCCTCTTCCTCTCCCTCACCCCAATGTCTGCAGCAGCAGCACTCTGTGCCCGGCCTTTGGCTCCACGAAGGTGTTGCCCTTTTCCAAACAGGTAATGCCAATGCCTTTCAGCCCTACAGTGGCAGCAGTCAATGCCTCCTGCATACACGGAGTTCAGTTTCTCCTCAGGATGGGATGCCACCGTTTGGAGAATGTCACATGTAACCCCCCCCCCACACACACACACACACAGATCCCAGCACAGCCACCTGGACCTGCAACTCTCGCAAGGGCAGCAAAAGCATGAGAGCAGCCATTCCAAACAAAGAGACCTCTGTTTCCTCAACCCTCTCGCTGCCACCTTCCTCAGCAACACAGGCCCATCATAGCAGCTTTGGGAAGCCACCTCAGCACGCTAAGGGCCAGTTTGGCTCTGGAAAGGGGAGAGAGGGCTCGCTGAGGCTAGGGCCCCCCAAGAGCTGCACCAGCCCAGTCTCCAAGCAGTGCAGCCAGTGAACACGCAGGGCCTTGTCTCCAGGCGTGCGCTTGCAACTGAAACCTCCTGACAATTGCAGCCTCTTTGGAACTCCAGACTGGAGCCTGCTGAGGAGCTGCTCCACCTCTCCTCCCTCCCAGGGAGCCATCAGGGAAATTTTCTGCGGCACCATTCTCCCCTTCCCTCTTCCTTCGCCTGCACTGGCAGGCTTGGCCTTGGCTCAGCTCAGAGGGCAAGTCATGACCTCAGCATTCCAGATCATCTGAGCCCTGAATTACATTAGCCTGGCATTTTGACAGCAATTACCTGCACTCAGCAGCCTGAAAAGAAACAGCACACTTCCAGCTCCACAGATTATGGAACATATAAATACTGGAGACAGTGGGAAGAGGTCGGTGACAGAGAGATGATGGTATGTAATGACTGTACATTAATTTGGTATTAGAACCATTTTCTGAGACAAAGGTTATGAGACATACATGCAACATATTCAACCTCCGTTCAGCTCTTTGGCGGGAGAAACATCAACGGCTGATCGTACCCTTGGGAGCAACTTTCCCTTCATCCTTCCATACAATAAAGCTAATAACAAAAGCAGAGATATTAAAAATGGAATCTGAAAAGTAAGCCCAACCAAAATAAACATCTGATCTGTGCTGCCCAGAGGAACTGAGCAAAGGCTCAGGGGGACCAAGAGGAGGGTTCCTGACCACAGACTTTGCATGAAGGGCATTTCCTCATGGTCCGGAATCCACAGAGACAAACAGCAACTTTATCTTTCCTGGTCAGCACAGTTTGGAAACTGTCCCACAGCCACTTCCCCAAACTCAGGCTGATGAAATTGCTTCTTCCTTGAGGAGGAGGGGGATGTCAGAGAGTAAACCCTCACGCAGCCGCCCACCTCCTACCATGGTGGTCCAGGTGGTTCTGGGCACAGCCTGGCTGGGGTCTGTCCATCCATTTGGCAATGGCTCCCTTGGCTTCCATGCGCAGCCTTTTGGGGAGCCTGGACTTTCTGTCTGCAGGGTGTGGAGGAGGATAACGGATAAATATTAAAGGACAACAACAAACTTCGCTCCCCCTGCCCACTCTCTTACCTTTTTCCCTGTGCGTGCTTTCCTCCTGCAAAAACATCTCTGCTCCTTCACCGCCTGAGAACCCCAACAACAGTGTCCCCCATGCGGAAACGCACCCTCCCTCCGTCCTGATTTGGCAAGGGAAACCCAATCATCCCACCGTCATCCCCCCTTTCAGCTGCTCTTGAGTAGCCCAGAGCCCCCTCCCCTCCAGCTCCTCTCTTGGGCCTCAGCAGTTGAAAACTGAGTTTAAACTTCAGGAATTGTTGCTCTTAGTTAGCTCGGCAGGTGAGGGACGCCCTGTAGGCTCAGGCAGAAGCCAACTGCTTCAGCCTCCCTCAGCTCATCTGTCCTTCCTTGTCTATAACTTTTGCTGTCTTGACCGCACTCTGCGGTTGCCTGGCCACACGTGTCTCTGTTTTCATTCACAAAGTGTTGGAGGGTCTGAGAAAAGCAAGGAGAGTTTTAGCAATTGACCAGGGAGCCTCACTTCATCCCCATCCCACCCCTCACTGGCCTTCTAGAGAGCCACTGGCCAGTCTTAGGGTCAGGGCAACCACTGCCACCAAGCCCCCTTTTGCCCTGAACCTCCAGGGGCCTAGGAAGAGGGCGAAAGCCACCCCTGGCTCCTCTGCAGAGAGGGCTCTCAGGGGCAGATCCAGACGGGCTACCCCAGCACCCAGAGCCAAGCCAGGTGGCCCTGCAAAGCCACAATCTGGGACAAGCCTGCCAAAGCTCAAGACTTTAAGCATTCTGGAAAAGCACCCAGAGGACAGCGGGATAGGGCCGCCCTCTCTCGGTTGGTTGTTTTTACTCTTTAATGGGTTTACAGCCTGCTTTTCGAGTAAGAACCTCACAAAGCAAATTAGAACTGATGAGAAAGGCAGAGTACAGGAGGCTCTCCCTCCCCGCGACCTCTGACCTCTGCACACACAAAGACAGGGCCACGCAAGGGGTCACCTCCCAGTACAACCAGTGGGTGCAATGTGCATGCGAGGGCACTGCCGTGGGCACCTCAGCATCACATCCCTTGACTATAACAGGCGTCTTTCATTTTCCGTGGGGGTTCCTGGCGTAGAACCGCTGAATACATGGAACAATACATGCTGTACACGAGCAAGCCCTAAAAACAGTCCCCACCGTGCATAAACCACAAATATGAGAAACAAGAGGAAAGAAAAGGGCAGAGGGGCAGGGTGCCCCGGGGGAGAATGAAAGCCCCGTGGGTGGGGGCACAGAGAGGTCACAGGCATGCCAGGGAGTCTGAAGAAGGGGCACAAAGGGCACCTGGCCCCACTTCAGATCTACTCCACTCTTTGGGAGTTTCCTTACAGGTACCTGCCTTGTACTTGTAAGCCCAGCAAGGCATAGTGGTTTGAGCATTGGGCTAGGACTCTGGAGGCCAGAATTCAATCCCCCACTCAGCCATGGAAACCCACTGAGCGATTTTGAGCAAGTCACGCCGTCTCAGCCTCAGAGGAAAGCAACGCTGGCAAACTCCTCTGAACAAATCTTGCCAATAAAACCTGGTGATAGGGTTGCCTTGGGTCCCCCACCCAAGGTCAGAAGCTTGAAGGCGCTCCACACCCTCTGCTCCTGGTGCTGTTGGTTTGACTGGTCAGGGCCACATTTGGCCCCAAAGGGCCGCCTGGCTGAGTATCCCTGCAGCCCTCCCTGCTGGGCCAGTCAAGCTCCCCTCTTCCTCGTCTGTGTCCTTTGCCTTCATGGGCATATTAATCTTCCCATTTCAAGGTGCAGAATTTTCAGCCTCTGCAAAAGAAACTGGGCACTGATAATGGCAACACCTTCCCCTGCTTTCTGCCTTTGCTAAAGAGGCACAATTCAGTCCATTTCACACTTCTGGCGGACTAGCTGAAGAGAGCTTTTCGTGATGACAAACCTCACCTGCCAATCCTGGCCCATTCCAGAGTCATGCAGAAGCAGGGTGGTCACAATTTCACAAGTTCTTGCCTATGCAAATTTGAAAGACCGACCTGCAGAAGCAAAACTCCAGCTGAAGCAAGAGCAAATGACTTGTCTGGGGGGGCAGGAAGTGGGCGATGACGCCACTTTCCGGGAAGTCCTCCTGCCGTCACTCAACCACAGCTGGATTGCAAGAATGTTGCATCCAAGAGCTGCACCCATCTTCCAGGAGTCCCCAGGAGTCCCCGTATGACCCACTTCCCACTTTGCTCGAAGGCTATTTCCATTCCAGAAAGAACGTGGCTCACTTGGGAAATCCAGACCAGGCCTCACATGCCCGAAGGTGAAAAGGATCAGCGTTCACACTGGTGACTCACGATTGGCAAAGTGCCCAAAGTCCAGACTGTCTTCAAACGCAGAGGAGCTCTTGCCCAGCATCCAGCTGGAAGTCCCAACAAGGGCACCATCAATTAGATTTCATTTGGGTCTGCGTCCCCACCAAGGGGAAGTAGCAGGTTAACAGTCCCTATGGATCAGTGGAACCTCCGGCACTCCCAGGTCAACTCCCTCCCCCCAATGATCCACATTCAGCAGAGACAGACTGGGCGGATTGCAGCAATCGGTCAGTGCAAGAAAGCTGCTTCTCTGGCATCTGGCCTGGTGGCACTGCCCACTGCCAGGCCTCCCACAGAGATGTCCCCCTGCCCACCCTCCCATACTTTGGGAACAACAGAATCTCCTAGATCTGTACATGGTGTCAAGCAAACTATGAAAAGGTAGCCACTCAGAGAGACACAGCCAGCTACTGGTCCGCATCCCCACCTCACTCTTTAAACAATAAATCTAGCTGACCGTGCATTCTGTCATCTCAGTTGCATTTGGAAGAGGAGGGTATTCCTTTTGCACAACCCTTGGGGTGCCTTACTTGTGTGTTTCTGCATGGCAAGGAGTTGGATTCAGTGCCTCGTGGAGTGGTCTCCAACTCCTTCAGTTTCTGTGACTCTGTGATCCCATCTCAGTCCCTTGAAATCATCCCAGAAAACCAAAGCAGAACATTTACATAGTGGTACAGACCAGCTCTTTTGCTTTAGAAAAAAATGCAAGATGTTGCTGGCCCTAGAGAGGCAAAGCCCTGAAGAAATCTAGGAATTGTCATCCTCATCATCAGTCATCACCACCACCGTCACTGAAGAGAGAGTCCCTCATTCATGATGGCCCCGATAACATCCTGAGCTCCGTGACGCTGACTTCCTCTGCCCCTCCTTCTGATGGCATGTTCAGCACTTGAACACCAAGGACGTTGCAGCCCAAAAGGAGTCACTGAGGAGGCACCCACAGGCTCAGAGGGACCCCAGAGTTTACAGAAGCACCCGAAGTACTGAAAGAAAAAGATAAGCCATGGAGACAGTCCCCATTTCCCCATTATTGTGGTTGTTGTGTGTCTTCAAGTCATTTCCAATTTAAGGCCACCTTAAGGCAAACTTATTTTCTTGGCAAAATTTGTTCAGAGTGGTTTTTGCCTTTGCCTTCCTCTGAGGCTGAGAGAGTATGTCTTGCCCAAGATCACGCAGTGAGTTTCTTGGGCTGAGCAGGGATTCAAACCCCGGTCTCCAGAGTCCTGGTCCAACACTCAAACCACTGCTTCATGCTGGGTCTGTTTCCCAAGCACACGTGCAAATAGCCCCACGAAGACTGAACATGCTCAGCAACCCCCCAAAACAGGGTGTCTCTTCAGGGATTGGGGAAAACGGGCGGGGGAGTATTCAGGAAGTCTGTACAGCAGCCTTTCAGAAGGACGTGTTTCAGCCATCTCCATGGCAGAAGGACAGCTGCAGGGTGGGGGGGCTCCTCTCCAACCTTTCGTCCACCAGGGATGGTTTGCCATCAGGAAGCAGCGAGAGCACCTAAGAAGAGCCAAGGCCTTCGATGGTTCCACCCCCACACACATGTTTAGCCTCTCTGTTAGTACCTTCTCAGCCTTTTTGGACTACTAGTACCAAAAAAAAGTCACACTCCCCCAGCCTGGGGGCTCACAAAATATGCCATTTGAAACTAGCCTGGCTATGCCAGATGGCAAACTCACACAATTTGGGGAGTGGTTTTCCCAATGTCATTTTTTCTGGGATCCATTCACTTCTGCTCAGAGTGACGACCAACAAAAATTCAAGATTTTCACAATCTGCATGTTCTGCAACCCAACCACATCCTATTCTTGGAGCGGGAAAGTAGCTGTATTTTCATGGCTTGTGAAATCCATAGGTGCCAAAGGGAAGTTCTGACAGTGACATCCTGCCTGCCACAGAGTACATAAAGAGTCCAGACGGTAGAGCAGACACTCATCCGCACCACAACGACGGTGGCAGCAACCTTAGGGGTTAGAAAGGCTCGTTTCCTCGAAAGTGAAGTCCTCCATACAGGTACAAATCGGCACCAGAGTTCATGGGGGTGGGGGGGTGGAGGTGCGTGTGTGGCTTGCTTGCAGAAATCAGTTTATGACTGCCTTATCCATTTCCAGCCAAGAGTCCCTAAAAGAATCAAGAGGACCCATTTTGTGTGCCTGCCTTCCAGTCACCTGTCAGTTTATGGTGACCCCATGAATTTCCTAGGATTTCCTTAGGCAAGGTGCCTCAGAGGTGGTTTTGCCAGTCCTTCCTCTGAAATAAAACCTACAGCACTTGGTATTTGTTGGTGGCCTCCCATCCAAAGACTAACCAGACTGAGCCTGCTTAGCTTCCATGATCAAACAGAAGTTGAGGGTGTCTGTAGGGTATTTTGGTCCAGGGAAGCACCTTGCTGAGGTCTTATTATGAAACCCCAAGGAGATGCTCCTGAGTCAGTAGCCAGGTGGTCCATCTGAAGTGGTGAGTGAGCGCGCTTAGAAATCCCTGTCCATGTGGCCCCCTGAACTCCCCTTTTTAGAAGACTGCCAGGGAACGAGTGATCAGATGGGGCTTGTGGGCTAAGGGACCCCAACCACCCCCTCTCTCCTGACCTGAGCTCTGCGCTGTCTGAACTGCTGGCAATGAGAGGAAGAGGTATGAAACCCTGGTTCCCTGACACTCCTCTCCATGTTCTGCTTCCTAGCCAGGGAGAAGGTCATGGCTCACGTTCCTGAGTGCCAAGACGAGGTGATGGACTTCTGCAGGTGAGCAAAGAGGTGGCTGCACAAGGTTGACCCCCTCATGACCACTTCCTTCTTCCCATGGGTTGTTGCGCTGTTCCCTTACAAACCATCCAAACACAGGTTCTCAGGCAGCCGAGCCATTTCTGGTTGACAGGAGATCTCCAGAGCCATTTTGGCCCAGCTCTCGGCCTAGATATGGAACAGAAAGAGCAATGGTTGTCCAAACAGAGGAGGCATTGGGCCAGAGGAGACCCCCTCTGCTGCTTTTCCCCACCTTCTCCCAAACTTTTGATACCACCAGTCACTGGTATCCTTTAGGGGCCCATCTTTGGCAAGAGACTTGCTGCCAGGGTGCAGAAGTGGTTCTCAATCCGCTCCCCCCCCCCGGACAGGTGGCTTGAGAAGGTGCTGGGACCTCAGGAAGCTGCTTTTTAAAAAAGAATTCATCAGGTTATTTATTGCAAGCCCACCATAAGCAATTTGTTGCATTAACATCCCATTTTAAGGCACATTTTAAAGCACCAGGTGCCAGCTGAGAAGCCCTCACGCTTCTCCCTTTTGGACTCCCTGGCCTTTCTGGATGCTCCCCGGGGCGCCTCCTGTGGAAAATGGCACATGAATCAGAACAGGGTGGGGGGATGAAGGCATGAATCACTCTGGACGGATCCACCTTCTCTCTGAGACGTCTGGAGGCATCCCCACCTGGTGCAGCCTGGAGCCACCCAGATGTCTGGCTGCCACTCCCATCCATGCCAGGAGAATGGTTCATCGTCATCAGATCAAGGACCAGTGAAAAATATTTGCACATCAACGGATGGCCAGACTCTTAGGGAGCAGAGCCTTTTGAGACAGACAAGTACATACGCATTCATGCGCCAAATCTGTCAGTTACTTGGAAGTAACAGTTACTGCAAGCTGTTCTTACCTTGAGGAAGCTGTCTCCAGTTCTTTGGAAATGTCCCCATTGCTGGTGTGACACGTGGCTCTTACTGTGGGGCAGCATCTCTGGAGCAGCACTCCTGCCGCCCCCTCTCCCAGGGGTCTGGGGGCTTCCTCTTTCCCTCTGATTAACGGCGTTTCTTGCTTGTCGGTTACAGCATGAACGAGATTGAGTTCTACGCAGGGGATCAACCCGGCTCCAGGAAGGTAAGACCCCTCCCCTTGTTCCTTCCCCTCAAAACAGATCAACTGGAATTCACAGGCCTGTAGGGGGGGCATGGGGGCAGAGGGCTAATGATCGGAGAGCCAGGGCAAGCAGGGGCACTTTGTTCCCTCTGCTTCTGAGACACCCTGGCAGGCAGGCAAGCAGGCAGGAAAAGGCATTCTCTCTCCTCCTTCCCTCCCGGCCAGCCAGACTCTCCTTCTCAGGTCGCAGCCCCCTCCCCTAGAGCAGAGAACCTTCAGGGGGCGACAGCAGCCCTCTCGGCAGGAGGCTGGCACACCGCCTATCCTGGCAAGTAGGCACCAGAGAGCATCAGGCCCCTGGTGGTCCAGAATGTGGGACCAGGTCTGATGGTCTGAAGAGAGAGGAGAGGAGATTTCAACTGAATATTAGCAGTAACTTCCTGACAGTGAGAGTGGTTTGACAGCAGAACCCATTGCCTAGGGAGGCGCTGGGTCTCCTCTCAGCATCCTGAAAAGGGGGCTGGGCAGCCAGGTGTTCTTGGGACACTCTAGCACTGGGCAGGGGGTTGGACTCTGTAGCTTATGGGGACCCTTCCAGCTCTATGATTCTAAGATTCTGCCCAGTGCAGCAGGCTGCGGCTCGTGGCCAGTACCCAGGAGGGGTCTCAGGCTCAGTCTGACAGGGAGGTCTGAAATTTGGGAGATTCATTTAGTGCCTTGCTGTGGCAACGGGGTGGCCAGTGTCAGTACAATGTGTTGTGAGAAAGGTGATGTTTTTGTCATGAGCCTCCATGCCTCTGCATGGGAGGCCAAATGGGATGGTTGTACTCCTGCACGCACAAGAGTTGCACCCAAGAGGCCAACGCAAGGCACTCGTCAGGGCCTGAGCAGCTTCTGTCCTGGGGGAGAAGGGAGGGAACACGGCAGCAGGAAGGGAGCCGGCACTTATCAGGAGACGTCAGCTGGTCTCTCCTCTGCCCGCAGGATTCCTTCTCAGAAGAGCCGAGGCACCCCGCCTACCTTCCTCCCCAGGCCTGCGAGCTGGGCATCCAGGTGAAGATCAGCAAGAAGCCTTCGGGCAGGGGCTTCCAGAAGGCTGCCATCATTGTGGTTGCAATCGAGAGGATGAGGAAGAACTCAGCAGCCCGGCTGTTCAGTGACAACGACCTGATGGACATCCTAAACACAGTCTTAGGTAGAGTACGGAGTGCCAGCTGAAGGCAGGAAAGGAGGAGGCCTCTCACATCTCTTCCTGCACCGAAAGCAGCACCAAGCCTTTTCTCCCAACTAGCGCCCGACAATGAACCAAGCACAAGCCATGGCTGCAAAGTGCCAGCTGCTCCTTTCCCCATGCAAGAGCAGCCCACAATAGTGCTCCTAAGGCCCCGCCCAGCGGCAGCGGCAGCAGCACAGTGCCACCCCACGCAGATGGCGCCCTGGGCAAAAGCGCCACTGAGAAGCACGCCGGAGCTTTCTCCTGGCAGCAGGGGTTCCATCTAAGAAACACACGGGGCTCCTGGAAGGGCTTCCTTTAGCCCCACCAGAGGCAAGCCATGCAAACAGCCATGCAAAGAAGGAAGCCCTTCAATGCCCTAGCATGAGGCAAGAAGATCCCCTTCAAAGAGTGGGAGGGAAACCACTCCTGCCCTCTGCTTGGCCATCCCCCCACCACACGCATGCACACACACACATACACAGACTCTTTGGTCTGCTGCAGAGAAGGGCAGTGCCTGGAGCCTCCCTCCCCTCTCCCCATTCCGCTGCCTTGACACCCCCATGGGGAGAAGCCCTGAGGCTGTGCACAGCAGGGGCTCCAGCAGGGGCTCCAGCAGGGGCTGTGGGACTGTGGGATGCTTTAGTCAGGGCACTGAGAGATGCCAAAGCCTTGGTGGTGCATAGCCCCAGGTGGAAGAGAAGCCACTGGGAAGGCACTTGCCACCCTTGTCTTTGTCCTTTTCCTCCTCCTTCCTCTTCTTTTCCTCCTCCTCCTCCTTCCCCATTTTCCTAATAAGACTCCTGGGTGGGAGGGTCTCACTGCAGAGGGCACTGCATTTCCCATGAAAATGGATCTCAACCTGGGGCTCATTTATCGTCTTCAGAACCCGTAGATTTCAACACCTGCACCGTCACCTACGCCACGGATTCCATCTACCAGTTCTCAGAAGACGTCTGCTACTCCATCCAGGACATCGCCCACAAGTCCCTCGTCCTGCACGAGCCGCCCATGGAGCTGGTGGCCCTGCACCTCCAGGACGCCAACATCAACTGTGCAGGTAAAGCCCCCTGCCGCCTCCCCCAGGCCCCCGGGGCCACTCTCTCTTTGGGCCAGTCCCAGCCCACGCAACGGAGACCCAGCTTTCTGACTTCGTCCTGGCCACCAGGACAGAAAGTGCTCCCTTACGTCTGGTGATTGACGTTCCTTCCCTGTATTTATTTTTCAGTGAGGCTGAAGATGTCTGTCTATCGCCCCAAGAGGGAGGCAGGCACTGCAAAGACCCCCGTTGCCCTGAACATCAAGGGGAAGAAGCTCTATTTGTCTTGCGTGCTGAAGGGGGACCAGCCTGTCCTGCAGCTGGAGGTGAGCAGCCTTCCTCTGTTCTTGTTTGGAAATAAGAGAAGGAAGCTAGGGCAGGGACCCTCCCTCTTGGGACAGGGTGTGGTGGCTAGCAAGCATTCCTCCCCTGAGGAATGCTTGCTAGCCACGTGGATCTTCCTCTGGCGTGGGCACTTGTTCCTCCAACACACTTTCTCTTTTGTGCTGCTCGCCTGGAGCAAAGGGATTCACACAGGAGCGTTGCATCGCCCCCTCCGGCAGGCAGCTGGCTTTAAGAAAAGAAAGCAGAGCCCAAGATAGGCTTTCTCTCAGCTGAGCTCTCTTCTCCAGCTTTGTTTGTTAAAAAGCAACAGTGTCCAGGGTTTTTAGAATGAAAATGCTGTTTGAGTGTTTTAGTGAGCAAAGGCCTCCTGCCAATGCCTGGCTAGTTCACCAGCAGCCAGGAAAGGAGGGTCTCCCCTGAGCTCTGTCTCCTTCGGAGGAGACCCTGCAGCTGTAGGGAAAGAGGCACCTGGGCACGATCCGCAACTGGCCCGGCCTTTCTGCGTGGGTGCCCCTCCAGGCCTGCTCTCGGCCCGGCTACCTGATCACTGCTGGAGCTCAGGGCCAGACACGGCATTCTCCCTGAAAGGCATAGTGGCCGACCGCTGCCTTCTCGCCCCGATTCTCCAAATCAAGTCTCCTTGGAGCAAGCGCCTGACCTCACACCCTCACGGCCGGCGGCTTGCCCACCCTGCCCCCGGCGCACACACGTGGGGCTGCCCATGGAGGCACGGGGCAATCATGCCGGACGGCTTCCGTGAGATGCCCACGGCGGACAGACGGGTCCGGCTCGAGCCTTCTCCGGAGGGTCAGCTGCGGACTTTGCTCTGGGGACCCGCAAGGCTCGGGGGCTCCTCTACAGAGCAGCAAGAGGCGGGCGGCGTGAGGGTGCCGGACGGGGGCTGGGACCATTCGAGGGAGCGAGAGAGACCTGCCCGCGGGGTGGATCCCCCTCTTTGAAGGGTCGGGTGGACGATGGCCAGAGTGCAGGGAGGGAAGGTGGGGTCTTGGAAAGAGCTGGGGTCCTCCTGGTTGAGCGGAGGGGGCTTTGAAGGTCCTGTGGGGATCCGCTTGGGGCCACTTTGGCTCCTCCGCAGCCTCAGCCCGAGGCCATCCCTTCAGAAGGGAGAACAGATGTTGCTCATGGAGTCTTCAGTACGGATGCGAAGGGCGGGCGGGGGACGGGGGAGCTCCCCCTCAGTTCTCCTCTATCCCTTTTCCAGGGAAAAAATAATAATATAGCAATCAATCATCATCATCTGAAAAATGGGTGGGTGGGTGGGTGAGAAGGAACTATGGGGCAGGACCCTAGAAGGGGCGTCCCCCCTGCCCCCCCGAGGGGCCCCCTCCGCGCTGCCCTCGCTGGCGGGAGGGGGCTCGGGCCCCGGGGGCGGGAGGGGCAGGAGGGCCTCTCCAGAGCCGCGACCCCCGTAACCGCAGCCCTCCTCGCCGTCCGCAGGAGGCCCACCTGCAGGGCAACCTGGACCGCGCGGCGCTGGGCCGCTTCCTCTTCTACCGCGTGACCGGGGAGCACACGCGCTTCGAGTCGGCCGCCTTCCCCTCCTGGTTCATCTGCACCTCCGCCCGGCCCAACGAGCCCGTCGGCATCACCAACCGCCCCGGGGAGGCGCGCATCGTGGACTACCAGCTCTCCGACTAGGCCGCCGCCGCCCCCCCCCGGCCTCCCACGCGGGCCGGCCGCCCGGCCGGGGAGGCGGGGAAGAGGGAGCCCCGCGCCCGCCGCCAAAGGACAGACGTTCTCCGGGAGAAGGAAGCGCCGCGCCCGCATCGCTGACAAGTGTCCCGTCCCCGTCCCCGTCGTCGTTGTTATTTATGGGGTGGTATTTAATGAGGGTATTTATTAATCGTGTCGTAACTGTGACTGTGGAATAAACTGTGCCTGTGCCCGAAAGAGCGGCTGCGCCCCCTCCTTCCGAAGGCGCCGCGGGAGAGGCCGAGGCGGAGGCGGGGAGGGGGAGGCGGCCGGCCGGGGCCCAGCGCGGCTCCCTCCCGTCGCTCCCCCTCCCCCCGGCCGGCCTCGGCGCCCGCCTCCTTTCCCCCCGGCAGCCGGAGCGCCGCGCGCGGCCCCCGCCGCCTCTGCCCGAAGGCGCCCCCCGGACCCCGCCCGGCAGAAGCGGGGAGGCCCCGCGCGGCTCCCCGGCGGAAGGGCGGCCTCCGGCACCGGGAGGCGGAGGGGACCCTCCCTGGCCCCGCCCGCCTCCCATTGGCTCCTGTGAACCCCCAGTGGGGGGGGCCACGGGCGCCCGCCTCCCCCGCCGCGGCTGCAGTGGACCCCCCACCCCGGCCGTCCCCACCCCGGGACTCTGAGGCTGTCCTGCCCGCCCGCCCCGCCGCCAATAGAGGAAGCTCTGCAAGCGTTCTCTAAAGCGCTTCTTTATTCTCGCCTGGAGCGGGGAGGGAAGTCTTTCCAGAGCGCCAGGGGCCTCTCCGCGCCCGGTGCTCCTGCGGAGGGGGGCCGTGCGCGCACGCGCTCCGCGGGCCCCGGGGCCAGGCGGCCTTCCCTCCCCGTTTCCCGCCACGGTAGATGCGAGCGAGGGGGGACGGACTCTTGGGATCCAGCAGAGCAGCGACTGGCAAGAGCCGGACCCGCGTCTGAAGCCAGCGTGGCCCTTGGTGGCCGCTGGGAGACGCTCAGGGTCGGGGGCGGAAGCACTTGGGATCCGCTGCTCCGGCGGGACCCTCCCCAGGCTCCCCCCCGTCCCTCCTCCCCGTGTTTCCCCTCCCTCCCCCCTGCGGGCCCCCCACTGCCCGCAGCCTCCTCCCAGCCCCGGCAGAGCCCGGAGACGCCCTTTGTTCCGGGGTGGGGGCGGGGGCTGCCCCCAAACACAGCACTGGAGGAAGGGCTCCGCTCCAGAGAGGGGCCGGAAACAAAGGCAGGGCTGGGACCACCCTGTGGCGGAAGAGAGGCCCCGTCGGGCGGCAGCTCTCTCAGGCAAAGCCCCGCCGCCTCGCCCTTAGCCCGCTGACTGGGGAGCCCTTAGGGAAGAGGGGCAGGAGCAAGCGGGGAGGGGGGCTCAGTTAGTGCTCTGCCCCCGGAAGCGTGACCAGCTGACTCGGGGGCTTTGGGCTCCTTCTTCGCGAGGGACAGGTGGGCTGGGCTAGCGGGGGAGCGCCCCCGCTTCCCTCCCTCCGCAGGCAGCCGAAGCCAAGCCCTGCGGCCCTCCGTCTCCAGCGGGCTCTCCCTCGGCATCCCGGGGGGTGGCAGCGGAAGGTCGGGCCTCTTCTTCCTCGCGGCGGCTGGTTTCTCGGGAAGTGCCTCGGTGCGCCTGCGGGAGGAAAACTGCCTCTCAGGGCTGTGGGCGGGGAGCGATCCTGTGGCCCCCCGGATCTTCTCGGATTCCAGTGCCCATCATTACCCAGCCCTGGCCGCTGCGGGGGCAGGCCGGCAGCCTCCGGAGGGCCCCCGTTGCTCGTCTCTGCCGCGCGCACTTCCCTCTTGACTGCTCTGTGGCAAAGCAGAATGGCTGCCCCAGAACGCGTAGGTGAGGCTCGGAGCTGCTGCCTTCCCTGCGTTCTCCTGGGTGCCTCCGGACAGGGGACGTGACTTGGGAGCTCATGAATGCAGGGCAGAAAAGGCAGCGAGCCGCCTCGAATGGCCCCAGAATGCAAAGTGGATGTTTATGCCCATCTGCCAATCCCGCCTGCTCCTGAGAGGGCCTTAAGGTGACACCCGGCCCTGTCCAGCGGATCTTGCTGACTTTGCTGGGGCCTCGGACTTCTAGCTTGGGGCCTGGGTCCGGCCATTCCCTCCCCCCTCCAAGTTTTTAAGTATTTTGACGCAAGGAATTTGAAAATAACAGTTGGGTGTCCAAACGGACCCTTTGTCCCAGGCTTTTGGGCACCAGGTGGAACCAAAGCGACGCATACCGTCAACGAGCAGGCTCCCTTTGGAAGCCGCACGGATGAAATGCGGGGCCTCCTTGGAGCGCTGTTTTCTCACTTTCACCTCCGCCCCAGCGTTAGGCTTCGGACTCTGCGGAGACGCCTCCGCCCACGCACCGTACCCAGGGCCCTTCCCTCCCAAAGGCCCCCTCGGTGGTCGTTACCCGAAGGCCCTGCCTGCCCCTCACCGCCTCCCTCTCCTCCCCGCGCCCTCCCCGAGGAAGGAAGCCCGGCGCCCTCCCCTCTGCCCCGGGCCCCGGCGGCTGGGGGGCAGCAGCGGGGCTGGGCGCGGGAAGAGAAGGGCCGCGGGCCCGGCGGACTCACCGGCTGCCCGACGTGGTGCCCCGGCAGGAAGCCGCCCTCGCCGAAGTCCGCCCGCACGTGCTCCACGGTTGATTCATGGGGCATCTGGAGGGAGGGGGTCAGACTGGCATAAAACTTGCCCGCGGGAGCGGCGGCGGCAGACTCGGCTCCCCCGCCCCAGCCTCCGGCAGGGCGGACTCGCCCCGGAGTGGACCGCTGCCCTCCTCCCAGCAGGAGGCCCGAGGAGAGGTCACCCTCCCCACCGTGCCAGGGCCCGGATCCCGCCTACCAGGGTGGGGGGCGCCCGGAAGAGGTAGCTGAAGGGGTAGTAGAGGAAGTGGAGGAAGGAGGCGGCGTAGAGGTCGGCGTATCGGGTCAGCTGGCTGGCGAAGAGGGTCTGGCGGGAGCCGCAGCGGAAGAGGCTCCCCATCTTCCCGTAGCACATGTCCATCTCGTGGGTGACTTTCTGCCAGCGAGGGAGGAGAGGGTCCGCTCAGCCGGCCGCCCACCGGAGAGGACCCGGTGGGCCCCCCAGCAGAGTCGAGCGGGAGCGGGAGCGCGAGGGGAGCGCCAGACCTGGATCTGCCTCTTGAGAGCGCTGACGTCCGGCCGCTCGCTGCTCCCGCTGTCCAGGTATCTGGGGCGGGGGGGCTGAGCTCAGTTCGCAAGGATGGCACCGGCCACGCCGCCAGGGTGCCTCCGCCGCCCCCCTCCCGCGCCGATGGCGTTGCGAGAGTGGAAGGCGCCGGGACGTTCTTGCTGACCGCGCCCCCCCCGGTCCCCTTCCTGGCATCCGGCCGAACCTCCAGAAGCTCGGAGGCCCGGCTCACGCTTCAATCAGGGCTGGGCGGGGGGAGTGGGAAGCCCCCAGCCCTCCCTCTCCCCCGCCCGCCCCCCGACGCCGCCGCCCGAGGGTCTCCTGCGCCCCGCTCACTGGTACAACTCCGCCAGGAAGACGTCCAGGCTCCGCAGCTCCTCAAAGAGTTCTGCCAGGAAGGAGAGAGCGGGAAGGCCGTGAGGATTGGGGCCGGGGGGCGCTGCCACCTTCTCTGGCCCCCTCTACCTCGGCTCCCCGGGGCCCCGAGAGCGCTTTGGCCTCCCAGCTACCAATCGCTCTAGGAGGAACCTCGCACCTCCAAGCGCGCCCGGAGAGTTGGGGGTCTTCCGGCCCCCGGGCCTTTGAGGCCAGCCAGCCCTCCGTCCAAGCCCAAGACTGGCCGATCGGGCTGGCCGGAGGGGCGCCGGGGGAGTCTCCAATCGCAGCCCAGCTCCCCGCCCGGTCCGCCTCCCCCCGCCTCCGCACCGCTTTTCTCGGTCCAGACATGGAGCTCCCTGGCCAGTTCGGGCACCACCAGAAAGGTGCGCCAGCCCTGCCGCTTCTTGGACTTAAGGATGTCCCCGAAGATGTGGTCCCCGATGTACAGGATGTCCTTCCCCTTCACCCCCAGGAGGTCACACACCACGTCCGAGGAGCCTGCGGGGGGAGAGCGTTGGCCCAGAGGGAGGGGGCAGCAGTGGGGGGTCAGTCCCCCGCCCCCGCCGTCACCCCACAGACAGAGAGGTGGAAGGGGCGGCGCGGGGAGGGAGGGAGGGAGGGTTCCTGGACTTTACCTCCAGAGTAGACCGCGCAGTGCTGGAGGGGGCCCGTGTAGGTCCCAATCCGCAGCTTCCCTGTGTCCTGCAGTCAAAGGCAAGGGCGGCAAGGCGGGTAAGCGGGAACGAGGGGCGCCGAATGGGCTTCCTCAAAGGGAGCGCGTGGCCCTAGGCTGGCAGAGAGCGGGTAGGACCCTCTCCCTCCCTTTTCGAACAACCCTGGCCACAAACTGCGGGAGGGGGGCACAACCGGGAAGGAGGGCATCGCCAGCCACGGGAGGCCGGGGGCACCACTGTCCTCCGCTCGCCCTGCTCCAGAAACTGCTGGGTAACTCCATCCGGGAGGCGCCCCGGCACCCGACCGCCTCTTGCTTCTGGTTGGGGAGGAGCTTCCGCCAGCCTCCTTCCCTCACACCCACCCCCGGTACTCACGGTGTTGACCTGGCGCAGGACAGTCCCCTCCGCGAAGAAGAGCGGCTTGCGGGTGTCCACCACGATCAGGTCGAAGTAGGAGCGCCAGGGTCGCGGGGGGTGGGGGTGGCGGCTCTCCTGTCAAAGGGGAGGGGGGCAGGAGGAGGGGGATCAGCCGGGGTGGGCGAGAGGCCGGGCTTCGGAGGAGGCGGAACAGGAGACGCGGGAGCCCCGGTTCCTTCTCCACCTCTGCCACCCTTCCCCCGGACGGTCTCAGCCGGGTCTCCCTCACCGCCTCCGATCGGGGGATATGGGGCGGCTCCTGGCCTACACGGCAGAGCTGTTGTGAGGAGCGCAGCAGGAGGCTGGGCCTAGAGGCTCCCGCCCTTCCATCTCTGCGTGGCTGCCCAGCACCGGCGTGCGGCCCCCGCGCCCCGGGAGGGCGGGCGCCCGGTCCGGCCTGGCTCTCCGGCAAAGGGCGGGCGTATGGCCGAGCCGCCTGGCGCCTCCCCCGGTCCCCAGAGCACCCCTCGCGCAGAGCGAGACCACCGCTCTGCCCTCCGCTTGCAAGGGGCCGCCGGGACAGGCCCACGCCCGGGCGGCCACGGCCCACGCGCCCCGTGGACTCACCTGCCCTTCTTGGCTGAAGTCGAACAAGTAACTCATGATCGCCTGCAGGGAGAGAAGCCCCCCGGGCGCGGGGCGGGTGAGTGGCCATCTGGACCCCGGGAGCGGTCCAAATGGCCTTGGTGCCGGGGGAAGGGGCAGGGCGGGCACTCCGCCTCTCTCTGCGAGCGGGCTTTGCCCACCGGAGGCTTTGCGGCTTCCGGAGGGACCTTGGGGACAGCCCCCCGAGGGGACAGGCGCGCCCACCACCGGGGCGGGGAGCGGGAGGCCGGCTTACGTCCGTGTAGCTGTAGTCGCTGTTGGTGGCGAGGAAGACTTTCGCGGCGTCCTTCATGCGACTCAGGAGAAGCGGGATCCGTGCCTGCGTGAAGGTTTAAATCGCTTTATGTTGATATCCTGATGCGTTGAGCTGCATTGTATTTATTTCATTTTGCCTTGAGACCCAGTTTTGGGGCAAAGGCGGGCTACGAACAGTCATACGTCGGCCACACAACCGCAAGAGGTTTCGGGGCCAGGGGCAGATGGTGCCGATGTGCAGCCGGGACTGTTGCCGCAACCGGGGAGGGGCACGGAGAAGGAGAGGAAGCATCACCCCTGCCGGACTCCCAGCCTCAGGCAGCCAGAAAGGAAGAGGCGGAATCGGGGCTCCTGGATTTCTTTTGGGCCGCCGGCACCCCCGGCGCAGCCGAGCTCCAACGCCGCGCGTCCTCCTTCCAGGAGCAGAAGGGGGGCGGGCGGGCGGGCGGGTGCCTGGAGGGGTCTCCCGAAGACCCTGTGCGGGAGGGGGAGCCCCCCAGTCCCCGGGCGCACTCACGTCCTTGGCCACGTACTTCGGGAGGTCCTCCAGCGTCTTCTCCTTCAGGCAGCCCTGGGGGAGGAAAGGAGCCAGAGGGAAGCGGGACCAGCCACCCCACAGGCCGCCACGCCTGGGCGCCCTCAGAGGCGGCAGAGAGACGCCCTCCGCCTCCCCCCGGGGATTCTGGGAGCTGCAGTCCTAAAGCGCGCCAACCCCCCTCCTTCCCTTCCTCCCTCCCTCCCTCCCTCCCTCACCGACAGGTGGACGTGGTCCATGGCTTCCCGGACGTCCTGGAAGATGCTGCGGAAGGACATGAAGAGGTTCCCGTGCTTGTAGCCGGTGTCGCAGCTGCGCGGGGAGGGGACGGGGCGGGGGGCGAGAAGAGACAGCCGGGGTCAGCTGGGGAGGGGGTCTCGCCCCGCCCCTCCCTCCCCCCCCGGCGCAAGAGCGCAGGCCTGCGACGCCGCCCCCTCCCCGCTCGCCCTGGCCCAGGAAAAGGGGGCGCCGTCCGGCCCACTCACTTCGCGTATCGGGGGCAGTTGGTGAAGAAATCCACGAGGCAGGCGAAGAGGTAGGTCTCTGGGGGAGGGGGAGAAGCGGTCAGTGGAGCCCCCTCGGTCCATGGGGCGCGGGAACGGGAGGGGGCGCGGGGATGGGGGAGCCTTTCTCTGCTGAGCTGCAAACTCTTCTCCTCAACTTGTTTTTTCCTAATGTTTCCCAGTGTTTTAAGCTGCCTCGGGTGTTTGGGTATTTTATAATAAATAAATAGCAGTTGCACCCGGAAAGACCGAAACCAGCAGTCTTTAACCTCGGTTAGGAGGACAAATCTTAAGTCTGTTTTGGGTCTGTTGCTGCCATTGTCGTCCCCGACTTACGGCGACCCTGTCAGGGGGTTTTCCTGGCAAGATTTGTTCAGAAGGGGGCCGCCTTTGCCTTCCTCGGAGGCTGAGAGAGCGTGACTTAACTTGGCTGTCTGCGCCTCCTCAGGAAACCAAAGGGGAGGAAGGAGAGCGAGGCGCGGCCGCCCTTCCGACCCCCGAAGCCCCTTCCTGCCGGGGGCGCCGCAGTCCGCCCCCATCCCTGATCGCACTCCACGGACGGGGCGGCGGAGGCGCTGGGGGTCTGCTCCGAAAAGGAGACGGGGGTCCTCCTCCAGACCTTCTCCTAGCTGGAGGGCGGGGGGGCTCCGCGCGCAGAAAGGAAGGACGTTTCCACCCTCCCTCCAGGGGATGGGTGAGAGTCCCGGTGGCGTGGCCCAGGGGGGCGCCCCCCGTCTCTTCCTCCCCCAAGGGGGCTGCCTTCACGAGTACCTGTCAAGTTGAACAAGGTGTTCAGAATATGGAATCGCTTCGTGTCGTCCCTCTGGATGAACTTGTTTGGGTAAAAATTCCAGATTTCGGCCCTGAAAGTAGGGAAGGGAAACGCTGGGGTGGGGGACGCCCTTGCGGGTACCAGCACCGGCTGCTAAAATGGGGGCCAGTGCGGACGGGGTGCTCCAGACTCTGCAGCAGGGCCGCCTTATCCACGGCGCGCGAAAACATCCCCGGCGGCCGGTGGAGGCCGGGCGGGGAGCCGAAGACGAGACCGCTTCGGGGGCTACGAGGAGGGTCGCCGCCTCCTCGCCTGGTCTCCCCTTTCCCACTCCCAGCTCTTGGCCCTGGCTGGAGGAGAAGGGGGAGGGCGCACGCGTACATAAGAGAGCGCCCCCCCTCCAGGGCTGCTGCTGAGCGGGAAGAAGTCCCACCGGGGAAGCTGCCCGCTCCATTTGTTGGGGGCAGGAGCGGGGGCCGGAGGGCGACTTGGTGGCCCTGATCTTGTATATAAGCGAGGCGTGTGGGGTGGAACTGGACTTCTGCCCCTGAAGCGATGCAAAAATCAGCTGCGGATGGCGTTCCGACTGACACCAAGGCCCCCAGAGTTTCCGTGCCCAAGGGCAGCAACCGGGAGGGCCGCTCACCAAGCCGGGGGAGAGCCAACTACTCGCCGCCGCCTCCCAGGACAGAGAGCCCCCAACGACAGTGCGCAGCCGCCGCCACGGCGGCCTTTGGGGTGGGGGTCCTTGCCTGTCCCAGGCGGACGTGGGGGCTGTGTTTGCAAACCGTGGTGCGGAGGTGGGAGGGGCTACCGTTTGGGTTCCCTCCGGGTGGGGGCAGCCCCCCCAGGCCGGCACTGACCCCTTGAGGAAGCGGAAGCCGTGGGCGCAGACCAGGAGGTTGCCGTGGGAGTCCACCTTCAGCAGGTTCCCGTAGAGCGCGTCAAAGACCAGGCCCCTGGGGAGGAGCGGGAGGTGGGGTTGAGAGGCCCCCGGCGTTCCCACCGGCCTCCCGGGCCCCGTCGACCTGGGCCGGCCCGGCGGACGGGGCCCAATGGGCGCGGGGGCTCCTCACCTGGTGGGGAAGGTGGGGTCGTACTTGTAGGCCAGGATCTCGCTAGGGTACCCGATGGAGACCAGGCGCTCCAGCAGCAGCCCGAAGGCCAGCCCTTCGTAGTCGGGGGACTTGTACACTAAGGGGGGGCAGAGAAAGCCGTCACGGCCCCCGGCCGGCCCCACAGTGAGGGGAACGAGTGGAAGGGAAGCGTCGCCCAAGAACACCGGTGACCCACGGAGGGGACTTCCGGCGCCGTCCAGGGAATCCGATTCCGCTCTCTCCCTACGGCACCTCACTGTCCCCTCCCCTTCAATTTGTAAATGATTTTGTCAGGCCCCCGGGGGCTAAATGCAGTGTTCAGAAATAGGGTGCAACCTGAACGATTTGCGCAAAACAGAGACGCTGCCAACTTCCCATGTTCTGCGTGACGAGAACGACGCCAACGAGAAAGCACCACAGAGCAGGCCAAGAGCCGCCCCAGCACACCCGCCCCCGTACGTGTGTCCTCGGGAGCTCACAAGCAGCACCCGAAGGTGGGAGGAAGCCCCTGACGCTTGCGCCCCCACCCTCATCCTGAGGGGGCCCGTGGGCGCCTCCCTTCGCTTAGGGGCTAATCGAGGGATCCCGAGAGAGTAAGCGCTGAGTGACCTGGTGCACGGAGAGGCCCACCAGGGAGTCGCCCACCTGCGTTCCCACCCCAAGAGGGACCCCATCTCTGGGCGGGCGGGCGGGCGAGCAAAGTGGTGGGCGTCGCATCCTGTTGGCTTACTTGCTAGCGTATAATCCATATCGAAACCAAAGCATTTGATCTTCTCCAGTGCCAGGCTTCGGTTCACGAAGATCCTGAGGAGGGGTGGGGAGGAGGGGAGAGGGGGCAAAACCAGGTGACGAACACGGCCGGCGCCGCTGCTTCTGTTTTGGGTGCCCCCTCAGGGTCTGCACTCTGTCTGCAAATGTGGGCCAGTGTAGCGGAGGGGCTCGCAACCCCCTCCCCAACGCCCCACCGGGCCCGGCTAAGTGACACCCTCGTGGACTTAAGGACGTCGGTCTGTCCGTGTGGGCCTGACCTTCGTGCCAATGTGGCTCACATGTTTTTTTTTGGGGGGGGGCTAGGCGATGAATGGCAGCTTGGGGTCCCTTTCTGCCGTTCGTCTTCTCCTCGACCGCAGCTTTCCGGGGGCCTCCGCCCCGGGCCCTCTGGATGGATCCAAACGCTGCCCTGGGGCCCCGCTGGGGCACCTTCCCCCGCCTTTCCAATCCAGGAACAACCAGAGGGCCGCCGCAGTGCTCCCCCTCAGTGGCAGAGCCCCCGCCCCCTCCTGAGCGGCCACTCCGCAGGGGACCCCCGCTCTGCTGCCCCTCTGCCCCCCACCCGCTTCTCCTCCTCCTCTTCTTCTTCGTTTTCTCCCACCGCATCTCCTGCCGCACTCTTCCTTGGCCGCTGCTGCGCGGAGGGGGGCCTCCGGAATTCCAAATGCTCGTCGCCGCTCTTAATAAGACCCCAAGAACAGCCTTCCCTCCGCCCACCCACGGTCTGCCTAAGCCCGGGGGAGGGGGACTGAATACTTCTCTTGCGCTGCAGCTTTGCCTCTTCTGGCCGATTGGCTTAAGAAGGGGGGCGCAGGGCAGCTCCAACCCAAGACGCCCCTCCACTCAAAGAGCACTTGGGGTCTGGTTTTTGAGGAGGAGGAGGACGGAGGACCCTGGGAGGCCTCCCGGTTGCGGTGGGAGGCTGTGTGGGCAAATTAACGAGCCCAAGTGGCCACGAAGTGGAAAGACTCCCACCCTCCAAAAAAGCATCCAAGCTTTCTTCACTCACGACCAGAGCAGGGGAAGAAAGGGTTAAATGCCCCCCTAGCCGCCCCTGCCCCCCAGGTGTCCTTTGGGGTCGCACCAGTGTGGCCCTGAGACCAGCGGCAGGCTAGCCGGCAGGCCAAGTGGGCTTCACAGCTCCCGAGGACTTGGTAGGGTGCACTGGTAGCGGAGGGGGGCAGGGGGCATGTCCCCCTTCTCTCGCTCTCCCCTTTCTCGGAGATGACCCCCTGCCCTCTCCCCGCCATGCTGAAGAAAAACCGGCCTTTGCCAGAAGTCCCAAAGCCCCCCTTCTCTCACTGGGCGCTCTCAGTTCCCCTGAGGAATGGAGGGCAGGGAGACCTCCCACACGGCACAAAGCCTGGCGGGGGGGCTCTTGGACCTGGTAGCCTCCCGGGGAGGGGGTCCCTGGCTTTGGATTAGGCGCGGGTGGGGCTCCCGCCCCCTTACCTGTGGTGGTGGTCGCGCTTGACAGGCGCCCGCGGGGGCTCGGCGGGCCCTCCTTCCTCCGTGGGGTCCCGCCGAGAGCGCTGCTGCTCCATAGCCGCGGCCGCCACTTCTTGGGAGACGGTGCCCATCTTCTTCCCGTGGGGCTGGCTGGCACAGGGGGCACCGGGGGAGGGGCCGGGGCCGCCGCTGCCGCGCCTGGCTGTGCCTTCTGAGGAGAAGCCGGAGGCCGCCTGCGCCCCTCTTACTCTGGAGATAGGCTATCAGCCCTGCCCAGCCGAGCAGGGGAGGACGAGGAGGAGGAGGGGGCGGCCAATCCCACCCCCACCCCGCCCCTTCCCGGGCCGCCTCCTGTCCCGCGCAAGCCCTGCGGCCGGACCAGCGCCCCCGACCCCCGGGTTAGAGGTGGGCCGCTGGGCAGCTTTCCCAGAGCAGAGACGCACTCGCGCACTCACACGCGGGCAGCGGCGGCTGGCCTCGGCCTTTGCCCCCTGCCCGCAGGACGTATCTTTGGCCGCCGCCCCTCCGCCTCGTCCCGCCTCGCCCCCCCGGTAGCAACGCCCGACCTCCTTCCATTCGCTGCCTCCCCGGTTCCTTTCAAGAGCGTGTGGGGGGGCGCGGGGTGAAACTGGCACTTGCCGCAGCAGGTCCACCCGGCCTGGACGGGGCCAGCAGATTCTCCGGCGGGCGGCGTGGCTGAGCTCAGCGGGGAGGCGAGGGGACTGAGGAGGGACTGAGGGGGTCGAGCAGGGCCCCCTCGGGTCGCGGGGACGCCGAACGGGACCCTCTTGGCCGCCTCTGTCAAGCTCCATCTCGGGAGAGCCGGGGCTGCGCGGATTTAGGTCCCCTTCCCGGGAATAAAGGCGCCGGGAGGGCGTCTCGCGTGGTCGCGGCGGCTTGATTTGCAAACTTACAAAAAAGGCCGTGGGAGGGGGCAGGCCCCTCAAGCCCACCACCACACACACAGAAACAGGCGGTGCAGCTCCCAGCCAACCAGCGCCCGGCCCGTTACGCCCTCGTGGCCGCCCCCTCCCCTTTCTCCTCGGCGCGGCCCCTGCCAGCGAGGGAGCGGGACCCCCCCCCGCATATCAGCAAGGATTCTGCCGAGCAGGAAAAGAGGCAACGGGGAGGAGGACCTGCTGTAGCCCAAGGCAAACGGCCACACGCGCGCGCGCGCTGTGCCCAGCAGGAATCGGGGGAGGGGGGAGGAGAAACCATTCCCCCAGGACGCTGACTGAGGGGAGCCGCTGCTTCCAAGGGGTCTGCGCTCACCCCGGCCTCTGCTTCTCCGGCGCAGCTCCTCGTCTGCGCTTCTCCTCCAGCGCGTGTCCGAGACAGGCTCTCTGGGGGCTGGCATTTTCCAAGAATGGAAGAATCATCTCAGAAGGACGATCTCCCCGGAAGGAGCTTCAGGACCCCAGAAGACCCCTTTCCAGCGCGCCGGAGGGGCAAAGAGGCGCCTGCTCCCCCTTGAAGAGGAGTCCACCCGCTACAGGGCCCCTACCAGACCGGACCGCTCCGGGGCGCCGGGGCGCGTGGTCCGTTCCCTCTCCAGCCAGGGCGCCTTTGCGCGCACGGCCTGTCCGCTCCGAAAGGGCTCTGATCCGGAGGGGCGCGCGAAGAGACCCCCCCCCAGGGACCGAGAGGCGGGCGGGGCAGGGGGGTCCCTGTGCCTGGCCGCCAACGGCGAGAGCGCTTTTTTGGCTTCGCTCCAAAGAGCCGCAGCTGGAGCGGCCCAGGGGGCCTCGCGGTCCCAAGGCAAACAAGGGAGCCGGCCGCTGGCCGGCCAGCCTTGACCCCTGGCCACCGCAGGGCTGCTTCAGAGGCGGGGAGGGGGGATCGTTGCCCATCGGTCGATCGGACTGACGCCGGAACGGGTTGCGCAAGAGCGGCGGCGGCGGCGGCGGGGCCCAGCTCGCAGGTCTCTCGTGGGCGCCGCTTCCCTTCTCGCCTCGCTCACTGGTTCTCCCGCGCCGGGCGGGCCGGGGGTGGGGGGCTGAGGGAAAGCGACGGTCCGGCCGGGACCCCCGCCTTCGTCCGCCCCCGTGTTCTAGAAGGGAACCTCTCCCCTTGGCGGGGATGTCGGCGTTGGGGCTCAGCTCCTCAGGCGTGAAGCTGGGGGGTCCCGCCCCCGCCCCCCCCGCTGCCTTCCCGCCCAGCCCCACACCGCCCGGCGGCGTCTCCGTGTCCGTTTAAACAGCGGAAGGCGAAGGCTGAGCCGGCGACTCTGAGCGAAAGCAGGGCTGAAAGGTTGTGCATGGGGGGGGCGGGAATTAAGGGGCCAGTCAGCAGCGCGGTGCGGTGGCCTGAGCGTTGGACGACGACCCTCGAGGCCAGGGTTCGATTCCGCTGGGTGACCTTGGGTGCCTCACACACTCTCAGCCCCAGAAAATCCCCACCATAGGCTCGCCTTCCGGAAAGGACTCGAAGGCATGCGGCCACAAGTTAAGGGGATTATGTCCAACCCAATTTCCACGGCCCTGGCAGGAGTGTCTTGCGTGTCCCGGGTGAATGTTTGAATGAGGTCGGGGGAGGGCGAAATGCCCCTGTTTGCGTCACACCCGCCGGCTCCCCGAGAGTTGAACCCCGGAGCCAGACTCCCTGAGTGCTGAACGGGTCACAGCTTAGGGAGAAAGCCAAGATCCGGGCCCCGGCTTCTGCTTCGCCCCCCAGGGGAGGCAAGCGGGCGATGCCGTCGCAGCGCCAGAACAGTGCCGCAAATCACGTGGTAAGCCAAGAGGGGGCAGCGGGGAGGAACGCGGGGGGCGCGGGGCACCTGCGTTCTCTCTCCATCTCTCCATGGAACCCATCGGGGCCCAGAGAGCGACTGACGGCGCGGAGGGGGCGGCGAGGGGCGGGCGGCGAGACCTGGGCCAGGCTCCGACCGTCCCTCCCCACGCAGAGACCGGGGCTGGCGGTTGGGGGGGCGCGGGCGAGAAGGGGGGAAGAACAGCCCGGGTCGCCCCAGAGCTCCCGCCCTTTCCCGGCCCCCTGGCAAGGCGTCTCCGGCAGCGGGCGCCTCGAGCCCGCGGAAGAAAAGTCGGGCCCGGTAGCGGAGCCGCTGGGCGCGGGGGGGCGAAGCTTTCTTTGGCTTCTTTCTTCCCACCGCTTGTCCGGCTGGCTAGGGGGCTATGAAATCCTTTGGCCAGCTGGCAAGGGTCCTGCTCCCGGGGGCCCCGATGGACCCCTTCATTGCGCCCCCGCACCCGATGAGGGGGGCATCGGAAGTCGCTGCCGGAATCCCTCTAGTATCAAGGGTGGGGGCAAAAACCGGGGGCCACTTGACGGGATTGATCTCTGGCCTGACGCTGCCTGACCCTTCTTCGGTCGCCACGAGAGAGGCTCCACGGAGCCCCACAGAGTCACCGCCTCGTGAGCAGGGGCGACGGCAGTCTCCGCGCACGCGCTCTCCCGGCCCGGCAGGATGACCTCGTGGAACCCCCAGCTGGCTCCTTCGCCGACCCCCCCCGAGCCCTCAGAATTCCTCCTTGAGAGCCGGGTGGTCCCCAACCAAGCGTCCAGCGCCTCCTGCTCCTCCTCTCTGCCGCACGTCGATTCCAGTAGAAAAGAGGGAGCGTGGGACGGCGGGGCCCCTCGAGGGCAGAGATGCGTCGCCGGTGGACCCCCTCGAAGGCTGCTGGATAGGAGGAAGGGCGGTGACGGCGATGGGGCCCCCCCTGATTCACACCCGCGGTCCCTCCCCCGCCTTTCCCACAGGAGGCTCCTCTCGCCCCCCCAACCCTCCCGGGAAGCCACTCAGGGGCGCAGGAGGTCTCTCCGCGCCCCTTCCCCGCCGCCTCCGCAAAATGGTCGACGGGGGGATGAGGGAGGGGCCGATGTGGGCAGGGACAGACCGAGGCGGCGGTGGCGGCGTCGGCGGCCCCCAACCCCCAAAGCGGGCGCCCTTTGCCGGAGGCGCTCCGGGGGGGCGCGCACAGCCGCCGCCTCCTCCCCACGCATGGCGCGCGTCCTCCGCCCCAAAGCCTCCCTCCCCGGTCCCGGTCCCGCCTGCCCCTCTCCCTCTGCGAATCACCCCTGGCACCATCTGGCAGCGACCCCTCCGCGTTTCATTTTGTGTGAATGGAAAAGCCCCGCAGAGGGGAGGGCCCGGGCTCCCCGGGGGCGGCGGATGGTGCGGGCCCTTGCCTTCGTCGCCCCTTCTGGGTCAGGCGGCCCTGGACCCTCGCTCTCGGTGGAGGGACACGCAAGCCCCCCCCCGCACGCACGCAAGCGCTTTGGAAAGTTTTCCGGGAGGGAGTTCGGGCGCCCCAGCCACCCCCGCCGCCCTCCGGCAGGGGACTCCGCCCGACACATCCCTCGCTGGCGGCAGGAATTCTGATGGCGGCTTCTACAGCTCGGAGCCTGAGCAGGTTAGCGGGAAGACAGAACAACCGAAAATAATAGCAGAACCGAAAGGTCTGGAAGAAGGAAAAGGCACGGGAGGGGGCCGGCAAGCTGCTCTGGAGGGGGAGTGTCTCCAACAGGGGTGCGCCACCGTCACCCCCCCACCCAGTCGCTCCTCTCCAGCTGGGTGATCCAGGGGCAGAGGAGAGGCCCCCCACCGACTCTCAGGTCCCCCGGCAGACTTTTCTGGGTGACCGCCACCTCCTGGCAACCCCGCGCCTTCCCCCCCAAGCCACAGCGCCAAGAGGAAGGGAGCCGCCGCCGGCCCCCCAACGGCAGAAGGGTCCCCACACACAGCAGCCTGACTGGGGGCAGGAAACTCACCCCCCCCGGGGGCCATTCCAAGCCTGTTCCCCTCGCGGTGGCCATTTATGCCCAGGTTGGACGCTGGTTGCTAGCATAAGGAGATTTGGCAGCGATTAAAGGCTTAATTAATTTATGCAACAGTACATTTAAACCCAGAACAGGCCACCCCATCAAAGCATGAAATGGGCTCTCCAGAGAAGGAGCAGACCCAAAATGGAGAGGCAGCAGCAGCCCCATGGCAAGCGGGGGCTGAAGCAGCTTCGGGGGACCCCCTCTGCTGGCCAGGGGTGGAATCTGGTGCTGTCAGTCATAATAAAAACTCTCACAAGCTGTGAGAAACCTGACACAACCACAAAGGCGGCCTGTGAACAGAAACCCTTCCAGAGAAGACCCAGAAGGGAGGGCGGCCAAGAGCCTTGCCCTCTGCCCCACAGGGATGGTGTCCTGCTCTCCTCTCTGCCCACTTGGGGGAGTTGCCAAAGGGGCAGGGCAGGGCAGGGCGGGAGACCAGAGATGTCTCACTGAGGGGCCAGCTTTGTCTCTCTTCAGCCCTCCCGCCAGTAGCATCAGCATGGAGGGACTTGGGTGGAAGAGGACACGAGGAGAGCATGGACCGTGGCTTTGCTTCTGTGGCCACTCTATAGCAACCACAACCACCATCTCTGAGAATCCTCACACACCTGGCAGGCGCAGCACCTTCATGAGAGCTTCAGAGATGCCCAGTCCCTTGCGCATGCTCAATAAAGAGGGTGAGGGAGACCAGGGCCCTCTGGGGCATTTGGCAGCAAAGGAAGCAAGGACGGTTTTAAAGCCAGGAGACAGGCTTATACACGAGAGGAGGTCTTGCTCCCTTGAACACAGTCCAACAGGCACCTGAGACAGCAGTGGGCAGTGGGAGGCTGCCTGCACACACACACACACACACACACACACACAGTGTTTCACAGCACCCCCCAAGCCACAAAGGGAAGGAGCTTTCCTGGGCAAGGAAGGGTGGCATCTCCAGGGCTTCGCCACATGGAATGCCCACCCCACGCAGTCCGGCTAGCCGGATAATGCAACATCACCAAGCAGATGCATTTGCAACTTTTGATGGTGGAACTGCATAGAAAGGGACCAAGCCCCAAAACTGGGTGGGGAGTCAGATCCCACAGACAGGCTTGGCTCTAGGGCTTTCCCCAGTGGTAACTTGGGGTGGGCAAGAGAGCCAAGGGGTGGGGGCCTCCCCCTTCCAGCCACCCCCTGCTGCAGAAACGGTGCCCCCACCAGCCAGAGCCCAGAGGGAGGGGCCCCCATGAGGAGGAGCACCATCAGCTGCCGCTGCCAGCTGCTCTCCACTGATAAGCGGGAGAAGAAAGCGGACGGGGCCTTGCCTAGTGCCTTCCACCCCCTTGGCCTGGCAGAGCCTCTGGCTGCTGGGAGCCCCTCGGGAGGAATGCTCTGATGTGGAAGTGCTCTCCTCCTCTCCCTCCCTCCCTCCCTCCCACCCACCCACTCCCACACCAGGATCCTCCAGAAAGCGGTTGCAAATGGGACCCCTGGGGGCGAGGAGAGAGACTCCAGCCCAGGGCTTCCCAGTCAGGGCTCCCAGACCGCTGGGGGAAGAGGCTTCCTCCCCTGGCCTCCCAGCTCAGAAGAGGCACAGCCAGCTTCTGATGCATTGGCTGGAGGGCTTCCCAGCCAGCAGTTTCAGCAGCTTCTTCCCCAGGAAGCCAGGTTCACGTGAGGCAAGGGGTGCCCCTGCCAGCTGGATTTATCACAGGAGTGTCACGGGAGAGGAGGTGCTCGTGACTGGCAGCCTTCCCCGCAGATAAGACCCCCCTCCCCTCCCGGCTCCCCGGCGATGCAAGGCAGGAGAAGGAAGGGGCTGCTGGAGGCACATCAGGAACACACCTCCAGCCTCCACATTCAGCACAAATGCCCTGTACCACAGTTATCAAAACACAGCATGAAAGGGTTCTCCCTCAAAAAACGACTCTCCATTGCCCTCTCTCTTGCCTTCCTCAGGCTGTTTCAGCCTGCGGCCACGGCTATTCTGTGCTGCCAGCCCCACCTTGTGTGACGTGCGCCATTCCTTTGGGGCACAGGTGTCCCCACACTTCACTTGGGACATCCCCATGGGCCGACTGGAGCACTGCCTAGCTGGGCTGCCAAGGCCCCCTGCTTCCTGGCCTGGGAGCCTCAGGACCCCTCTGACATCCCTCCCTAATAGATCCCCATCCTCAGCAAGCCTGAGGAGTTGATCTCCACTATCATCGTCTAAGAAAACACTCTGGCGAAAGGAAAACCACCTTGAACCACACCAGGTTCCTGTAAGGTTGAGCCCGGTTCCAGGCTGGGCCTCACAGGATTCCCTCTGTCTGGCAGAAATAACACCGGTCTGCCAGAGGGTGGGCCAGATGGGCAGACACAGAGTGGCAGGCGGACAGGAGCAAGGTGGGCAATGGCCCTGGGAGAGCACCTTTCTGTGGCAGCATCCAATCCACGCCAGGAGGCTGTAGGCTCTGTTGGCAGTATTTGCTGCTTAGCAGGAGCAGAACAACATCAGCGTTGCAGATGCCAGTGACTGCTCTGCAATTCTCTCCTCTCCCACTCCCAGAAAGCTCTCTGCCTGCCCTGCCCCCCCATTGCTTCCCCCCTCCCCCCACTGCTCTGCCTCTATGAGGCATCATCATCATCACTCACACACAGGGGTTTGCACACTTACATCACCTCCATCACTCCCTTTTTCCCAACTTCTGAGTCATGTCAACACCTTCTTTGAAAAAAAATGCTACACTGAAAGATCGCAGCCTTCTTTAAAAAAAAATACCAAGGTCACAAACAAATCCCTTTGAATTCTAGAAAACATAAAAATGCCACGAAAACCCGTGCTTTTGTCTGGGACTGAGAGTGCCTGGGTGCATGTGTGGCCAGAGCAAGCCAGACAGACACACAACGCACCGCTAGAGCCCCTCAGCATACAGTGGTTGTGCCCCCTTCTTCCCACTAAGGGGCAATTCCCCAGGGGAATCTTGCAGGGCAGACCTTGGCTCAGGAGGCTTAGAAAGAGGGCCTGGGATCTTGTGGAGCAGGGGTTTGTCTCGCCTTGAGATCGGCCTTGTGACGGAGAGTTTCCAAAAGCTGACCTTGGAAACGCTTCCCCCAGGGAGGCACCAGGCCCACAGCCAGGTAGATACATGTGTTGGTACAGACAGCCCCACTGGAAACAGGGATCACCAAACTATGTTTAACTTGTGTCTAAGGAGAAATTTGATCTGAGTTCAAAAGAGGAAGTTTCTCCCAAACCATGAAGCTAGATAAAAAGGAAAGAAGGAGGGAGAGTGTATGTGTTAAGAGGGACAGGGCCTCACAAAATGCTTGATAAGAATATAAGAATATGTGTTCCCAAATAAATGAGTGGGAAATATTAAGTTAAAATTATCAAATATATAGGGAGATGAGTGCTGATGAAAGACTCCGGCTCTTCAAAGCAAAATCCCACCTAATTTTCTAAAATTTTTCATCCACCAACATGCAAACAGTATGGAGCCAGGAGACACCTGCCTCACCAAAGACCGCTCCCTAAGCAAACCCAGCAGTGGGCAAGTGGAAAATCCTATAACAGATCCACACACACGCACACCTTTAATTCACCTGTTGCCTTATGGTGACCCCATTAATTTCCTAGGGTTTTCTCGGGCAAGGAATCCTCAAGTGGTTTTGCCAGTTCCTTCCTCTGAAATAGAGCCTCCAGCACCTGTTTTTCTTGGTGGTCCTCCACCCAAATACTAACCAGGGCTCACCCTGCATAACTTCCAGGATCAGATGGGATCTGAGGGTGCCTTGTGGGTATTTAGGCCCATCTACGCAACAGGAGACGTGTCTGGTTCACATAATAGAGGACCTTTTGTCATATATGCCAGTGGAGAACAAAATAGCATTTCAGAGTAGGCAGCTACACCAAGACACACATGCAACTAAAATGGGGTTGGGGGAGGCAGAGCCCTAACCTCACATGCACGCCATTCAACCTGGCAGAAGTAAACGACAAGCAAAAGATACTGGTGGACGTGGCTCTTGGGAAAATCCATGTTTAGATTCTGTGTTTACCCGTGGGCCTTTTAGCCCAAGATGCACATGGTTTTTAAACAGTGTGTTAAACTTCTTTAATATGCTTTTAATCTGTTTGCATCATTTTAAATTTTAACTAGCTTTGAGGTGTTTGACACTTTAAAACAATGTTATTTACTTAAAATAAATAACTGAACCAAGAAACCTACCTATGCTGTAAACACACTCTGAAGGGCAGGCCAAGGTGATGTGGGGCTGTTAATTCTGCGGCAGTAAAATAAACTGGTCTGTCCAACTGGGCTTCTGAGAGGATGATCACTTCAGGAGGACACTCCTTCCAAAGTCTTTTGCTGCTGCTATATTTCAGGACACCCTCTCCCGACTCCTTCCAAAATACAGCATACAGCTTTGAATACACTGTCTGCCCTGCCAAGAAAGACTGCATTGATCCTGATGAAGAAGCCAGAGTTACAGCTATGAAAGAGATTGCGCTGGCATATTAAAAATGAATCTGTGACGTACATATCTTCTTCCCCAAGAGTGCCGCAGCTGCCAGTGACCTTGAAGTGACCCATAAGAAGACAGCTGGACAGCCAGCAGGCTAGCGAGGCAAGCGCCTGAAAATGTGCCAACCAGAACCCCTGCACTGCCAAAACCTCAATCTGCAGGCAGTGTGCCCTTGGCGCAGTGCTCCTTCATCTGTCCCAGCCCCTATCTAGCGTCTTGGGGGGGCCAAGCCCATCTGAACTTGCTAATGTACAGGCAGCACAAAGAGGGAGTCCTTCAGGCTCCCTGACCTGAAGGGCTTCAGAGAGTAAAAGCAATGCTTTCAACTGGCCCAGAAACAGACCGGTTGCTGCCATCTGGAGAGTCTAACCTGAAAGCCCGGTTGCTTGCCCACCAAAGCCTGTGGCAGACCCAAACACAAATCCTGCCCCCCACGTCCAGTGTTGCAGCATTCCAGCAGCAGCCCCACCACGTATGGTTACCCATAATATATTGGGAGCTCAAACCATTCCTCCTCTTCCAGTCTGACCAAATTTTATACCATGCTACTCCATTCAAGAGGAGGCCCAAGAGGGCAATCTCTGTGCAAAAGTACACAAGCGGACATAAACGTGGCATCAGAAATGCTTAACCTTCAAATTCTAACGGGAGAAGACTTCAGCCTCCCAGGATACACTGACTGGCCTCAGGGTGGGCATTCCTGAATAAACTTCAAAAACCAAGAGTCCAGCCTCTCTAGAGACTTCATTTAATATCCTTGTGTGAAGAAAAGCAACCTTTAATACTCTGCTATATCTGTCTGTGCCTCACCAAAGCAACAGTTTTGCATTTTTTCCAACAGTGAACTGCAACCAGTGAATTACAGCTGCTTATGTTTAATGTATTTCAGCTGTTTCACACACGCACGCACAAATGAGTGGTTTACAGGCCCTTGTGCACTGCCACCCCCCACCCCCCTCTCAGAAGCCTGGGGGCACATTTCCCTGCTGTTGGGCCCCTGGGCTGCAGGGGAGATGTCAGCTTTGGGCACCACCCAGCCTGGGATGAGGAACGTATGTGGCCCCCTGCTGAGCAACCCTGACTTCAGCAACAGACAGACAGCAGCATCCTGCCCCACTTCAGAGTACTCTGCTCTGGCTCAGTATTGGAAAATTTCAGCCGATCCGATTTATTTTTTAAAGCTGCCTGTGTATGTCCTACAGCCAACCAAATGTGCTGCAGCAGGTGGGTTCTGATGCCTGCTGTGACCCGCAGTCTCTGGAGCACCAGCAAGAACCCAAACATCACACAGTGACCCCATTATTTAAAAAGATTTTATTTTATAAAAGTGGCCCTTCAACACACGCACACTCCTGGTAGATTGCTCCCTCCACATTGTGCTTGCCAAGTTTTGAGTTTCAGCTCAGAAAACACTAATGATACGTTTGACAACATTAATTATGAAGTTAAAGCTCAATACAAAAACAGGAAGAAATGTCGATACGGTAATTCACAGCCCAGAAGAGGGGCTCCTCCAGCTCCTCAAGATAGAGATTACGCATAAAAGCAGATGCAGCACGAAGAAGGAACCCCTGCCCCTCGCGCTTGTCGGAGTCACCCTAATACTGTTTCACGAGGATTGGCAGGCGGGCACAGCAAGGCGACGGAGACTCCAGCGCATCCGCCACCGCCACTGTCGTGCCCTCAGGCTCCCAGGATGGGGAACTTGAGCAGCGCCATGATGGCTGCGCTGATGAGGCCTGAAATGGGGACCGTGACAAACCAGGCCATGAAGATGTTGCGGAAGAGGCGCCAATCCACTGCCTTTCTGGATCGCAGCCAGCCCACAGAGACAACAGAGCCCACCTGTGGCAGGGGACAAAGCAGCACACTCAGCCATTCTGCGAGCCGGTGCCCCGGCTGGCCATTCAAATGCCAACCTACAAAACCAACAGCCCTACCCCCACCCCACTGGCAGCCCAGCCACAGCCGCAGCGGGTGGGAAGCCCCTGTCCAGCCAGGAGGCTCAGTGGTGCCCCGAGGGAAACTCCCTGGGCCCCAAATGAGTTGTGAGGCTAGAGATGCCCTGAGCCCTCTGAGGTGGCTCTTCCACCTCCCAGCACCAACTGGGCTGCCCCCAGCTCTGCACAGACAGGTTCTTCTACTTACTTTGCAGTGAGTTGTGCTGATAGGCAAACCAACGTTAGAAGCGATGACCACAGTTAAAGCAGATGCCAATTCAATGCTGAAGCCACTGTGGAAAAGGTAGGAGTTGTTCTCTGATGCTTTTAAAAGCCCTGCATTTTCCCCTACCTCCAGACAAAGCTCCACATTCATGAGTCTGTTGACTCTCTGCGCATAGCTTAAGCCTGGACCAAAATCACTGGGGAGGAGGACAGGGGGAGGCCTGCTTCATTACAGGTGGACAGAATTACCAAACTTACTCCCTGAAGGAGGGATTTCACCACAGCCAAGAAACTAATCTTCAATAATCCCAGTCATGCCAGCCTGCCTGGGCCACTCAGTGTCGCACATGGATGCCAGCCATAGCAGAGCTCTGTATTCTCACTCACTGTGGCCAGAGTACCACTGCCTCCCCTCCTGATTTTCAAGAACAGGCAGGAATCAACCCCACAGCTGCAGCCACACTGGGTCAGGACAGGGGCGGTTTGGCTATTATATCCATTACCAAACGGGTCAGAATGCCAAAAAGACAGCCCAAACTTGTCTCTGGAACCAGAGAATAAGCCAAGCAGCAAGCAGCCAAAATTTGGGCTTGGCTGCAGAGCCGACTAAGAATGGTGACAAGGGAAAACCTCTACGTGCAGCATGGAGGCTTGCCTAGTGAGTGCCATGGCAGGGGCTAGCTTACTGCTCTTCCAGCTGACGGGCCCCTCAAAAGACCACCAGCATTGGTCAGTGGTCCGGCTCAATGTCTGAAGGCTACAAACATTTCTGCAAAGTCTGAAGATAAAAAATGGGTCCCAAAGGAACAGAAAGTTGGGTATGTCCAATCTGAAAACACAGGAAAACAACTCTGGACATCAGAAAGGGACCCAAAGGGCTTTAGAAGACTTTTGGCTAGGTATGCATGCACCTACATTGAACAACAGGGGGAAACACACCTCAAGAGAAAACGGCTAAAGCGAACTTCAAAAATTGAACATATTATACGAGAAATACCCCAGACACAAAGATCGTACCACTGGATATAATAATGATCTCTCTGCCTTACCTCGATGGCGTGATGGGAGTCAGATCCTTCCCCATAGTCTGGATAACTCTTCTCCCCCAGACCCACAAGCCGGTGCAGATTCCAATCCCACCATACAGCAGGAGCCAGATGGGAGTGGCTGCCTTTGAGGAGACATCACCTGTTTCATAGACCAGGTACAGGGCAACCAAAGGACCGATAGCATTGCTGCCAACGAGGAGGACAGCGTCAACTCAGAGAAAGGAAACAGCAACGTCAGAAGAGCAAAAAATGAGAGGCACCTCCTCCCCCCACAGAGGTCAGGATAGGGGCTGGTCCCGGCCTGGGGGTCTGGGCGGGAACAATCCTCCCTGGGACTTCTCTGCCTCCCCCAGGGAACCTCAACGCCCTGCGCAAGCCCAGCCACTGACCTCACATCATTGCCTCCGTGAGCAAAGGACCCAAAACAGGCTGTCAGGATCTGCAGGAATTGGAAGAGGAGGGAAACCTCAGGCTTGTCCTGGTCGTGCCACTCATCCAAAGAGCAGCCGCTGCCCCTTCGGTTGCCGGCACCCATCTCTGCCTTCCGCAAATCCACATCCACCGGGTGAGTGTCTGCCACGGCGTTGCAGTAGCTGGTGTAGCTGTCCATGCGGATCCTCTTCTTGGACTCTGTCCCAGCCCAGGTCAGCTTCTCTGCCTCCTCCCCAGCCTTGGGCTCCGGCTCCTTCGGGCGGAAGGCATCCAGAGGCATCCCGCAGATGGCCATGGTGTACGAGGTGTAGCTGTTGTTGCGCCGCAGGGGCTTGTCTCCTCCCGAGTCTCCCATGCAGTCGCCCACCTTGGCCAGGTGCAGCTTGTGGAGCAGCTCCTTGTAGAGGCCAGAGTCCTTGTGGACAGTGTGGTAGTGCCCAGCCGAGCTCATCTGGTTGCCAACTGCATGGTTGAACTGAACGAGGTTTCCATTGGGGAGCTGCACAGCTCCTGGGGGCACACAAGGGGGGGCTGGACTCAGCAGGTGGCTGCACACCCCCAGGAGGCATGCAGAACTCCTCACCCCCCTGGTGCCCACCAAAGCAGTTCTCACCCTCACCCCCAAATCAACTCACTGTTATCAAGGCTGGTCTCCTTCATCTCCACCCGGGGAAGCCTCTCACGCTCTGGAATCTCCTCCAGATCTCCCAGGTTGAAGGAGACCACCCTTTCCTCCACAGCTGCTGCTCTGTGGGGGACGGAAGAGGCTTCAGCCGTGGAGCTCTGCTCCTCATCATCGATCCTGATATTTGCAGTTGCCTTCATCTCCTCAGGCTCTTTCGGACTGCTCTTTTTCCTCATCAAGGGGCTCTCAGAAGGGCTTGACTTTATCTCTTCTGCAGAAAAGCAGAGAAGCTTTCAGCCACTGGCAAGCCTCCTCATTGCCACAACCTCCAAGGACCCCAAAGACAGAGAACTGTGGTCACTGAACGTGGAACATGAGTCCCTTGCATGAAATCAGGGCCTCTGACCAGAGGCAAAAGGTGGAGCAGAAAATGGTGAACTCCCAAAGAGTGACCCAGGAACTGCTCACCAGAAAAAAGCCACTAGTCATTGACTGCCATTTCTAATTGCTTTCAACCCTATCGGCCTCTGATATTATCATTCCTTTAACTAGACATTAATACTGCATTTGTGTTTTCACCTATATTCTTTAATCTGGTTTCAACCCACATTGAAAGGAAAGCACACTGCAAATGAGTCAACTTTGTACAAGCTCAAAGAAGCTTCAAAACATTATGCATCAAAGCCATGTTTTCCAAAACTGATCGTGCCCCTGTCCCAGCAGCCACGTCACTGCTCAAAATCTGAGGCCACAGAGAGCAGGAACAGCACCTGCCTTGGGCTGTCCTGACAGGGACACAGCTCGCTGCAGCCAGACAGCCAAGAAGAGAGCCCTGCTACTCACGCCCACCCATGGGTCTGGCGGGTAACAGAGCCCCACACACACTCCCTTAGCATTTGCTACCGGAGGTTCCACAGGGCAGTTGAGGCTAGACCGGCAAGACTCTTGAAAGGTTCTTTGCTCCCTCCCTCGCTAGGCACCAACAATCATGCCAACAACATTATGCCCTCAGCCAAGAATGCGTAAGCCTGGTAAACCTAAAAGGGCAGCCGCAGCAATGGCAGGGTGTGTTTATGCTGGAGATCCAGCTGGCTGAGAAGAACTAGTGAGCTCAGGAACGGCCGGCCAGCCAATGCTCAAAAGAGCAACCAGCCTGCAATGCACAATCACTTATAGGAACAATTTCAAATGAATAAGGAAATACTTACTTTCAATTTTCTTCTTCATTCTTGGACACACAAAGAACCAGACGACCAGAGCACACACAATCGCGCTCCCCGCTGAAATGAGGACGATGCCCCAGAGGGGAAGTTTGTCAAAGCCCAGCACTAGGAAATAAAACAACGCATCTTGAAACCCCCCACAGGAGCCCCTGGCCAAGTACACAAGAGCTTGATCTGACAAGGGCCACACCTTCCCTAACCTCTCAGCAACTCTGAGTTCAGCACCAGGTGGAAGGCACAGCTTGCCAGGGCACACTTGCGCTCTCTACCCAATGCTAAATCTGTCCTCAGATTACTGGGCTACTGTGAAGTTTTGGAAGCTGTGCTGTGCTTCCCACATCTCGGCTCTAGCTGAGTCCTGAGCACACGAGTCCATTCCTACTCACTGCTAACAGGGCTACACTCACTCTGCAGAAACCTCAGTACAAATAAGAGACAAACATTTTCCAGTCAGATGGACAACCTATTTTTCTAAAAAGAATCCCTTTAAACGTCTGTTAAAGAGAATTTTTTTAAGAGCTGGTGGTGTTCCTGTGGTGACCAAACATCATCCAGCCAGAAAAATCTAGTCATACAACGGGTAACATTTTGGACAAAGTACAACTGTCTACCACCCTGCCACTCCCAGAAGACAAATATTATCACTGCCAAGGATGCTTCCTTTCTCTCCCAAGGAGACTTTAAAGACAGTTTAGTTTACAGACAAGTGAGAAACCATTTCTGGTTGAATCAGATTCAATCTGACAATTGCTTCTAGGCACCCAAGGGTATAAGAAAACAAAGTGTGTCAGCACCCTACCCTCCATAGGTACTGAACAATGGGAGTTTGTTCAGCACATCAAAAAAAAAATCTTGTTTATGAGAAGTACAAGTCCAGGGCAAGACGTAAACACGTTCAGGATCAGCATCTAGGCATCGTTATTTTTATTTCTAACTACACTAAGATAGCAACACGTGGTAGCTGCTATGTTAATAATCATATTCCACGTGAAAATAGCAAACAAGAAAGCGTGCTTTACACCTTCACGAAACTACTTGCAATTGAAAAGCTCTCGCATGAGCCTATATTCTCACTGTTCTCTTTCCAAAAAGAATGAATGACTCCTGTTTCTCTAATTCAGACTTTATACAACCTGAAACCAACTTTTCTTTTCACCTCTTCTTTCTCCCTCACCCAACGAACACTTTAACAATCTCTCTAGAGGTTTCCATAAGATCCCTCTTCAAAGCACTCTTGTCAGTTCTTCTTTGGGGAAAGGGGATGACAGACGAGACCTCTTTTAGGATCAAAAACAACGAAGATACTGAGAGTGAGAAGCCCACTACACTTCTGCTGTCACTGGCCCTAATTTGATTAATAGCAGCAAAAGACACACAGACTTGGCGGCAGCAGCAACTGGAAGCTTTCTTGATGTTAGTGGTGGAAAAGATAGAATCCAGACCTGTAATGAGCAGGTAGTGAAACCAGGGGAGGGGGCTGCTGGGTGTTCGGCGCCTGCAATTCCTGTGAAGGCTAAGGAGAAAGGTCTCTAGTCACTTAGAGGGGCACAGTCTCGAGTGGGGGAACTATCTAGGGCTGAGAACTCAGCGTAGGCTAGCCTGCTGCTGCCTTCTGTAACTGGCCCAGGCCAGTTGCCTTCTAGAAGAATTCAGTCCTGTAAAGCAAAAGGGGTAAAATTCTGTGTTTGACTGAGAAATGGATGAACAACAATAGAAATCAAAATTTGTTTTTACAGGTACTTACAAGGTGCCCCACTGTACATAATAGAGAAAAGGTTGATCCCAATTGTGCAGGCATAGAAGACAGGCAGCGCACGCAACCCATTGGGCACAGGATCAGTCTGCAACAACAACAAGTGGTATTTTGTGGTACGTTAAAGCCAGTCACCCTGGACAGACGCAACGCTAACAAACCAGCAAAAAAACCAACAGTTACCTTTTGGTTTACAGAACATTACCGGAAAGAACATGCTTGCATATGTGTTTACAGCTAAACCAAGATGCTAAAATATGTCAGAAACAAATTCAAGAAATGGTACACAGGGATTAGGAAGTAAGTCTTTAAGTGCTGAAATCCCTTTAGTTAGACTATATCAAGTTTCTTCTACAAACTTCAATGTTACAGGAAAAACGTGAAATAGTTTAACAGGACATAAAATTAACATGACCTTTATTTACGTTCCATTCGCTAACAAAATCATTATTTATTTAAAACAACATAAACATTCCAAAAACACTGCAATTCAAAATTTTCCAGAATATCCACTTGAAAACCCCCAGTATCATTGCTGCCTCAAACAGAACCTGTCAAACAGAATCTGAAGAACAAACAAGAAGGCTGCCCTTCTTGCTCCAACAGCATCTCCCAACATACCTCTTTGCTGTTGCTCTCCCACCCAGACAAAGACCACTCTACAGCATGCACTGCTCAAGGCCCTGCCCTGGCCACACAAGAGAAGCCCCCACTGCCTTTCATTTCTTGCCACAAAATCACATAACCTTCACGCAGCATTTATTCTGACCAAAACAGGTACAGACCATTTAGGACATGCTTCATAAACAACATACCCTATGCAGGAAAAGTTGCTGAGGTCTGCCTACTGCCCATTCACTGGAGCCCAATGATGGACTCACACTGGCAAAACAAAACTGCCTGCTTGCTGCCCATACCCTGTGCAGCACAGCCAGTAACCTATTATCGAAATTCCAACTTCTTCAACTTTGGTTTAGGCAGCTTCTAGGCCTCAGGATTCCCAGCTTATCTGAAATACAACAGCACTGTGGTTGGAAATCCCACCCTCATCTTGTCTACAGGGAGCACATACCTTGGAAAGAATGAATGTGCGGACTAGGAAAAACAGGACAGCAGACATAATACCAGACAGAAGGGGGGAGATGAACCAGGACAATACTAGAAGAAAAGGAAAATATTTGTTGTTATCAGTCCACAAATTTCCAGCAACTCAAGGGAAAACAAGATTTGCTATGGGAGTCAGCACACTGTGGTGTTTTGAGCATCGGACTACAATTCTGGAGAGAAGGGTTTGAATCCACACTTGGCCATGGATCCAGTGGATGACCTTGGGCAAGGCATATTCTCTCAGCCTCAGAGGAAGGCAAAAGCAAACCCGCTCTGCACAAATCTTGTCAAGGAAGCCATGTGATAGGTTCATCTTAGGGCCACCATAAGACAGACACAATGCAAAGACTCATGACAACAACATGCCTTTTCCCAAAATGTGGCCGCCAGACCCTTACCAACTTTCAGCAGCTCTGACCACCTGACACCTTCCTGTCCTTTGGCAACCAACGAGAAGCCGATCGTTGCCCCAACAATACAGTGAGTACCAGAAATAGGAAGCTTCAAAAATGAAGCCACAAGTTGCCACACAGCGGAGCCTGTAAGTGAAAAGTAAAAACCTGTTAAATAAGCACCCAACCATTATTATATCGGTTAATGTTTTAACTCACAGGAAGGCCCAACTTCACAGCAAGGGCAGTGCGAAGAAGGCTGGCTGCCAACACTGGCTAGCAGTACTGCCCTGTCTCCCCACGGTACCTGGTGGCATCCACCCCCCACTCACCAAACATGGCGCTGATGGAACCGGCCATGAGCAGCTCCTGGGTGGTGTTGTACATTTCCACGTCGATCAGCCCCTTCCGGATGGTCTCGCTCACTTTGGCTCCGAGGAGGACGGAGCCCACCGTCTCGAAGACGGAGGCCAGGATGCAAGCTTGCCGGAGGGTCACCACCCCCGAGCCCACCGCAGTGCCAAACGAATTGGCCACATCGTTGGCACCCACGGAGAAGGCCAAGACGAAGGCAATGACGAAGCCCAAGATCAGCATCCACAGGAAGGCCACCAGGGGCCCACCCGAGGCCTTGTTTCCCACCGCGCCGGCCACAAAATCCAGAGCTGTCGTTACTTCCATGATGTTGACTCCAGACGGTTTCAAACCGGCAACTCCTCACTTTGATATGTAAACAAGAATACGAGGTATGGAAACAGTGCAATAAATAACGTTACAAAACTTAAATACTGTGGGCTGCCGCGCTCAGAGGCAGAAAACCACCGCTATACAATCTGCGGGAGAGTCTCTTCGCTCAGGCTCCCTCGGCGCGGCGAGTTCAGGACAGCCGGCCCGGGCGCCATGGTGCTGCGCTCGGGGACACGCGCGGCTCCTGCATCCTGAAACAGAACACCCGAGTCAGTCGCCGCCCCGGCCCCGGGGGCGCCGCCGCCGCCGACCCCCGCCCGCCCGCCCGCCCGGCCTCGCGCCAGAGCCCGCGCCGCGGCCCACCGGCAGGCAGCTCGGCGGGGCGCCGTCGCGGCCGCGGCCACAAAATGGCTGCCACGGGGCACGGCCGGGCACGACGCCTGCGGCCGGGGGGGCTCGGCTGAGGGACCCTCCCCGGCGCCCCTGGGCTCGCGGGCGGGCGGAGGGAGGGGGCGCTCGGGCCCCGCGAGGCGCCATTCCGCTCCGCCGCGGGACGCAGCCGGGCTCTCGAGCGCGGGGCGGCAGCCGCGCCCACCGGCACCGCGAGCCGAAGGGCTGCCGGGGAGAGGCGCGTGGCTCCGCCCGGGACCGGTCGGTCGGTCGGTCGGTCGGTCGGCCGGGTGACCTTGGGCCGCGGCCCTCGGGGAAGAGAAGGCGGCGGCGGCCCTCCCTGCAAATTAGTAACGGCCGCTCCCGCGCGAGGGAAACGGGGCGGGGGGCCGCCTTCCGCTTCCGCCCGCCCGCGCTCCGTCCGTCCCTCGCTCCGCCCTTCCCTCCGTCCCTCACCGCCTGGGACCGGCGACGGCGTCCGTCTCCTTCTCCTCGCCCGCTCCCCGCCCGCCCTCGCTCGCTCGCTCGCTCGCCTCCTCTTCGACCCGCCGGCCGGGCAACCAATCAGCGCCGCGTGCTCACCCTGTTCCCGCTCCGAAGGCGCGCACAGCCTTCAGCGGTATTTATAGGCTGCGGCCGGCTCGTCGCCGTCGCCACGTGACTCTCTCCTGAGTGCGCCTGCGCGGTGCGGCGGAGGGAGTGACTCATTTCCGGTAGGGCAGGAGGGGCGGGGCAGAGCACGGACCGCGCCCCCTCTGTCCGGAGGAGGGGCCCGGGCCCGGTCACGCGAGGGCGGCGGCGGCGGCGGGGGCTTCCGTTGGCCCGAGCCCCGGCCGGCCCGCCGAGCGGGAGGGGGGCCGCGGAGGAGGGAGGCGGGGAGGGGCTCGGTCCTTTGGGAGGCGCCGGGCAGCCGTGCCGCCGGACGCCGACCCTCTGCCCGCGGGCGCCCCTTCCCACGTGCGGACACGCGTCTCTGGCGCCCCCCCGGACGGAGGCGCGGTCGCGGCGCCCACTCGCGGGCCGTTGCCGCGCCGCCTGCCGCCCGCCCGCCCCGCCTCCCGCTCCTCCTCCTGCGCCGCCGGGGGAGACGGGGGGCGCCGGCCGCAGGGCCGCTGGCCAGCCCCAGCCCGAGCCTCCCAGCCGGGCCCCGGAGGGACGCCTCGCGGGGCGGGCGGCGCAGCAAAGGAAAGGCGCCCCGGCTCCGGGCCCCCGGGACGGCCTCCCGCTCCCCGCGCCCCCCTGGCCCCTTCCTGCCGCCTCCCGGGCAGACGGAGAGAGGGAGACCGGGGGGGCGCCTCGGGCAGCGGTGCCCGTGGGGGCGGCGGGCCAGGAGCGCCGCCTCTCTTCCGACCGAGCGGCGCAGGAAGCCGCGGGCGGGCGGGCGGGCGGGCTCGGGGCGGCGGCGGGGCCCCCTCGGCGCGCAGGCTCCGGCGGGAGGGCCGGGGCTGCCTGGGACCCTCGGGGACGACTCCGCGAGCCTCCCGCCCCCCCGGGGCGGAGGGAGGGGCCCCCGGACCCCCCCTGCGGCGCGGGCGGGGGGCGGGGGCGGTCCTGCCTCGGGCAGCGGAAGGTCCCGGGCGGGCCCGGCTCGTGGAGCTCCGAGTCCGCTGCCTCCGTGGCGGTTGTGAGAGGGGCCCGGGGCCCTCTGCCAGGGGGGGCGGGGCGGGGCGGCCCCGGGGCCCCCTCCGGCTCTCGGGGGCAGAGGGAGGCGGGAGCGCGGGGCTGGCCGACGCCGTCCGGCCGCTTTGCCCTTGGCCGGGCCGGAGGCTGGTGGTTCCTGGCGAGCGGCCAACAGGTGAGTCCTGCCGGCGCGGCGAGAGGCGCTCTGGCCCCCGGAGGGGAGCGGCGGAGCTCTGCCGAGGCCAGCGCCGGGTCACGGAGGATGAGGCCTAAACCAGCGCCCCCCCCGCCGCTATCGTCTGCCAGGGCGAAGGAGGTGGGGCCGTTTCCTGCAAGTCTCCTCAGCCAGGAGGAGAAAGAAGCCACGGGGTGGGCACGAGAACCCCTCGGGGATTCGACGCCACGGTGGGGGTGCCCTGGAGGCCAGGGGGGTGAGCCTCAGCTGCGGAACGGAGGACCCCCAAAGGCATCCCCCGGGAAGCCCCGCACACGAGCAGCAAGACGCCCCCCTGCCCCAGGACGTGCGCCTGAAGACGTGCCGCTTTGAATGTGGAGCTGCTGGCATTTGCAGCTCAGGCAGGAGGACGCAGAAGCCCGGCCACCCGCAGGAGCGCCTGACTTGCCCGCTGCCGGGTGAGGTTTAAGGGGCTGCTGTTCCAGGGCAAAGCTCCTGACCATGCAGGACTGCCTTGGGCACCCGTGGTCTGTGCCGCGGCTGAGAGATCTCCCTGTGGCCCCAACACAAAGGTGGCCCTCTTTGGGGCTTGTGACCACCCCACGAAATCATCTTTGCAATATGTCAGGCCTCGGTGCTGGCATGTTTGGGGCGTTCCTTTCGACCTTGGAGTTTCCTCAACCACAAGCTATTTTGAGTCCTCACATATTGTATTATTGCTTTTATCCAGTTATTTTATGGCTTTATGACACTGCTGTGTACTATTTCAGCATCTGTGCACCTGAAAAGGAGTGTAAAAAACATTTCAGAAAACTAAATAATCACGCTTAACAGCCTTTGGGGCCAGAAAGGCAGTGCCTTGCCCACTCCCTCCAAGGAGATGGGGAGCACGTGCCTTGGAGATATTCTGCAGGGAGGAGGCCTTGCGCAGCAGAAAAACAGTCCAACTGGAGCCACAAACAGACAAAGGCATCAGTGGCCCAGTGGTCTCAGGTGGGAGCCCAAACACCCTCCTTGAGAGAAAAGGGTTGGCCAGGCCGCTCAAACACCCACGGGAGACGGCCTCCTCTGTGGTGTGGGGGAAGCGGTGACCATCCTGAGTTCCAGAGGGATGGTTTGGCCCTCCACACTAGAAGGCTAGCACTCCCTGCAGCACAAGCTCTGTGGCAAAGCCTCATCCCTCACCTCACCTTCACAACCCACAGAGAGACACAAAAAAAAGATCACGCGGAAAACAGAATTGATTTAGATGTAAGATGACAAACCAAACAGCCAGCCTCATTAATGCAGCTTTAATGAGGCCAGTGTTCCTCGCTTAGCCAGCTGCAGAGCCTTTTGCATCAGTTCTAGCTCCGGGCATTCTCCAGATGCCACTCTCCACCCTGGAAAGGAAACGGGCCCCAAGAGGGGCTCCATCATGCCCAGTTGCTTGGACTTCTGGGTCCCAGTAGGGGACGGAGCCTGCGCCCTTGTGGGGCTGTCCATCCAGTGGCAATTCTGCCAGGGTCATTTATGGCCAGTTCCAGCCATGGCTCAGGGGGCTCCGCAGAAGCCAGAGGCCTCTGGAACCATCTCAGTCAGCGAACGCTTCAGCCACTCCGCCTCAGGCCTGATTCTCACAATTTGTCAACCAGGTGAGGCTGGAGGCTCAGCCGGAGAGGCTACAAGAAGGAAAGGCCAACTTGCTGCCTCAACCCTCCTTCCACCAGGGACCCTTTTGGTATGCGTGGGGGGTGCTGCTGCAAGGCCCAGAGCAGCCTCCAACGGCAATATTAAAAGGCGTCACAAGGATGCCCCCAGTACCAGCAGGTCTGGCACACAGTATCCTCCCGCTGCTGTTCACATCCTTAGCCAAAGGGCCAAAGTCCAGGAGTCCAGAGGTGAGTAGATGTGGTTGGACTGCTGCTCCCCTGAGCCCTAGACACCAAGGCCCATGGGGGGATAATAAAGGGGGGGTGCAGCAACCAACATCTAGCAGTCACAGGATTCTCTGCTCCCCCATTCCAGGATGCAGTTCACCCTGATTTTGGAAGAACTTCCAAGCAAGACCACTGAGAGTTGTAGCCTGCCTCCACATTTCCCCCCGCTGCTTGCTTTGGGTTTTGGAGGCCTCCAAGTGGACCTGTAGCAGAGAAAGGGACACACAAGGGGCCTGGTTGCCCCCCACCCCTATATGGGCCACTGGCTGCTGAAATAAAGATCTGGGTGAAGAAGGGGGATTCAATCCCATACAGACTGATGCCCCTTCCCCTGCTCAAGCAGGAGCTGCATCTCCACGGGCGAAGGCCAAACACAGAAACAGGATGTTCCCCCAGCAAGGAAATTGGGAAGCAAAGGAGGAGCCTCCTACCTCCCAGCCTCCCGTAGATGTGGCCTCTGCCATGTAGGTCTCAGCCAGATGGGAAGAAGGCAGACCCCCAGATGAGGTTGGGTTGCAACCCACAGGAGCGCAGCACAGCCAGTGGAGAAGCAGCTCTCCAACAATACCTGGAGGGTCACAACCTCCCCACTCCAATCTAAATGTCATGGCCTCAGTCCAAAGAGCAGGACTCTCCCTTCTCTTTTGTGCAACGGTGGACTGCCGGTTGTTCAAACAGCTTCAGTGCCTGCAGGAGCTGCATGGCCTGGTCAGCACAACCCTGTCAGGCCAGGGCAACTCCCTGCTTCCCCACCATGCCACATCTCCAGGGAAGGGCTAAGCAGGCACAGACGCACCAGAACATCTCTAGGCGAGAGGGGAGGAACCCATCCCACCAAAATCGGGAGAACCTGGTAGGAAGGCATGTGTGCCAGCAACAATAAAAGAGGCTGCAGCCGCCTCCCGTGTGGCCTCTGCCCACCTTTCCCTCCCTGGGAGAGCTGCCAAGAAGAGACTGCCCAGCACTGCTTCCAGCCAGCCTGTGGGCGGTCACATGTCATTTGCTGGCAACAAGCCTGTCAGGAGTCACTGGGTGCAACAGGGCAAGGAAAGCAATGGCAGGAGGGGCACAGAAGGGTGTGGCTGCTCTCCAAGACCTCCTGCCAACCTTCCTGCAGCCAGGGGGCAGCTGGGCATGGCCCACAAGCAACACGGCACCACTGCTGGAGCGGGGCCTGCAGAGCAGTCTGAGAGCCACCCCCCATTGCACCATCCCTGGTTTAAGGAGAGGGAAAAGCTGCTGCTTTGATGCGACCATCCCGTATAGAAAAGCAACTGGCCGTGGCAGACTCCCCCTTTTTCTTTCTCTTTGTCTGGGGATTGTACAGTTGCCTCCTCTCTCTTCACTACTCTTCACTCCTGCCCACAGTCCCAAGAGCCAGCAGATCAGGATAACTAAGATTAACTCCCTTCCCTGTATGTTACACACATGCAGACCCTTCTTGCCACCTGGGGCTGTAGTGGGGAATCCAGCTACGCTAGGAGAGGGCCCTTGAGGGAAGTGCCCACATGGAGAGCAATCCTGTACATGCCCCAACTGCCACACTGTGTGCCCCTGGAGAACTGCAGCTACAGAGCAGGCAAAAAATGGAGTTCACATAATTTGACTTTGGTCCACAACTGTACCCAAGCGCTTCCCCCAGCACCCATCACACCGCTCCCCCTGCTAACCTCCCCAACACGAGGAGGAGTACAGACTGCCCTCTCTCTCTATTCCACAGAAGGAAGACCCAAGGAACTCTCTCGATCACTTAGAGCACTACAGAAACCCATTTGTTGGCCAGTAGCTACCACCGGTCCAGCTGGGCCTCCTTCAAGGAAAACATGCCTCTTGACTTCCAGGAAACAGCATTTCTGCATTTTAGGAATGCAAAGCCACTGCCGCTTTTCCCTGCAACCAGAATGACTCTACCCCACAGAGCTGCCAGGCAGCAGTGTGCGCAAACATCACAGGTTCCAAAGCAAACAGCATCTGCGAGGTCACTGAAGACGATGGCCACAACTCCCTCCCCTGATGCAGGAGCTTAGACGTGGCCTGAAAAAAGACAGCCAGGCTTCAGCTTTCATTGCCTAAGTGGGAATGAGGTGCCACCAATTTGCTCTGAGCTGGTCACAAAATTGGCCTTTGCCCCATAGGCTTGCTCTGCCTCCTCTAGGCCAGGCTCTCCCCCCACCCCCTCCCAGCCTTCAGATAAGAAGAGGAGCACGGGTGGCGGAGCAAACAGACCTCCAGCCCTTCCACAGGCAGGTTATCCCTCCCCCCACAGCCGAGGTGCCCTCGCCTTCCCTGAAGTGTAGGTGTAACACAGGTGTAACACAGGCAGGGCAGCTGAGAGTGCTTGTCTGCCCCAGCCCCAAGACAGCAGGGGTGAGGCAGCTGGTCCAAAAATTGGCCATAGCAGAGCCTGCTCAAGGGTTAAACCGAATGATCTTCAGCAGCTTCATCAGAGGCTTTGGACCACGGTGCACAGGAAAGGGAGGGAAAAAACTGAGAACAGCCACAAACGGGACAGCAAAAGCATTTATGTTTAGATTACAGGCAACACCAGGAAATCCCAACTCTTTTCAAAGCAACAATCACGATTCTCTCAGTTTCTGTTTATGGACCTCACATCCTCCTCAAGTAGTAGCCACCACCAAACAGGGGTCCCTGGTGTCTGCCCCCCGTTTCCTGGGAGGGTCTCTGGTTGGCAAACAATCCTCTTGCTGAAGGGGAAGAGGAGCAAGAACCCCCACCCACCTTTCCTTGGAGTTCCCTGTGACAAGGGAATCCCCAGGGCCCTTCCATCCCTCCGGCACAGAGACCTCCCACTTGGACTAGATATACTTGTAGACCACCTTCTCAGGCACCGTCTGCACTTCCATCTTGACAGGACACTTGTAGAGGAAGGAAAGCAGGGTCTCTGTGTAGCCAATCAGGAAGTAGAACTTGGAGGGGGCAGCCTCTGTAAAAAGATGGCACAGATAATCAAGACGTTGGCACGGCGCTTCAGCACGATCTCGTTGGCCAGGCAGCCGTGAAAGGTGCCGTAGATGAACTTGCGGATGAAAACGTCCTCCACGGCCCGCTCCGCTGCCCCCGGCTCGCCGTCCAAGTGACCTGCAGAGAAGGGGGACGGACAGCAGGGTGGGGGGAGAAGGGGGGCCGGTTCTGTCAGGAGTCCTGGAGAGGAGCTGAGCCCAGGCACCTCCCTCCCTCCCCCCCCCCCCGCTCACTGGTGTGCTGGGAGAGCCAGCCCTTGCGGTGGGCGACGTAGTGAGGAGGGTGGGCTTCTTCGTAGGTCACCGGCTTGTCCCCTTTCCCAACTCGGACGCGGGCTGCCTTGTTCTGCAAGAGAAACGCGAGGTGGACGGAGAAGGGGCCTCGCCGGGAAGGCCCCTGGCGAGAGGGGCCGGGAGAGGACGGGCCTCGCTCTCCGGAACCCTCGGGCCGTACAGGGCTGTGTCCTGGGCCTGCGCCGTCCCCCCAGCCGGCAGAAGGAGCCCCGAAGAAGGCCTCCCCCCTCCCTCCCTCCCCGCCTGCCTCCCCCCGGACCGCCCTGCGCGCAGGGACCGGGGCCGCTCGGAGCAACGCCCGCCCCCTCCCTCCCTCCCCCCCCCAGACGCGCTCGGGCGTCCGGGCCAGCCGCGTCTTTCGAAGGAAACCGGGGCGAAGCGGGATTCCGCGCCTGCCCCCCGCCCGGCCACAGGAACCGGGGGTCCCCCGGGGGCCCATCGGCGCCGTACCTTCCAGCAGGCAGCGGTGCTCCGGAAGCCGCGGGCGGCGCAGAGGAGCCCGGGAGGGCTGCCCGCTTCCCCGCGGAAGGCCTGAAAGGAGAGCGCAGTCACGGGCCGGCGGGGAAACGGGCTCCCGGCCGCCCTCCTCGCCCCGCGGCCGGGCCAGCCACGCCGGGGCGCCGCCCCACCGGAGGGCCCCGGGACGCCCCGACTCACCTGCGCGGCCGCCCGACTCCACCAGGGCGCCGCCATCTTGGGGCGCGACGGCGCGGCGAGGGCGGGGGCGGGGGCGGGGGCGGGGCCTCCCGGGCAGGCGAGAGCGCCCCCTGGCGGGCGGCGGGCGGGGAGGCGGCCTCCCCCTCCGGGCCCGGAGCAGCCCCTTCCTGCGCGCCCTCCGCGCCTCCGCCAGCGGGAGCCCCGTCCGAGCCGGCGGGTGTCGGGCCACGGCCGGCCGCCCTCCGCGCCGGGCGGTGCCGCCTCCTCCTCCTCCTCCTCCGGGCCGGGCGGTGCCGCCGCCTCCGCCTCCTCCTCCTCCTCCTCCTCCGGGCCGGGCGGGGGGCCGAGGCGGGGGGCGCAGGGACTGGGCCCCCGGTGGGGCCGCCTGCTCCCGGTGCGCTCCTGGGCCGGGTCCACGGCCGGCGCTGCGGGGCCGAGGCCGCCCGCGACGCCCGAGGCTCCGGGCCTGGGGGCTTCTTCTTCTTCTTCTTCCCCCGCCCGGCGAGGAGGGCGCCCTTCCGGAGGAGGCAGAGGACGCGGTGTCCGCGAGGGCCTTTCTCGCTCCCCGAGCGCGGCCTCGTGGCCGGAGCGGCGGGCTGAGCCGGGGGGGCGCCGGGCGGCTGGCGTGCTCCCGGGCCCAGGGGAGACCGTGGCGCCCCCCCCAACCGTCCCTCCACGAAAGCCCCGTGACGGCCTTGCTTGGGGTCGCCGGGGTCGGGCGGGACTCGGAAGGCGGCCACGGAAACCGCAAATGAACGCTTTTGGAAATTCTCGCAAGGGGTCGTTGCGGCTGTTTTGTCCGGACTTCTTTTTACTTTGGGCCTCAGGTGCGGGTAAGACTGAAGCCGCGGGGCCTGCCTGGCTTCAGCCGGGGGGGGGTGGGGCCTGTCCCTCCCTCCCTCCCGGTGTATGTGGGGGGGCTCCGGCCGCGTGTGGGGCCAAGGAGGGGGCTCTGCACCCCCCCGCAGAGGCCCAGAGCCCAAGACGGGCTTAGCACAGCTCCGTTTTTTCAAGTAGGAAGACACGCTCCGGAGCCCCGGCAGTCTGGCATCTTGAGCTTCATTAACTCTCCCATGGTCGCGACCAGGTGCGGGTGGGCGGGGGGGCTGCTTCTCCTCCCCACCGCTTGCAAAGTAAAGCCTCTGCCCTCCCGGGAAGCCAGCAGGCCCACAAACAGCTGTCCCGGCTCACAAAACATTTGGGGGGAAATCCTCTGGAGGGAGCGTCATGCTGACCGGGGGGGCTGCTGCCCCACTCGCCCCCGGGAGAGAGGCCGGTGGGAGCTCCAGCGGGAGAGTTTGTGGGCTCCCTCTGCGCAGCCCCAAGGGGCCACCGGCCGACCGCAGGCCTCCCCTGGGGTGCTGGGGCAGAGCTGCCTACCAGCCGAGGGGAGGGTCTCCCTCCCTCCCTGCTGAAGGGCAGGTGGGCTTACCATGGCAGTGGGGCAACAGCAGCGTCCTCCCCCCCACACACCAAGATTGGCATCATGCAGCACTGACCGGCAAGGCACTGGCTGCTAGGCCATTAGCTGCGCCTCCCATTGTTCCTCACCACTGCCTGCACTGCTGATGGGAGTTGCAGTCCAATGGCGTGTGGAGGGCCACCCCACCCCCAGACACGCCATGCTGAGGGGCCCTAAAGGTAGCAGCCCCCCCGCACTTTGGTATTTTGTGTGGTACTCCATGGTTCCTTAACGCAAGGGGGAGGGCACCCAGGGAATACAAGGGGAGGGGGCTCTTCCCAGAGGGCCCTGAGGACCTGATCCCAAAGGGCCCCGTGTTGCTGCTCCGCAGTCACCCACTGACGGCCCTGGCCCTGCTGCAGAAGGAGGCTTTCTAGTTCCATTTTGCTGTTCCGTTTCTCTGGTCCGCAGGGCTAGGGGGGTGGGCTGGTGGGGAATGGGAGGGCTCGCCTTCACTGGCCGGAGCCCGACCAGAGGGGAGGAAGGAGGCTGGGTCCTGCACCTCCTCTGGTGGAGGGGTGCAATGAATACTGGGCAATACTTGTGTGCTTGAGCAAAAAACAACATCCTGACACACAAGACACATTGCTGAGAAAAGGAGAGGAGCCATGGAATTCTTGGTTTGGGGAAACTCGTTCACCCAAAAATACACCTGGGTTTTCTGCACAGAAAAGAGGTTTCCCAGATGGAAAACACGCTCATGCAATATTTTTGTGGAGGAACCAAAAAAGTATTTTGCACAGAATATATTGCCTCCTGCAGAAAAATATTGCTGTGTGTGCAGCAAACACATTTTCTCTGGGGGAAAACGATGTTGCATGAGGTTTTCCCACAGGAGGTTCCCATGAAGGAGCGGAGCCCAAAAGTTGTCCATAAGCCCTTGCATTCTTGCACAGCAGGGAGGAAACAACTGAAATTGTTCATTTTTGTATGCAGGAACGAAACAAGTGAAGATTTACATCCCGTCTTTTGCAGAGCATATGGGAGGAAGGGAGGGAGGCCAGCAGCCTCTTCTGAATGGGTTTGTGTGCGTGCGCAGACATGCATGCACGGAAGCTGGAGTACGGCCTGCGGGCCTGGGCCATGCTTGGGGTGGCAACCTTGGCTCTTTGGTGCAGTTTCCAGTTCCTTCCACTGCTGACCAGAGGCAGTGGCGTGTGGTCTCAAAGACATCTCGATGGGTCTCTGGGCAGGGGAGTGCTGTGTTACAGACACACATACCCCGGATGCTGCCAACACACAATGCTTTGTGCAAAGATGTCCCGGTGTCCAAGGGCCCCGCTCTGCCAGGGTGGCCACTTTTCTTCCCCACCGAATCTCCCGCCACCCAGAGTGTCCCTGGCCTGAAGGGGCGGAGGGTCTGCCTCCTTGAGGGTCTGTCCTCTGCTGCTGCCGCTACCTCCAAGGCGGCCCCTCGCACCTGCGCTCCTTTGAGCTGGGGGGAGGGGAGGATTCCAGATGTGATTGGGATCAGTGGTTGCTGGGGAGCTCCTGCTTGCCCCCCAAGGCCATGGGGTTGTGGATGATGCCCGGAGAGCTCTCTGCCCCAGACCCTTCCTGCTGGGCCTGCAGCACCGACTGCCGGATGTCTGGCCCTGAGAGGGAAACGGGGGTGGAGGTGAGGAGGGAGGAAGGACAAGGGGCTGCTTGGCTTTGAGGGGAAGACCACCCACCCACCCACCTACTCCATGGGGGGAGAGGCCGGCTGGATGCTCCCCTGATGGCTGTAGCCTGGAGGGGTGCTGCAGTTCCCTCAGCCATAACTCTCCCCCCAGCAGAGTTAAGAGCAAGATAGAAGCAGCAAACAAGATCAAGCTGCAAAGGGCACTGCGCTTGCTTTCTTTTCAAGGTGTGGAGACTGTGACTCTTCCCTGGCTTTGGTGGGGGGAGTAAAGGCAAACCAGCCTGCAGGCAACGGCGGGGGCGAGAGGCCTTACCAAAATAGCTGAGGATGACGGGTAGGAAGACCAGGCCGTGGAGCATCCCCAGCAGAGTGATGAGGAGGTTGAGGCGGAAGAAGAAGAGCTGAACCAGCTGGGCCTTGGCAAGGGCCAGCACCAAGATCCCCGGCAGGTTGGTCATGGCCACCCCAGCAAAGACCTGGAACAGGGAGGGGGGCCGATCAGAGGCAAAGCAGAGAAGGGGATCAGGAGGGGCATGCCCCTCACCAACAGGCAATGCCTGCCCCTGGCTAAGGCATTGGCCTCCAAAAGGGATGGAGGAGGAAGAGGAAGCGGAGCTGGTTCCTTGCCCGCTCTGCCCGGGGGGCAGGCAGGGAGGAGAAACACTCCTCCAGGAGAAGCCTCAGAGCAGAGCTTGACCCGGCTGCTGCCAAAGCAAATTGGGCAGCGAGGTCAGGAGCCCAGCTGACCCCAGGCAGGGATGGACACGGCACTGCAGGCAGCTGCCGCCACCACCGCTGGCCCTCTGCAGCCTGGTGGAGGGGTCTGTGCATCATGAGGATGAGGGTCTGGACCCACATCGGTGGAGAAGGGCAAAGCTGAGGGCACGAGGTGGAACCAATGAACAACCCGACAGCGTCCCCCCCTTCATAAAGGCCAACCTACCCGCATCCTGCCACTCACTCACCGCACTCCCCATGTTGACCGTGGCTTCCCTAGCCCTCTCCAGTCTGCTGGGGCACGTGCTGAGGGCGAAGGAGCGGGTGATGTGGGAGACAAATTCCACAGAGATGCCCACGGCCTGCGAGGAAGATGCAGACAGGAGTGAGCTGGGCTGAGCGCCCACAGGGGAGGGTTCCATCCATGCTGCCTGACATGCTCCACTCAATGTACCAGCAAAATACACACACACACCCCTGCCAGAGATGCCTCAGAATTTTAACTGCGGCACCTCCCTCCTTCCCTGCTTCCCTCCCTGGCCCTGAATTTGGGAAACCAGGAGCACGGGACTTTTCTGGAGGCGTCTGTGTCTGTCGTGGGGCTCCCCTTCATTCAGTGCGCCAATGCCCACTCTTAGGGGAGCGGGGAAAGGAGGATCAAGGAGCAACTGCCGGGAGAAGAGACATAGCTTGGCCTACGAAGGAGAACGAGAAGTTCGTAGCAGCTCTGCCCAGAGCTTCTCTCTGACCTCCAGCTCCCGCAGGCAAGACTGACTCCCCGCTTGCCTGCCTTTCTTCCTTTCAGCAAAGGATGTGCCTCTTGTGGGGAAACATTCTTTTGAGAAGACAGTCTTGGGACCCACAGAGTGGGCCAGCACAGCCGCAGAGGGCAGAAGCCCCCGGAAATGCAGGCCCTTTGTGGGGGTCCGCCCCTCCCTCACCCTCCTTCGGGCCCTGCAGAGCTGGCCCGGACTCACCGCAACCAGGTTGATGAGGGAGATGGCGTTGAAGGAGATGCCCCACAGGGTCATGGCGCCCACAGTGTCCACCACAATCATGACAATGGTGACTAGGTTGATGGCACCCAAGCGCATGTCCATGCCCAGGAGGATGCAGCACACAACGAAGGTGGGTATCAAGCAGAGAATCACATTGACAGCGCCAGTCAAGCCAATGGTCAGGTACTGCTCATAAAAGACATAGGTGATCCTGTGGGAGGAGGGTGGATGGTCACTCGCACGAGACCCACCTTGTGCACGCTCTCACACACACGTGCACACGCAGTGGAGGAGCTTGGAGTGTGTGGACAGGGCAGGAGGGGGTGGGGCTATGGCACAAGGGCAGGGCCACTGTGTGTGGGGCTGTGGCTATGGGCCAGGATGCCCCAAAGACATTGCCGCCCGGGGCAAATCGCCCTCGTCACCGCCACCACCCCCCGTCCCTACGTGACTGCACACACGCCTGCAACTAAGTGTCTGGATCCTTCCACACTTGCACTTGGCTCAGCAGCAAAGGTCAGCCCTCCTGAGAGTTGCCTCTGAACCATCTCTGCCTCTTGGCTGAAACCCACCACTCAAAAGAACGTGGGCGAATGCGCACAAGTGGCCAGAGCGAAAGGAGGTCTCCTCTCTTCTTTATGCTCTTTGGCGGAACAGAACGAGCCTGTTAGGCGCCTAATTAACCTCCAACTGGGAGAAGGACTGATGACCTTAGTGTCCCCCCCATGTGCTGGCAAATCCCTTAAGGGTGGGGGGGGGCTGCTCTCTCTTTAACAAAAAGGATGCGGAAGGCTGGGCTGCCACCTCCTGTTTCCACTTACAACCCCACCAAGAACCCCATTCCTCCATCGAGCTCACGGCAGACTGCTTCCCTTCTCCCACAGACGGTCGCCTTAGCCTTCCAACACTGTGATGCAACTGGACTGGGTCGCCCACCCTGGCACACTGGGTAGCAGCTGGCAGGAGCCCACCCTTCCCTATGCCCACTGGGGCACCATGGGCATTTCTGGCGGGGCAGATTTGATGGGAGGGAGGGAGCCTTGGCTGGAGTCCCTTCAGATCCCCCACACCCTCCCCCAGCCCTCTCCCTGCCGGCCCCCACCTGTCTCCCCCCCACTCACCCCTGCTGTGCCCACCAAGCACCCTGGCCCCTCTCAGCCTCCCCGGAACTGCCTTACGTGTAGGGGAAGACCTGGAAGGTGGGGTCGGTGCCGGGCACTTCCCGCATGCTGGCCGTGATGTTGTCAGCCAGCTGCCTCGCTGCAAGCAGGGCGGCCGTGTACTCCTGGGAGTTCTTCAGTGTGGTCTGGTAGGCCATGAAGCGCGAGGCTGCAGGGGACAGGGCGCGGGGGCAATCAGTCACCGGCCCACGGGCACCCCACACCTCAGAGGCCTCTTGCCCCTCCATCCCTCCGGCCCTTCATGCAGCTCCCCTCCAGCCGACTTAGGAGATGAGGGAGGGCAGCCCTGGCGCTGTGCCCTCCGACCTCACTGTGCCCTCCCATTGTGACCCAGCCCTGGGGGCCATGGGGCCTGCTCCACACCACCCTGGAGGAAGGAGGGAGGGAGGGAGGAGGGGTCCACTCACCCGACACTTGCCCCTCCGGCCCCAGCTTCACAGATGTGTCGTAGGCCCCCAGTCCTCTGTGTAGAGAGAAAGGAGAAGGGGTTAACCTTGGTGAGGGGAGAGAAAGAGGCTATCCTGCTCCTGGGTGCTCTTTCCCAAGACTACTACGAGGAGAGGCCCCCTTATACAGCCCCCCACTCTGCTTTGATGCCTGCCTGCCTGCCTGCCTGCCTTCCTTCCTTCCACACTGACCTTCCCTCCTGCCCTCCAGATCTCCCAAATGGGCAAACTCTGGTGCGGGCAGCAGTTCCGTTCCACTGGGGAGCTGGGCACCAGAATGGTGAGGGAGCACATTTCTGCCCCCTCTTTTTTTCTTTGTTTAAATTTTTATTAATTATAAAAGAAAAAAGACAAAACAAAACACCACGTGATTACCATAAAAATGAAAAAGAAAACATTACAACGAAAAAGCTTACATTATTATTTCTTTCCAAAGCCTTTATCATCATATACTTATTTCACATGTTATATACCATATTGCTTATACGTTTTTCTTACATTCTTAACTCTAATCTTTTCAACTATATTCAACCTATTGCTGTTACTGAATATGATCCTATTACTAAACATGTTAATACTACTAACCCTAACTTTAAATGTAACCTTAAATATAACCTTGAATGTAACCGTAAATGTAAGCCCTAACACTAAGTGTAAACTCATCCCCCAAGCCAACTATCTTTCAGCTTACTCTGCTTTCCAAAACTGTAATTCTCCTTATGGAGCTGTGACACTTCCGTCTTTTATTAGAACTTTTTCCACAAATATCTTCCCTATTTCTCCAAAATCATTCGCTTTCATTATTCCTTTTTTTACTTTAATTTGACATGTCAGCTTATCATTCTGCCCCCTCTTTGTGCAGCTGCACTCACCCCTTGGAGCAGATCAGGTTGGGTTTGTCATAGAGAAACCAGGGCAGGAATCGGTCAAACTCCTCCACGGTTGGCCGAAGGGTCCCGTCCGGGATGGCCATGCACTTCTGCCACAAGCAGGACAGGGAGGCTGGTGGGAGGAGGCGGCACGGAGGCTCTTACGCATGGCAGATCATCCCGTGGCCCAGGGGGGCAGGGACGCCCTGTTGTCCATTTGGACCTCCGCTCCTTTTCCGCAGGGGCCACCCTTTTTGGCCCAGGGTCCCGCCAGCCTCAGGGGCCCCCTTGGGAGGGAGTCACTTACTGTCAGTGGAGGGGCAAAACTCCCCCTTTTGTGGGTCAAAACTGTGGATTCGGCAACAGGAGGAGAAGGGGTTCAGCCAGTCGATGAAGTCATCCACCCAGGAAGTGGCCGGAATAGCCAGGAAGGACCTGGAGGGCAAAAAGAGGCAGGCTGAACACTCACTGGGGGGAGGCAGGGGGCGCTTTGCCCTCCCCTTGGGGAGAGACCGTCTGGACTGGACTGTGGGAAGCCCTGGCCAGAGATGCCACCCGCCATTTGCTGGGGTCACAGGGAGTTTGCCCATCCTAAAGACTCTGACCAACAGCCTACAACTGCCCACATCGCAGTGGCCATTAGGTCTCAGACTGTGTGTGGGATGCCTTTGAAAAAAGGGCTGGCCAGCAGCTCTGCCAAGGTAGAAGGGAAAGGCCAGGCGGGCACTCTGTGGGCATCCATGGTGGAAGGCAGGCAGCACCCAGGGAGGGAGGGAGGGAGGCAGCATGTCCAGTGTGGGTGAACTTCTCAGCGTGCAAGAAGGGGAGACCAAGGGGCTGGGCCCCTCACGTGGTGGCTTCCTGGCTATACCACACACACACACACACACACATGCAGAGAACCTTTGGGAGGCTTAAGGCTCAAAGCAGGGGTTACTCCCTTGGGTGGCAGCCAAATGACGGGGTCCTTGCCTCTCAGGGCGGCTGCTGAGCTTAGTCTCTGATTGTGCCATGAGGTTATTCCTGCACCCGAAGGCCTTTGAGGACCCCAGTGTTCCCCCGATCCCCAACAGGCCTCTGGTTTTATTTTACAGTTGGGTTTCAGACTGGCTTTTGATTATTTCTCACAGCCACTGAATGGGAAAGCAAACTTTGCCTGTCTTTCAGCCAAGAAGGAAAATGGGACCCAGTTCTGTCAGGTGCTTGGCTATGACACGCAGAAGCTGGGAAGAAGGTCAGGGTGGGGTAGGTTGGGGTGGGGTGGGGGACACAGCTTCCTTCCCACTCTGAAACCATGGGGAGGGTCTCCAGACATTTGGATCTGCACCTCCCAGAAGGACCTGCTGGCCAAGCCAATGGCTCAAATGGCTTGGAGGCAGGTTGCCAGACTGGAGAAGGCGCCTATACAAAGGTTGATTGTGCAAAAGAGGGAATTGCAGGAGGGGCTGTGTGTCAGATGACCAGGTAATGGGCAAACTCTGGAGAAATCCCAATTCCACACCACCTCTGAAGGTGCAGGGGCCCACTCCAGTTTTCAATCTGGCAACCCTACCTGGGAGCAGAGCTTCTCTGGCAGGCACACCCATATCAGCTGGGCATTCTCCTTTCCAAAAAGGCACCTGGTGCCATCCCCTGCCTCCTCATGGGATCTACACCACTCCCCTGCAGCAGCAGCAGCAGCACCATCCCTCCCAGCAGCCTGATGAGCAAAGCTGGCAGCCTTGGTCCCCATCCAGCGTGTCTGGGGGGTGACCAGAGAGAGCAGGCAGGGGGCGGACACAGGTCACTTACTGCTCTGGGAACTGGGTGGCATACTGGATCTTCTGCGTCATGGAGTTCTCATCGCAGCCTGAACTGGAACAGACCCCATTCATTCCTGGCACAGTGGAGAAATTATAGCCCCCGGTGGTGACAAAGTAGGTGGGGGCCCCCACCATCAGGTATTGGTTTAGGTACTGGAAGTACTGGAGCATGTAGGAGTCCTGGGGAGATGCATTGAGAGGACAGAGTGGGATCAGACCCTCTCTTGCCCTCCTGCCCCAATTTCTTTCCTCCCTTTTCAGAAGCACCCATACTGCCCTGCCCAGGGGCCCCTCAACACTTCCCTTCATCTGAGGAAACTGAAAAATCTCTAGTTTCCCAGTGCACACAAATGTCTGTCATGAAGCACCATTGGTGAAGGGGAGACTCTCTTGATGGTCTTGAGACCCCCCCCCAAATTTCCTATCAGCCAAATCCCCATGAGCAGGGGGACCACCCTCTTCCCAATTCACCACGATTCCTGCCATCAGATCTGTTGATCTTACACAATGCAATTTTTAGTGTGTTTTCAAGCCCCCACCGGCCTGCCGCCCCTTGAAGCTCCTGGTTTTTGCAGGAATTCTGTCTACCTTCCTGGCCTTGAATCCAGAAGGAAGACATCTGAGGAGATTAGCTCGGGGCCGATGAGAAGGACCCCTCTGGCATGAGAGGAGCCCACCCCATGGCTCCCTGTGGCCCCAGGAGGCCTCTTTCTCACCGTAGGCACCGACAACTCCTGCTCCATCCCGACCTGGACGTTGAGCATCAAGAAGATCCCGGCACAGAACATGAAGGCAAAGAGCAGCACCTGGGGACGGGGGGAGGAAGAGGAGGGGCTGAAGGTAGCCAGGAGGCCAGGGTTGATTCATCATCTGCCTTTATGTTTCACCTCGCAGCCCACCAAGGACCTGAGGCATTGCGGAACAAGCTAAAAACACTCCTTGGAAATAATGCAGATCATTTAAAAACCCAGGGAAATTACAGGGACGAAAGGCTACAAGGAACAAAACCGTTTCAGCCACCCAGCAGATGCTCAGAAGGGAGGGAGCCCTTGGCAGGGGGTTCCACACACAGTTGGGGGCTGCTACAGAGGAGACCCCGGCACAGGCACCCACCAACTGAGCCTTGCGGGGTGGGGACACACAGCAGGCTCTCACCGGGGAGCTCGGATTTTGGCCAGGCCCCTCTGGGACGAGACACAGGCCTTTCAGACATCTTTCCCCCACCTCTTGGTTTCACCCCATCCACAATCACAGCCCCCGTGGCTCCCAGGGCCCCCCTCCACCATTCCACCCAGCAACTCCAGCCTCCACTCACCACCAGGAACCGGACAAAGCTGTTGAGCAGGAGAGGCACATAAAAGCGGCGCATGAAAGCATGGAGGTACCCCTCTTGCTGCTTCACAGGCACCCCGTCTCCCTCCGAGCGGACGCAGCAGCACAGGTCCAGGCGGGAGGCCTGCAAAAGGGTGAGGGTGCTGGTTTGGGACTGCCAAGGGACCCAGGAGGAAAAGGGCCCCCCCTTTCTCTCCGTGGGCAATATCACTGGACAGCCCCCTCCCCTCCCCTGCCCGTGCCCCTATTCCCCAGGCTGAGGAGTTCCCCTCCATCCAGGGAGCCCAACTGACCTCCTGCCGACGGAGATCCAAAGAAAAGAGCGCCACAAAGGCTGACATTTGGAGCAGGAAATCAAAGAAGACAGCCAGGGCGGCGTAGAGGGCAAAGGTTTTGACAGCGGGCATCGGACTGAGGCCTCCTGCAGCAGTTGGGGACAGCAAAGTGGTCTCAAGGGAAGATCTGGCTGCTCCCCTAACAACTAATTGACCAACCAACTGGCCAGCTGGCCAGGGACAACTTCATGCCACCTCATGGCCCTGAGTGTGTCCACTTGTCTTTTCACAGACACATCCAGTCCATTCCCCTGCATGCTTCCTTCCCTCCAGTGAGTGCGAGGCAGCACATGAGGCCAGCCATGTTGTTCCTCCTCCTGCCTTGCTCTGTTCCCACAACCACCCTGTGAGGTGGGCCAGTCTGAGAGAGAGAGAATGTGACTGGTCCGTGGTCACCCAGAACTTCTCATAGTGCCGCGAGAGGGTGTGAACTTGGAGGAGACCCAGTCCAGAACTCTCTCTCTAATGATGCACACTGCCTCTTGGCCGACACCGAGGTGCCTTTGGCAGGTTTGCTGGTCTACATGCATGTGCGTGCACATACACACACATACACAAGTGCGCTCACACAGAGGCCCTGCTGGCACAGGCAGCCTCCCAGGGAAATGCCTGGCCCCACGCTTCAGCCACTCTGCCACCCATTTCCTCACACTGGTCAAAGGGCTCAGTGCCAAACAGCCAAGATAGCTGGCCCCGAGCGTTCTGGGAATTCCCCAAAATCCAGCCCCTCGGCAGGCAGGAGCTGCTCCTCCTCCTCCTCTCCAGAGTTGCTGCCGCCAAAGGCGTCTGGCTGAAGACACCCCCCACACCTGTGACCCAAGGGAAGGGGCCCCAGAAGTGGCCCACTCACCTATGTAGAAGCAGATGACCTCCGAGAGGCTGCAGAGGAGCATGCTGGGCGCCACCTCCCCCAGGACGCGACCGATGCGCTCCTCGGGGGTTTCCCCAGGCCAGGGTTCAGACCGCTGCAGAAAGAGAGGGAGGGAGGGAGGGAGGAAGGGAGGCTGAGAAAGGGGAACGTGCTCCCGCCAGAGACTGACCGGCTGTTCTCCTGGAGCCCAGGAGCATCCCAAGACCACCACACCACCTCCCCCGGGGCCAGGAAGGCAGCAGTAGAAGGGCTGCTCTCTCTGCCCCTGCCAGCCTGCCACCTGATCACCTTCAAGACCCTGCACCATGTGGGGGGCTTGAGGGCACCTCTCAGAGCTTGAGCAAGTTCCTTCTTTGGACTATGACCAAGAGAGCACAGGCTAGTAGATTCCGAGAGTTATAGTCTAGAAGAGAAAGCAACCTCCCCAATGGTCTGGTGGGCTCCCTGTCTGGCTGCCCTCTCCCTCCACGTGTCTCGCACCTGGTACTCCAGCACAAAGATGAAGATGTTGTCTGCACCAAGGGCCAGCACAAGGAAGGGCACGACCTCAAGGATGATGAGGGAGGAGGGCACCCCTACATAGGAGTAGAAGCCCAGCGAGGAGAAGACGGCCCCGAGCACCACAAGGATGCCCCCCAGGCCCAGCGAGATCTTGGAGTCCACCTGGAAAGGAGCAGAGTCAGGGAGTGGCGGGGGGAGACAGAGGTCACCCATGCACCCAGATGCAGAGCCGATTTGGACAAAAGCTGCCCCTCCACTCTTCTAATTCTCATTTTTCCTTAATCAATCATTAAGCTTCTGGGGAAAGAAGAGCTAAACTGCCCAGCTGCCGTTGCTCAGCCCCTTCCCTCCCTCCCACCCGGCTCCTGCAAGGAACATCCAGCCCCGTCTCGATGGCTCAGTGTGGGAGGGAGTTCCACAGTCTGGGAACAGCCAAGAAGGAGTCCCCTCTTGCCTCTTCACCGAGCTCTGGCTCCCAGCTCTGAGGGGCAGGGGGCAGTGGAGGGGGCCTGGCGGTCCTGCACCTTCCCCCACACCCTCCAAAGGGGCAGCGCACCCACCCACCCACCCCTCCCTTCCTACCAGGATGCGTCTGCAGCTGGAGTACTGCCCCAGAGCCAGGGCGATGTAGACGAAAATCACCAGGTAGCTGACAGTGAAGATGGGGAGGTCTTCCCAGGTGGAGCGGTTGATCTCGTCCTCCAGGGAGCGCTGTGGTCAGATTTGTGCATGGGGAGGGAGAAGGGACAAAGAAGAAGGCGGCCAGAGGGCGTGAGTCTCAATGCACCCAGTTGCCTTTTGCAAAGGCTGCCCCCCCGCCACCTCCCCACCTGCCCCTCTGTCTCTACAGGGGGCTGGGACTGAGGATACAGCAGTACCAACTCTGCACGGTATCCATGCAGCCTGGGGTATATTTAGAGGAGACCCATGGCAACAGTAATGGCTGGTCTTTCTTCTGGCCTTTGGATTTCAGTGGGTCACCTCTAAATGTGCCCCAGTCAGAAGGAAACGAGGGCAAATCCAGAAAGAAATGCAAAACAAGCTCCCCTCCCCACATCCAACACACACAGAAGCAACCAGAGAATATAGGAGCCCCGAGTAGGGAAGAGGCGTCTCTGCAAGCCAGAAGACTGGGGAGGATTTGGCCTGGGGCCTGACCCCCAAAGCCCCCTCATCTAGACCCACTCCACACCCTCGGCCTGGGTGACAGCTGGGCAATGGGGCTGTATTTTGGCCGGCATTTTCAAAAGGTGACTGTCCTCTGATTTTGAGGCTGTGGAAGTCGGTGCCTCCATCTCCCTCGTACCTCAGCCATGTAGGCAATGGTGTAGCGGTCGGCGTATTCCTCCTGGAATTCCTGTACCACTTTCAGGAATTGCTTCTCCCACAACAGCACAAAGTCAAAACGGGGATCGCTGGAGGGGAAGTTGTTCAGGGAGATGGTCAGGATGAGAGCTTGTGCCTCTGAGTACGCCACCCCTGTTGAGTAGACAGGAAAGTCACCACGGAGCAGAAAGGCAGAAGTACGCCTGAGTCATCCCCTTCTTCCTTTCGTGCGTACGCCTGTGTGCACACACGCTTGCTTGCCCACCCGCTGGGGCTTAGTGTTCAGACCCCAAGGGTAGACAGACAGACCTCTGCTCTTTTTCCCTGCCTCCTCTGCCTCCCCAGCTACCCAATTAACCAGCTGGGCAAGCAGTGGCGGGATGTTTCTTTGGCTCTCACCAGGTTTTTTCCTACCTTTTACCATACTTTTTGGCTCCAGGAATAATCCTGCCTATGATCCCCTCAACAAAGTCTGAGCGGGCAGAAATCTGTTCTCCCCCCAGCCCCGCTCGATCCCCTTGCCCTCCCTTCGTTTCCCAAGCTCTTTCCCCAGATCTCTCTCTTGCCCCTCCCTCCGCAACAATCCCTGGTCTCCACGGCCAGACCACTGCCTTAGAATCCTCTGACCCCACCAGTACTGGGCCCAGCCCTCCCCCTTCCCTCCTGGAACCCCCCAGGGGCAGACGGCATACCCCAGTGTGCCTGTGGCCCAGACTAAAAAATCCATCCAAAGGCCGTACCCCACTTCCCTCAATCTGTCTCCACCTTCTGCAGGATCACAAATGTGGAGGTTATTAGGCGCAACTACACAGCTGTGGGAACAGGATAGAACATATAATAGGATCCAGAAAGATCCAGAAAAATGACCCTCGCCCTCAGTCCTCAGTCCACAAAGGCTGCGTGAGGCCCTGTGGGGCTTTCAGGACTTTAGGGGCCAGCCAGTGTCGACGCGGGAAAGCAATAAATCTGCTCACCCAGAGTCAGTTCCCTTGGAGTCAAAACCTTCTCTGAGGAGATTCCTTTTGCTACGTGTGCAGTTGTGAGGAGCTGTGCGCTGATACACACAGTGTGCTGTGAAACCACTCTTTGCTCACACCCCTCCCAATGGACTGCAATTTGTGGATATCACTCAGCTCAGATGCTTCACCTTCCAGTCTTCCTTCATAATTTCCTTGTTTAAGAAGGTGACTTGTAAATCCTGTATGTCTAGGAAGGGTGAAGGGCTTTGAACTGGTTTTGGGGTCTTGTCCTTTCTAAGATCAGATTTGTGCCCCATTAATCTCTTGCTGAGAGACTGTCCTGCCTGACTGGTGCGGAGTGTCCAGAGGCATTGCGGACACAGGGCAGCATTTGTTACTTTGGGGGACAAGCAAACAAATGCCTGTCTGACAGGGAAAGTGATGTTATCGGCCCCAGGAACATCACTCCCAAATTAAACGCAGAGACAGAGTGGGCATTGGGGTTTGGAAACTCTGGGCCACAATTTGCACCCCTCTGGATTCCACTGCATTCCATCCCACTCTCAAATCTGAGTTTTGTTGCTGGGAGCCTCCAAACCAGTTTCAAATTACAGCAACATCAGGGCAACCCTATCACAGGGTTTTCTTGGCAGAGTTTGTTCAGAGGGGGCTGATCATCGTTGTCTTCCTCTAAGGCTGAAAGAGCGTGACTTGAACCCAAGGTCACCCAGTCGGTCTCCATGGCTGAGCCCAGACTCAAATCCCAGTCCGGCATCCAGAGCACGACATCACGTCGACTCTCCCTGCATCTTTGTAAGTACACTTAATAGTATCACTCCACGTTGCATCAAAAGGGGCAGACTGAGATTTTGAGCTGCTGTCCCCCTACTCTAATTCCTGTTGCCCCCAGTAATCAAGTTGCCCCCACCTTCTCAGGATGCCTTGGATCTCAGTTGGAGGCAAAGGCATGTTCAAAAAACCAAAATAAGTACTTAAAATAAAGAGCTGCCTCCTTGGCCCAAAGTGGGAGAAGATGCAGCTGCGAGAGCCCCTTCCCCCACCAAGGGGATACCACAACCAGGTGCAACCTCTGTTCCTACCTGAGTAGCCCCCCACAGCCAGGAAAGGGAAGACGGGTGCCCCGTAATCGGCCATGCAGCTCAGCTCCAGGGCTGTGATGTCTTTGAAAGAGAGAGGGGAGCTAATGGGGGAGGGGTGGAGAGAGAGACAGGCATGGTGAGGCCTCTGGAGGAAGGTCCCCTGCTCCCCACCACTGCTGCACCCCCTTTCTTTCCTCCTTCCTTCTGAGAACGAAAGGTACCTTGAGCAAGAGAAATGGGTCCCAACCCACTTCGAGGCCTCCAGGACCAGAAGGCATGGGCAGCTGTCACAGGGGGCGTGGGGCCAGTTTTCAAACAGGCCATAGAGTGGGGGAGAGCAGGGGGCTTGACCTCCACTTCCCCACAGCACTCACTTGATGCAATAAAGAAAGTGGTCCCTCCAGTCGACGATTCCAGTCTCCCCATTCCCCGTCTGGTTGGCGCTCATGTTGAGACGCGTCTCGTTGTTCTGGAAGTACTGGAGCAGGCTGTTGACGGCACAGTCCGTGAGGGTGGCATTTTGGGGGTTCAGGGGGGCATAGCAGACGTCCTGCAGGGAGACGTTCTGGTCGTGTGCTGCCGACCAGACAGTGATGCCCTGGACCCTCTGCTGCAGCTTCAGCAGGTCCAGCAGGACATCCTTGGAGAGGATGCCGCTGAAATTGCTTCTGCCCATGACCGGCGAATCGTAGACATAGTTGGACTGATTCTTGGCCGTCAGGATGACCTGGTTGGTCCGGAAGAAGGGGCCAAAGTGTTCTTCATAGAAGGCCTTCTCCTGCCGGGCCTGGCTGTCTGGAGCGGACCAGAGCTCCACAGGGTCTGTGGTCAGATGGATCATGGTCAGCCCGCTGGCGAGAGCCACCACCACTGCCACCGAGATCAGGATGACTGTGCGTGGGTAGGAGGCCATGAGCCGGCCCCAGCGACTGAAGGCTCTGGCCAGGAACTTGTTGGTGGCCCGGCTAATCTTCTCAGAGCACGGGACCCTGGCCTTAGCTCCCTTCGGCTTGCTCTGGCCCGTTGGCTTCTCCTGCGGTGGGGAGGAGTGGCTTCGCCACAGCAAGGTGACCACAAAGGCCACCAGGAGGACACAGAAGAGGAGGACGCACACAAACAGGACTCCGTTCAGGCCGCCGATCTGGAAGGGCCGGGTGGTAGGCTCTGGGGCAGCCACGGCTGGGCACGATTGGGCGCAGTCCTGGCAGGAGCATTTCTCCCCAGTCCCGTTACCCACAGGCTCCGCGCACTGCCAGGCTGTCCCATTGAATGGCATGATGCCACCTCCGATGGCAGGGGAGCCCTCGGGGATCAGATGGTAGGAGATGGCCAAGGGGGCCAGACCGTTGCTGGTGTCCCCCTGGAAGTCCAGCCAGCGCTGGGTGTTGCACAGGGCTGCCCCGTACTTGCCGCACATGGCCCCAATGGCATAGCCGCCGGTGGCCGGCATCCGCACCCCCTTACAGGAGTTGTAGGAGGCATCTGCAAAGGCCTGGCCATAGTAGCACTGATACTCAAGGACGCCCACGTTCCCCTGGGTGTTGTTGGCGGTGGTGAGGTTGAAGGTGCGCGTGACGTTGGTGAAGAGGCTCTGATTTGGGCTGCAGATGTTCTGGCAGTAGAGGTTGGCGAAGTTCTCAGAGCAGGCGGGGCAGCGGGACAGCGCCAGCTGGGAGATGCGGAGGCTGTTCTCCAAGGCCAGCAGCTGGCCCTCCGTGCAGCAGGCGAAGGTGCTCCCTGTGTCCGTGAAGAGGGACGGGCAGACAGAACGCAGGCGCAGCAGGTGGGACCCCGAGACTTCCCGAGCAGGGGTGTTGGAGAGGCAGGGCACCGTGTTGCCCTGCAGGAGGCTGTTGGTGATTTCGGGGTTCTCACCACATTCACCATAGAAAGCACAGTACCCCTCTCGGTGGATCTCTGTGAAGGCAGCATCCTGTGGGACAGATAAAGTCCCCCAGCCCACGGAGAGAGGAGTGGTCAGCAGACATGCGGAGGAACGGTGGGTGAGAAACCAGCCCCAGGTTCATCCCATCTGCCCACCCACTTGCTCCTTGGCTGGTTTTAAGTTGTACTCTTGCTACTGCATGCCAAACCAAACTCCCCAGCAAAGCAATAGGTGTGTGTTTTAAAAAGTAAATGCACCATCTCAGACCATCTAGGAGGGCACCACCTTCTGTGGGCAATTCCTTCAAGGAATCGCCTAACATTTGGCTTGACTCCTTCAGCTCAGCTGGCCCCCTTCCCACCTAGTGGCCCACCGGGCAGTTTCAGCGAGACGCAGGAGGTTGGTTCATCCAGCATCAGGATGCAGAGAGATGCTAGCAGCCTGGTCAAAGTGCCAAGGAGGGGCTACAGTCTTCCACCAACCACCACTACCATTGGGCTCTGCTCAGACGGCCCCTCCTGCAAATCCACCTGAGCCACTGCTGCCCGCTTGGCCCTGAGCGGGAGGGCCCCCCACTTGCAAAGACTTCCAAGAGAGATGGATTTTCAAGGAAGCCCAGCAGCCTCCTCCACCTCTTCTGAAACACCAAGACCCTCTCAAGCTTCCCCTTCTCTGCCCCAGACTCACCAGACCCACCGGGGCCCTGAGCAACACCAGGGCCAGCAGGGCAGCGCTCAGCATCGTGGCAGCAGTTGTCAGAGGGGTCCGCAGAGCCTGGGGATTTGCCCGCACTGGCCTCGCTGCACCTGGCTCCCAGGTGAGGAGCCCTGGTCCGACATCCAGGAAGCCAATCAGGTGGCACCAGAAGGGTAAATCATTAACCCGCCTTCAGGTTGCTCTCCTAGCTGCTCTGGGGTGGTTCTCCCCAAGTCTTCCCTCAGCCAGCCCACCCTCCTGGGGCAACTGGGGTGCCCTGGTCCTCTTCCGAGCAGCTGCCAGTGGGGCAGGACAGACATGCAAAGGCAGTGGCTGTTTAACAGAGACCTCCACGCACACATCTGTGCCCTTCCAGGGCTGGAAGGCAACCATGGCCACTCACCCTCCCCTGCCAGGACCTGCTCCTCTCCATTTTTTTCCCTCGAGAAGTCATTCCACCAACCTCCTCTCTGGTTCTGAGGTGCCCATAGTTGAAAAGGTGTTCACAAGCCATCAGGTCCAACCCTCCTCAAAGCAGGTCTCCAGCTAGAGCATCTCTGAAGGTCCAGCCTCTTTTTAAAGGTGTCCGGAAGAGACAACACCACCGGAGGCACTGGTTCCATTGCCAAACCATTGTTGACAGTTTAAGAAGTTACTACTCACGTTCAGTTGAGATCTACCCTCTTCTAACTTAAAACCATTAGGCCTTGTCCTAGCCTCTAGGCAGCCACGCAGATATTTGGAGAAGGCAATCATGTCACCTCTTGGCCTTCACCAGGGCAAACGTGCCCAACTCCTTCAACCTCTCCTTACATATTTTTTCGTATCCTTTGTTGCCCTTCTCCAAACCTAGTCCAATTTGTCTATATCCTTCCTAAAGAGGCACCCAAAACTGAATGCAGCATTACAGATGAAGTCTCACTAATGCAGAGTATAAAAGGACAATGATTTTCCTTGTCTTGAAGAGTACAGTTCTATTAATACAAGCTAGGATAGCATTTGCCTTCTTTGCTGCAGCATCATTCTGCCTGTTCATGTTCAATTTACAATCAATAATACTCCCAGTGTCCTTTTTGTACGGACCACTGCTAAGTCAGGTATCCTCCACCTAAAAGTGTGTGGGGTTTTGTGACCAAAATGCAGAATTTTGCATTTGTGTCTGTTGAATTTAATTCCACTAATTTCAGCCTAGTTTTTCAAGGTCTCTTTGAATTCTGCTCATCTTCTTCCAATGAGTTAGCTACCCCTCCCAGTTTTGTTTCATCTGCAGACTAGATAGATTTCCTCTACTCCGTCATCTAAGTCGTTAATAAAAGTAGTGAAGAGGGTCAACCCCAGGACAAAACGCTACGACTTCCTCCAGTTTCAAGTGCAGCCATCAATGGTGACTTGCTGAACAGTGTTCCAGCCAATTACAGATCTCATTGGCAGGGCTTCCATCTATTCCACTTTTAAGCAGAACTTTGGGCCATTTCACTTGTGGTGTCTTCCTGGCTCTAAAGCAGAACTTTCTAGACTTTTCCTGTTGGTGACACACTTTTTTAGACATGCATCATTTTGTGACACAGTAATTCAGTACGTAATTCAGTAAGTGGAGGTAGACCCTCCACCTGGGCCTGGCCCACTGCTGCCACCGGCCTCGCTGGGGTCTTCTTTGGCCTGGGGCAGCTGTGGCGATGGCAGGAGAGGCAGCCCCTCCATTCGAGCCTGGCCCGCCACCACTGCCCTTGCCAGGGCCTTCTTCAGCCGGGGGTGGCGGTGGGGGGAAGAGGCAGCCCTTTTGCCCGGGCCTGGCCTGCCGCCGCCCTCACTGGGGTCTTCCTCAGTCCAGGGTGGTGGCAGCGGCAACCCCTTCACCTGTTACATTCACACGACACGCCTACACGCTGCAGCTGACAGGGACAGCTTGGAAAGCTCTGCTCTAAAGCGTAGGAAGGGACACGAGAGGCGGCACTGTGCGGTCTCAGCCTCCTGGCCTGGAGCTCTGCCTGTCCTGCTTCCACACCCACCGGTGTGCCCTCCAGCACAGGGAGATGGCAGGGACAGTTAAACCAGGTAATTGCACACCTGCAGCTACCTGGGCCACACTCAACAGCAGATGGGGGACACACGGGCGGTCCTAAGACCTTGAGAGAAAAGGGGGCTTCTGCACGGGAACTCGGGGGGGTGGGGAGGCCCTCCCACGTGAACCCCTGAGGCCTGGTCATGCATGGTGCCACCAAAGGAGGTCTGGGAAACTGAGTCCACAGACAGGAAAGAACCAACCAGAGACCACGGCAGAAGAACCCCACATGCTTGGTGCTTGTTTCCAAGGCAGGAATGAGAAAAAGCAGCCTGGTGGAGAGCAGTCATTCCTCTGCTCAGACTCCATTCCTCTGCTCAAATGCAAATGGCAGAAAAACCTTCTAAGAGCAACGTCAATGGGGAGGAGCCGCTTCCCACCCAACGGAAGGATCCAGACAACAGCCCCCTTCTCCTTTGCTGGGGTCCAGCCACCTCAACCACCAGGTAGAGGAGTCATGGGTGTCAAAGGGCAACCTGTGAAACTCATCCCAGAAAAAGTCCCATGAGCCACAGCACTTGTGACATTAGAGAGGAAAAACACACTCTGAATCCACACGGGGACCCCAATGTCTTTCTAAAATGATGCTCTGCCTGCCTCATCGCTGGAGGATTTTAGCAACAGAGTGAATTTCAAGCAAGTCAGGCTGCCAGGTCCCCCTGAGAGAAAGGAGGCGTCAGCTTGGCCCCAACTCTCGCAGACACAGTCTTTCTGGCACCCCCATGGAGTGGTTCCTGCCCACCCTGGCAGAGCTCAGAGGGGAGGCCTTGGCTGTGTTCTCCCATCCATCCGTGGGGCAGGGGGGTCCGTGGGGAGAGAGCACCGCCTGGCCAACACTAGGGGAGCCCACCCCTCCTGCTGCCCCCTTCTCCTCTCCCTGCCAGAGCCAGGCCGGCGCCTGCAATTCAGCAGAAGAAGGTGCTGCTGCCTCCTCCAGGGGTGTTTGGCTCCAGCCAGACCCCAAAGGAAAAAGAAAGGCTTATTCAGGCAATGGGGGACATGGTGCTGCTGTCTACAGGAGCCCAGCAGGGAGGGATGAGGAGCCCCTCCTATTATTTATTTAAAGTCTTTCTGCATCAATTCCTAGCCCACAAGGGCTCCGGAGACAATAATGAAATAAAGACCAATTAACACAAGACAAAGATAAAAACATTTTACTAATACATTAAAAAATAACCAAGGAAAGGCGCCCAGACGGAAGATGGGGGCGGTTGCCCGCACTTTGCAAAGCTGAGGGCCCTGCAGCCCGACTCTCCAGCAAAGAAGCCGGGCAACTGAAATCGAGGTGCAAGCAAGTGAGCGAGCGAGCCAGCGTGCAAGCGTGCATGGGGCGACATCCTGTGAAGCGGAAAAAAGGCACAAGGAGGACACAGGCACGCTTGCATGTTTCTTGCCCCAGGCACTGAGGGGCCACTCCCAGGGAGGGCCCAGAGCCCTCCTGATACTCCAGCTTCAACGTCACTCATGCCCGCCATCCCCACCCCAACTGAGCCCATTTATCTGCCTTCCTCAAGGTTTACAACCCCAGCCCAGCCTTGACACCCGATAAGGCCACAAGGCCGGGCCATAGTCCAGCCGTTGCCATAGCTGGCAGCCGGCCACCCGAAGCGTGTGCTCGGAAGCCTCAAGCAAACAGCAGCAAGCGAAACCCCCTTCCTGAGAGGAGGGAGGCCAAAGGCCCACTCGCTTTGCCTGCTGGTCGAAACGCAGGGGACAAAGGGCAGGCTGGTTGGAAGCTTGGAGGGACCCAGCTGGCACAAAGGCCAAGCCAGGGCAGGAGATAGCAGGGGACAGGCGTGTGTCTAACGCTGAGAAGGCAGCACACAGTGGGGGGAGGGGGCAGGTAGGTGCATTGCCCCCTCCCCTCCCCACCGCCACCAAACTTTGCCCAGGGAAACATCCAGAAGGGCAGTCCCTCCACTGCAGGAGCCATCTTGGGCGGGGCACCGTGCAGGCCCAGCGGGTGCGGGGGGGTGGGGCAGGAGGGATGTGCAGGATGCTCCGATCCTCCAGGCGGCCACCCTGCCTGCCACATGAACCACCATGACAGTGGCAGCTGCTGAGGCCGGAAAAGCAAAAAGAGGCCCCTCTCCCCATGGAGGCCCCCCACAGTCTAGCCAAGGCTGCAAAACCTCTTGGGCACTGAAAGGGCAGAAGGGAAAGCCAGGCACAGCCCTCTCTGCCAAGGTGACTGACGTAAAAATAAGCCAAATGCCAGGAGCCAGGAAAAAATCTTGTTCATGCAGGAAAGTCCCTGGCAGCCAAAGTTCTGTCGCTAAGGTCTCTCCTGCATCCCTCTCCTCCAAGGCAAAAAAGGGCCAATTCAGCTCAACTGTCCACAGGCAGGTGAGAATGGGTACCCTGTCCACTCCTTGTCCCCACAGGTCTCCTTGCCCCCACAGGTCTCCTTGCCCAGTCTGCCCTAGGGGTCTGTCTCCGCTGAGGCCTCTCAGGTGGGGGGCATTAAGGGCTGGACGCCCCAGGGGCCACCTTGGATATGGCAGCTGATGTCCTTGGCCTCTGCTTGGTGGAAGTGAAACTGCACAGGGGGTTCTTCTGGCCCTGCAGGAGGAGGGAGAAAGGGGCATAGGTTAATATGAAGTAACCCCAAATAACAGCTAAGCTCATAAGAGCTGTCCAGCCAACCATTCTCCCATGCAGAAATACACCACTAAAGAAAGATGCCCACCCAAACTCTGTTCAAAGTTTTCTTTCTCCATCCAGGGGTGTTCCGTTCCCAAACAGCTCTTATGGTAAGAAAAAAAAAGGGGGGGGGCTTCCTAATGTTTAGAGGAAATCTCTTTTCTGCTCATTTGAATCTATTGGTTCATATTGTAGTTTCTGGAGTAGCAGCAAACAAGCTGGTTCCATCTCCTACATGGCATTCCACTAGATATGTAAAGAGCAGCTCTCCTGCCACCTTCTTCCATTTCTTACACATCTCTTTTAAATCTCAGCTCACCTGAAAGTGATTTTTTAACATTCACCTTGGTTTCTTTACACAACTCCCACTTTCCTTCCTTCTGGGAACTGTTTGTCACTATGCCTCCAGTATCTCACCTTTAAGAAACTCCCATGCACTATGAACCCCCTTATCTTTGAGCATTTCTGACCGTGGGATTTCCGCCAGTATTTCCCTAGGTTACTAAAACCAACTTTTCTAAAGTCCAGAGTGTGTCTCTGACTACGATTGGCTTCCTTTTTTCTCTGTATAACAAGAGAACATGGTCGTTCTCATCCCAGAATCCTATTATTTCCACCTTATTAGCCAATTCATCTCCTATTGATTAGAATCAAATCCAAAACAGCTGATCCCCCTGTTACTTCCTCCATCTTTTGTACAATAAAGCTGTCTGCGAGGCTAGCGAGGAACCTGCTGGCAGTATGCTACTACTACCACCATTTATCTTGCTTTTGAATATTTGGTCACTGGTCATAGAGGGCATCATCCCATCTTCAGTCTGGTTGGGGGACTTATAGTAAATGCTCACAGTGAGGCCACCATTGTTTCTCTTCCTTTTAAGTTTTACCCCAAAGCCCTCAACCTGTTTTCCATGCTCTAAGCCATGGCACTTACTAATTAATCAAAATAATTAACCAAATAACAATGGTGAAAATGAAGACTTTCAGCATTTGCAGTGTCTCTGACGGGCTGAGCAAGGCCAGCTCACACTGAAGGGATAAATAAGGAGATCTCCATCTTAGAATGCCTGAGAAATGGTTCCTCTGTTACTTAAGAGGGGTGACTTTTCTCTCCCTTTTCATGTGAAAGCATTAGCACCTTCTAGGACAGTGAAGAAACAACACTAAAGGCCTGCCTCTTCCAGTGGGCTTATCCAGAAAATTTATAAATTATGAATGTTTAAGTCCGTAGTGATTGTTTTTTGTACGCGTTGGTCTTTTATGCTCTTGGAAGTGGTGCTGTGTGTTAAATCTGTTGTTGTTTCCCGCTCTGATCCATAGAAAGAGCTGGGTAAGAACTAACAGCTGTAACAACCACCATTACTGTTGTTATTATGAGAAAAGGAGTTTTTAGGGATGAGAAAAAGGTCAAATGATTGGTCTCATCTCGGAAAGCGTGCCCAGTCTCTCAGGCGCAGGGTCACAGGGACCGCGGCGCACAGCGGCTGTGACACAGGTCGGCTTCCATCAGCTAAGGGATGTGGGCTGATGCTGCCCCTGTCTTGGTTTTACTCCTGCATCCCCCATGGCATCAGCACACGATCAACAAACCATGGCTGTGATGCACCTGGGACGTTTCATTCCCGTGACTACTTCTGAGTTGGCCTGAGAACTGAGGGGATCGGGGCCCTGGAATCATTACAGAGAGCAAGTACTGCCAACAACCCCAGCAGGGCCATCAGTGCCCACCCCCAAAGTTCAGGAGCATGCCACCTTCCCGGGAGACCCCTGCCCCATTCCCCTGGGCTTCTGACCCATACTGCACAAGCTGCCAATCTATCATTTCTCCCCAGATGGCAAGGAAAACAGATAACCCACCTCTTCTCTCTGCCACACACTACTTTCTGCCCTGATCTTCTTCCAAACACAGATGCTGCTGCTCCCCCTGCAAAGCAGGTCAAGAGCGAAGGGGCGCATGGTAGGGTCCCTGCTGGCATGAGCTCCACAGGAAGCAACAGGAACAGTGGAGATGGATTTAAGGCTGCTTCCTCCCCAGTCAGCCCAAGATGGGTGTCAGAAGCTACCTCGTGCCCCCGCCTGCTTCAGGGCTGGATGAGGCCTGCAGGGCCCCACGCCAGCCTTCTCAGTCAGGAGGAGCAGAGCAGGGCAGAAGGCCTCACTGTCTACCAGTAGGGCAGCCGAGGGCAGCAGGCAAACTCCGCTGGCAAACTCCGCTGGCAGATGCCAGAGTGTGGCATGGGGGCACTTGGCATTTGCACTTGGCATTTGCACCCCAGAGAGGAAGGGGGGCAAGAGAAACCATCATCCCCACCCCAGCTTTCAGCCAGGTTCAGCTTTCAGCCAGGAGAACTGTCTAAATGGGACCCACGCTGGGAAACAGGCAAAACACTTCAAGAAAACAAGAGAAGACCCACCTTGCTGGGGGGGGGAGGGAGCCGCTTCTGCCGCCTGCGCTTCCCCAGGAAGGGCCGAGCAACCGCCCGGAGGGTGGGGGGCACTGTGGGAGGAAAGGAGGCAGCTGCTGGCTGAGACTGAAGCAAGGAGGAGGCATGACAGCTCCCCGTTCCCTGCCACCCAAAGATTGCTGGCTCATGAGCATTCAGCCCCTCAAGCCCCCCAGCCCACTCCCTTCCCCACGGCGCCTCCCTGGGGGTGTGTCCTTCTTCTCTGTGAGCCACACACAGAAAAAGCAGTAGCTCCAGCAATCTGGTGGGGCTCTGTGGATCAGAAAGAGGGCCCAGGAAGGGATTTGGAGAAACAGAAGTGGCAGACAGGGGATGCCAGGGAAGGCCCATGACCCCCAACAGCCCTACTGTCCACTCAGCGAGCTCCCCTCCGCCCAACAGGCAAAACATAGCCCTCATCCCCGCCACATGCACCCATGGCCCGTCTTTTCCCCCTTACCCAGGTACTCTGGCACATTGCGCAGGTGGGGCTTGACAACCGCAGGGTGAAGGGGCTTATCATGGCGGAGCAGGTCCCAATCCCGGGGATTGTCCTCAAAGTAGGTCTGGGAGAGGAAGACGCAAGTGAGCAAGCTCTAGCCCAGTCCCAGACCGAGCTAGGGACATCCAAAGCTACCGCAAGGCGGCAGCAGGAGCGGCTGCAGAGAGAAGGGGGTCTCTCTTCCTATCCCTACCCAACACGCCCAGAAAAATACCTTCAGTTTCTCAGAGTTAAGTAGCTCCTCCTTGATCTCCCGAAGCCGAGCTTCTTTGATCGCCTGCTTGGTGACTGAGCGCATGGCATCCTGGGAGGAAAGGGGCCTCGAGGCAGTCAAAATTGGCAGCTGAGGCAGCAATGGGGGGAGCCCAGATCCACCCCTCCCCAAAAGCAGCAGCAGCCACCGATCCCAGCCAGGGTGGGTGCGTGGGGGAACACACTCACCTGTTCCCCTTCAGAGAACCACAACCCTTCTGCACCCTCCCAATGTCCCCTCTCCCCAATTCCTGGCCCCAGAAAGAGAGTTCGGCTCTCCCACTTTTCAGCAGTTCCTTTGCTGCGAGGGAGGGGGGCGCATCTGGAAAAAAACACTTTCTAGAGATGTCCTTGCTTTCCGAGCAGCTCTGCTTCAAGGAGAGCCTGGCTTCTCTCACAGGAGCCAGTGGGAGCACTGAGCACTCCCGAGTTTCCAAAGTCCCCTCTTCCATGATACCACAGGGCCCAAGCGCCAAACCCAAGGAGGCCTCAGCATCACCGTTCCTAGGCAACTCACAGCCACCTTCTCGCCACCAGCCCTCTTCTGGGCCAGACAACAGGAGACGCTGTCTGCAGCCAACAGCCCCTCACGTGGGGCCCCTCTCAGCAAACCTGCTCACCTGGCAACGATAGCGGAGACCCTCAACCTCCTCCATCCGGAACTGGTAGGGTCGCAAGGGAGTTTCGCTGCTGTCTAGAGGGAAAAGAGCAGCCACTGCTAAGAGGAGTACAGTGAAAAGGAACTCTGGACCACCTCTGAGCTGGCCCTCATCACAGACTGGGGGGAGGACAGAGATGGGGTGCCCTGACACGTAGCACTTCCTGCCTCACCCCTTCCACCAGCCAGCCCTCTCACCCCCACCTTGGAAGGCTCTCCTTCCTCCACCTGGCCTGCTAGGCAATACTTCCCCACTCACAGCCAAAGTGCCCTTCCTCCTCTCCCACATACCTCCTGTGAGTGCTGACTCAATCCTGGCCAGCAAAGGGCGCTCAGAAGAAGAAACAAAAGTGAGGACGGTCCCCGGATTGTCAGCACGGGCCGTCCTGCAAGGAAGGAGAGCCAGGCAAACCACCTGAGGAGCTGGCCCCCAAAAGCCCAGCGCCCCACAGGCAGCAGGACTGGGGGCCCTACCAAAAGATGTGGGCACAGCACCTGCTGCCTCCATCAATTGCCCAGAGGTTTCTCCCCATTGACTGCTTGTTTCCTTCCTTTGACAGAAAGGACAAAAGAGTTGGGGGGGGGGAGAAAGGAGGAACCTGACCCAGGCCCAGAACCCATCCCAACGACCCAGTTAGCCTGCTTCTCCATCACAGGACAGAGTAAAGGCCTGTGAAGAACACATGTCTCCCAGCTGTGGCCCATCTCAGCCAGGAACTCCCTACTAGTCTGCACTGTACCTGCCTGAGTCTATACAAGCTGTTTAAAGCACAAGAAGGTTTACTGCCCGCAAAAAATATTTTAAAGAATCAGCACAGCCACTGCAAGGAAGCTGAACCTATCTTTCTGAACTTGTTTGGAAGAAAGTACAAATATATCCACATTCTCTTCTATAGATCTTGTAAAAGCTCCCCTCCTGAGACAAATTTGGCTCCCTCCTCCCCCTGGAGCTTCTTCCCATGCAAGAGGCCTCCTTCGCACACCCAACCCTGGCCTCTACTGACCTCCCTGCACGATGGATGTAGGACTCAACTGAGGGAGGAAAGTCAAAGTTGAGCACAGCAGAGATGTTCTGGAAGTCAATACCCCGAGAAACTCCATATTCTGGATCTCTGCTCCTATAGAAGAGAAGCAACAGGTGGAAAGGGCTGAGGGAAAGAGGAAGGGCCCTGGAAGCCAAAAGGCCAAGTGGAATCTCCTATTGCCACCCCCATGGCAGAAAGTGCCTGAGCCTTCTGCAGCCTGAAGTCACCAAGGCTCAACTACCTCCCATGGCCATAAAGGCCTCTGGGCCAGATGGCTGGAAAGGCCCCTTAGGGCTGAACAAACCTGCCCAGACCTCCTCCTCCCAGCAAGAGCGAAGAAGACACGGGCCTCTCCTGGGAAGACCTTGTATACATGGAGCCCTCTCAGCAAAACAATACACCAAGTCTCAGTCAAACCAATCCAGATGTACTGGGAAAAAATGCTTTGCACTCTTAGTTTTAGACTATTATGCCACACAACTTGATTATTGCACTGTTCTATCTTCTATTACGCTCTTTCTTTTGACAAACAAACTAGAAACACAACAAGGAGAAAAAAAAACTGAAATCCTTGCTGCTGGGCACCCCAGCCAACGTACTTCTCTCCTTTTGTGCCTTTGCTGCTCCTTCTCTTTTTCTTCCCTGCTCTCAGCCCCTCTGGAGCCACCAGGTCCTCCTCATCTGTCGCAACGATGTAATCGTAGAAACCCTTGTTGAACTGGCTGATGATGTGGCACCTGGAGGAGAACAGAAAGGTTCCTGAGCAGGATCCTGCCACAGGTTCTCCCTAAAGCTCACTGGGCCTCACGCTCTCCCCCCCCACAAGCCTTCATCCACTTCAGAGCCCAAAGGGTTTGCAGAATGTTCCCCACAAAAGGTGAGATCCCAGGCACCTGCCCCCAGGCCAGGAACTGCCATGGGCCTGCATCTCCAACCAAGCTCTCACTCCAGGCAGCCAGAGGAACTGGGGGAGCCTTGAGGTGACAGTTCCCAGGATTCTCAAGAGCACCAGCCCTCCCCGCTTCCACCGCTGCACATCTTGCCCAGGCCTCACCGGGACTTGACAGGTAGCTCTGAATTGAGGACGCAGGCTGGGATGCTGAACTGCTCTAGAAAGAGCTTGAGACGGTAGCAACGGTCAATAGTGCCAACAAAGAGGATGATTTTCCCCCGCACCAGCGAAAGCTTCAGCAGCACATACAGCAGCAAGAACTTGTCCTCTTCTGTCTCACACTGGATCTGAAACTGGCTCAGCTGGGAACTATCTGGCAGCTGAGATTCTTGCAGCTTGAGGGTCACCTGCGCCACACATACAAATTTAGCTACCTTGAGACGGGGTACACGCACGCACGTTTTCTGTGCTCCCAATGCTTCCCGCCACACAGTCCAAGAGTGTTGGCTCAACAGAGAGAACAAGCCTCAGATCTGACAAGCCACAAAGAAAAGAGAAGCCAGACAGACCGTGTAGGGGAACCTCTGCCCACCAGCCATGGAGCAAGGGTCCCCAGGACCCAACGGCTTGGCCCGTGACAAACCCAAACTGAAGCCCACAGCCCACCCCCTTTCTTCTTCCCCCACACTTACAGGGTTGTGCAGCACCAGCTCCTTCAGCGCTTGTATGTCTTCATTGAAGGTAGCAGACATGATGAAGGTCTGGTAGATCTTCGGCAAGTGACTGGAAAAGGGAAAAGAGCCCAAAAGCCCACAAACCCAGGTCAGAGGCCCCTCCTCTCCTACTAGCAGCAGCCAACCAGATGCCTCTGAGAGAACTGCAAATGGGCCTTCTGGGCCCAAACTGGGCAAGACAGCCTCATGCTACAGCCCACTCCTTCCAGTGCTGCCCCAGTACCCCTTTCACCTTCAAAGCACTCTAATTTTTTCACTCTGGAGTAAAACAGCAACTTCCCTGCTTTTCCTGTACCACTCAAGCCCAGTCAAGCTGTTTTGCCACTTAAGGCACAAAATCCCTCAACTGCTTCTTCTTCTCTGGACATCTTCTAAAAGGACCTGGACCGTTTCCTGCTGGGGATGCTCTAGCTGTAAATCTTGCACTAAGCAAGGGGTTGGGCTCAATGGCTGATAAGGCCCTTCCAGACTTTACTTCCACATCTCACAATGAAAATACATTCACAAAGCCAGCCAATATTCTGCTGCCCAGTTTCCACAAGGTCCAAATGCAGCCACCTCACTCCACCTACGGTAGCAAAACTGGCCACCCAGGACAAGACCCTCAAACCGGAGAAGAACACCTCCTCCCAAGATTTTCTGATTTAATCATTCCCAACTCAACTCACCAGAGAAGGCTTTTCAGATCTTCCTCAAAGCCAAAGGAAAAGAGCAGGTCAGCCTCATCTATCACCAGAATTTCCAGAGATTCTTGCAGGCTCAAGCTTCCTGCCTGCAAATGAGCCAGCACTCGTGAAGGAGTCCCTACGACGACATCAGGTTTCTCCATCAATACGGGCCTAGAAAACAACGCAAATGGAGCCTTAGACAACCGCTTCCAATCACAAGCAGCAAAATCGGCATCTATAAAGCTACAAAAAATACGCATGTTCCTCTACAAAAAAGGCTTAGGATCTCTGATACAGAAATGACTACAGTGAACCTCCCGCTGTTTCTAACGGCTTTGTTCTTCCCAGCAATGTGGAAAATGGCCACCTGATCAGGGCTCTGTTTCCCACAGCTTGGCCTCCAGGCTGCAAAACGGCGTGTGGGGCCAACAGCCACAAAGAGGGAGGGGTCCCCCTCGGTTTCTCAAAGCAAAGAAAGACCCTCTCCCTTCAACCACTCAGGGGATCTTCCCTGGCTCAGCATGTTCCCCCAGCAGCTTCCCAAAGAGATCTATCGCTGCTCTTCCCTACTACTGTGAAGATCAACGGACCAAGAAGGTCCTAACATGAAGGTGGGCCGCATTTTGGGGGACTCCAGGGATCAATTTTCTTAAGCTCCAGAATGCCCTCAAATGCCCCGTTCTACAGAGGGATCTGTCCTGTGATCAAAAATTGTTCTTACTGCTTGTTAAAATAAAAGACATCTTGGTGTCCAAATGCCCTATAATGTCTACGCAAGAAAACGGTGCATTTCCGCCACATTTTGCAGCCTTCTTCAGCAACTTACGTTCTAGAGAAGTGCTGGTTTAGAACTGAAACGGAACAGAAGATTACTTTTGCCCGCTTCGGGCCGTTGAAAAGGTCTCTCCTCGTCCTAAAGTAGCCCCAACAGGCCCCAAAACACGGTGAAAGCGCCCCCACCCCCGCCCGGACGCATCCCACTCTGGGGACCGACGCCGTTCCCTCCCCCCGAACCTGCTTCCCTTCCCCAGAATCAGGCATCGGCAGCCAAGCGCTTCGCGGAACCATCACAACCGCAAAGCCGCGCCGGCACCACCCGGCCCCGCCCGCCCGCCCGCCCGCCCGCTCGCTCACCGCTGGGCCGCCAAGTCCGCCGGGCCCGAGAGGTCCACGAGGCGCACGTCCCGCGAGCAGAAGGCGGAGAGCTGCCGGAGCATCTGCAGCACCTGCTGGCCCAGCTCCCTGGTGGGCACCAGCACCAGCCCGCGCACCGCCTGCGCCGCCACCGCCCGCGCCGCCTGGGGGAGAGGGAAGGGGGGCCGGGCCCCGGTCAGGCGGAGAGCGGGGCCGCCCTCCGCCGCCGCCCCCGGGGCCCGGCCTCCCCGGCGAGCAGAGGCCCCCGCCGCCCGCCGCCCGCCCTCGCGCCCGGAGCAGACTCACGGCCTTCCCGCGGAGGAGGCGGTGGAGGAGCGGCAGCGCGTAGGCGCCCGTCTTCCCGGAGCCCGTCCGGGCCCGCGCCAGCAGGTCCTTCCCCTCCAGCGCCAGCGGGACGGCCTCCGCCTGGATCAGCGTCGGCCGCCGCCAGCCCAGCGCCGCCACCGCCTGCAGCAGCCGCGGCTCCAGGCCCAGCTCCGCGAAGTTCGGCTCCGCGCCGGCCATGCTGCTCGCGCCGCCCGCCTCCTTCCGGCGGCGGAGAGCCGCCGCGCCTGCGCACCCCGTCCCAGGCGGCCTCGCGGAGAGGCGCGGGCCGCGCGGCCAGAGTCGCGCTGCTGCCCCCTGGCGGCGCGGAGGGGCGGGGCTCGCGATCGGGGGGCCGCCGGAACCGCCCGGGCTTTCCGTGGGCGCGCGTGCCGGCGCTCGGCCGCCCTCGTCGCTCCCGGCGCCAGCGGACGCGCCCTGCCAGGAGGCCAGGGGGGCCCCCCGGGTGCCGGTCTGCCGGTGCCGGTCGAGAGCAGCCCAGGAAGGGCCACGCCCGCCTCGGGCACGCCTGCGGCGCGAGGCCTTCCAGACGCTTAACCGGCGGCGGAGAGCAGAGGCGTCCTTCCCCGACGGCGCCCCCCCCGCAGAGAAGAGCTGGCTGTGACGTCACGGCGGGGGGAAGCCGGGCCTGCTCGATGCGGCCTGAAGACCCCCCCCGAGCACCTGCTGGCCGCCAACTGCCCCCGGCCGCTACTGCGTTGCCTTCACAGCCCCCTTTGGGGCTCGCCAGTGACCGCAGCGGCTGCCCCAGAGGCTCCTCCCTTGAAAGCCCAGCCCAAGAGCGTCCTCCGCTGCCCCCTCCAAACAGACACGGAAAGCCTCCTGCAGCAAAACTTTTATTTCACTCCAAAATGGTAACAAGGAACGTTAAGAACTCACCCTACTGGACAGGAAAGAAAGGCGGAACCACAACCAAGTGGGCGGGGATGGAGCAGAGACAGCAGCACACCCGGCTGCCCGGGCCTAAAGGCCCAGCTCTGCCCTAACTCGAACAGAGGGTGCCCGGCCGGCTCTCCTCCTGACCCCCGGAGCCCCTAAGGATGCCAGGGCCGCTGGGCTCGCCGCCACAGGGAGTGGAGGCAGCACCGGGAGAACGAAACAGGACTTCAAAGTATCTTCCCCAAGCTCTTAAAGGGCTGGGGGAGAGGGCTGCCTTCTGGATGCTTCAGGCAGGCAACACGGGCCCCACAGGGATAGAGCCCCCGCCTCTTGCCATCTGTCAGCCCAGGACCCTGCCTGCTGGCTGGCTGGCAGCTGCTTCTGAGAGACCCTCATCACCACATTTCCTGCCCCTCGCAGAGAGGGGCAAGTGCTGACGGGGAGGCGGGAGGACACGCTGCAAAATAAGCCTGAGAAAGGGCGGGGGGAGGAAAGGCCACGTATGCCCTGTGGCCACAGCTGCCATCCCAGTCACCCGACCCGTGCGCCTGCGGGGAGTTCCACATAAAGCTGTGCCCCCTCTGTCCCTCCCCCCTTCCGCTGAGATGGGCTGCCTCCACCGCCTTCCCATCCAGGCAGTCCCTGAAAGGCGACAAACACGCTTATGCAAAGCTCACCGAAAAGGAGCACCTTCCCCCACCCCGCAGCACAAGAGGGGAGAAGCAACGCCTCCTCCCAGCGTCCCAGGGCCAGGGGCGTGGGCAGGGGCAGCGGAGGCTCCCCCGTTTCTCTGGAGACCAGGGTCCTGTGCTGTGGTGGAGCAAGAAAGGGCTCAGAACAGGGGACGCTTCTGAAGACAGGCGGGAGGCGGGTGGGTGGGTGGGTGGGTGGGTGAGTGAGTGAGTGGGGGCTTGGGAGAGGCAGGTCCTTCTGCCTTGCGTCGCCATCTCAGCTCAGTGCGCCAGAAAGTTCAAAAGCGTGGCAATGCGCACAACAGCCGCCGAAGACGGGGATCTCTCGGGCAATGCGCTGGTGTGCCGCTGGAGAACCTAAACCAACTTTTTGGCCTCAAAGAAGCTCTTGAGGTGCCTCATCTGCCAAATGCCGGTGAGGATGAGGATGATGGTCTGAGCAATGGACCACCACAGCACTCGCTGGTTGGTGCTCTCGCTGGTCATGCGGAACCTCTCCTCTCGATACTGCAAAGCAGGCGTGACACGGGAGTCAGAGAACAGCCATCCCCTCCTTGCCCCCAGCCGGCCCCACCCCCCGTCTTCCCCACCACTCTGTAGGACGGCCGCTTTTCTCGCAGCCAGGGCAGGTGTAAACCACCTACCACGCAATCCCCAGCCCCCCAGCCACGGGGGCGACCGGCAAATACCCTCCCGGGGCCAGCATCGCACAAAGACCCCGCGGGTGGGCAGCCAGGGTCACACGTGCCCTCCCCCCTCCCCCCTCCCCCCAGGAGCCACAAGAGGCCTCTCCTCACTCTTTGGTAGTTCTGCTCCTTCTGGATCTGCTCCACCTGGTCCAGAAGCTGCCTGGCCCTCAGCTGCAGCTCCGTCAGCTTGTCCTTGGCGGCAATCTCGGGATAGTTGTTGGCGTGCTCCCCCACTTGGATGTCCAGGTGGACCCGCTAGCCGCAAGAAAGCCCCCCTTTCCTCAGCAAGAGGCCGCCGCCGCCGCCGCCGCCCCCAGGGGCTCCCCTCCCGCAGGAGGGGCCGCGACCCCCGCAAGCGGCGGCCAAGCGGGGAAGGGAACCCTCGGGGATCCGCCCCCCCCCGGCCGCACTCACCAGCTTCCCCCCGGCGAAGAGGGCCATCCGCGTGGAGTTGGAGTGGAGGCAGATCTGGTGCTCGCCCGGCGTGTGCGACGTGAAGGTGAAGCGGCCCTCGGAGCCGTACTGCCGCGAGAGGACCACCTGCGGGCGGAGCAGGAGGGAGGGGGCCCTCAGGCGCCGCTCGGGCCGCCGGCCCCCGAAGACCCCGCCCGGCCCCCGGCCCCCCCGGCCCCCGCCCCCGGCCCCCGCCCCTCCCGGACCCGCCCCGCCCCGCCCGGCTGACCTTCCCGTCGGGGTCCTTGACCTCCACGAACATGCCCAGGCCCGGCGTGGACGGCAGGAAGGCCTCGGACTGCTTGTCCCACAGCTGCGTCCGGTAGTTCCCTGCGGGGAGAGCCGCCGTGAGCGCGCGCGCGCCCACCCCACCCCCGGGGCGCGCCCCCGACCGCCCCCCCTCGGCGGCCGCGCCTGCGCACCGATGACCATGGTCTCGTCTGGGATCTCCTCGATGAAACAGCGCTTCTCCGTCTCGCCGATGTGGAAGTACAGCCCGAGCGCCCCGCGGCCCAGCAGCAGCAGCAGCAGCGCCGCCCGCAGGAGCCGCCAGGCCGGAGCGCCCGAGGGGCCCCGCCGCCCACCCGCCGCCGCCGCCGCCGCCGCCATGAACGTCCCAACGGCTACGCATGCGCGCCCGGGCAGGCGGCGCGGCCCGACCCGGAACGGAAACTCCACGCCTGCGCAGTGCAGGAGCTGCGTCTCGCGCGCCCTCCTCGTGCTGCCAGAAGGAGGGCGACGGCGACGACGACAGCGACGCCGCCCTCGGGAGCTGGGGGGCGGCCGCGCGTGGCCTTCGGCTCCTCCCCGGGAAGAGGGTCGGGGCTCCCGGGGGCAGCCGAAGGGGCCGCGAGCCCAGGATCGCCCCCGCCCGGCGCTGACGGTCCAGGGAGCGGGAGCGGGGCGGGGGTCCCGGCGGCCTCCCCCTGCGCCGGGGAGGGAGGGAGGGAGGGAGGGAGGGGGCGGGCAGAGAGCGAGGGCGCCGGGCGGGGGCGGCCCGGGCGGGAAGGGCCTCCCGCTCGGGCAGGTGGAGCCCGTCGGGCAGAAGGCGGCGAGGCCTCTCGCGCGGAGCGGGCACGCGGCGGCGGCGGCGGCGGCAGGGGGGGATCCCTCGGCTGGCCGCGGGCGGGGGGCGCAGCGCCGCGTTCCCCGGCGGCGGCCTGGACAGACCGTTGCCTTTCGCGCTGGTGCGGGGCAGGAGGCGTCCCGCAGCGGGGCCCGAGGCCGCCCCCCTCCTGCGCCAGGCCGGCCCGCCTTCCCGGCGCCTCCGGGGACCCTCCCTGAGCCAAGCCCGGGCGCGCTCTGCGGGGCGTGGGAAGGGCCTCCTCTGCCCTGGGCGGTCGCGGTGCCGCTGTTTCGCCTTCAGCCTCCCGTGCAATCCTGGCCTGCAGGCCCCGGGGTCGCATCGGAGGTTGAAAGCGGGATAAGGGCGCCACAGCAGTGCAGTGCAGAACTGGCCGGGGGAGAGGGGCCTGCGTTGCCGGTGGGTTGTCTCCACCTTTCTCTGTTTTAACCGCCGTAAGAAGCACGAGCGTTTCTTGGTTCAGAAATAAAGGCTCCGTCGCCCGTCCTCGGAGTGTGTCGTTCTCCTTCACGGTCTTCCCCCCGATGAGCCCGGCGCGGGAAAGCTGCGTCAGAGGGAATTTCCCTGAAACTGCCGGTATTGCGCGGCGCGTCTTTCGCAACGGCTTCCTCCTCTCGCGCCGCCGGCCCCAGGGCTCAGCCGCCCTCCGGAGCTCAGTCCGGCCCGCGGCACCAGGACGGGCGCTATGGCGGACCCCCCCGCAGAGGAGCTGCCGGCGGCCCGGGGTAGGGCGTCGCCGCTGGAGGCTTCCCCTCGGCGGCTGCCGCGCTCTCTCGCGCTCGCGCTCTGCCCAGATCGCCAGGGGCTGCCGCGCTGGCGGCGCTTTGGGGCTTCCCTGCCGCGGGAGGGGCTGCGCTGTTGTTGCCCTTCTGTCGGTGGAAAGAGGGCGCGGGGGTGGTTTGGGCCTCCTCTGGGCGGGCGAGGTTGGGGGCTGGGGCCGCAGGAGAGGGTTTTCTTAACAAAGAGGGAGACCCCCGCCCGCCCGTCAAAGCCTGGCGCGTTCCTGGGGACAGAAGAAGGGGGCGGCCCTTGGGCTGTCTGTGCCTCTCGGGTTTTCTCATGATGGTGCTGCGGTTTGTCCCTTTCTTTCCTCTTCATTTGCAGCAAGAGGAAGTTGCACTGTCGTTTCAGGGAAGTTTGGTGTCAGCATTCAATGTTGCAACACAAATTGCAACACGCAAGAGAGTTATTGGAAACATGGGGCCCTGCAGAGTAGCCTTTTAATGGACTGGGGTGTCTGGCAATAGCGTACGTTCCTACCGCCTGGCTGACAGGAGGGATCTCTCTCTAAGCTCCCCGAGCTTGTCAAGGAGAGCCGGTTTATCAGGCATGGGGGGGTTTCACGAGTCCCCCAAAGGTAACGTCATCCTCTGCTTCTTCTTCCTTTCCGTTCTCTCTTCAGAGGGAGAGAAGGCCGGGGCCCAGGCTGCCATCTTCAAGTTCCGGTAAGTCTCCTGTGCAATGCAGGGAGGCAAAGCGAGAAAAGCCTCTTTGGATGCAGAAATCCTTGCTGCTACCCCTGCCTGCCAGAAGTCCTCTTATTCTGGGATGTTCTAACCAGAATACTCCCCCAAAAAGGGCAAGTGGGAGGCCCAGCGGATTTTGACGAGTGGGCCATTCCCTAGAACCCACTCCCAGTTTGTTGCCTCCAGTGGGAACTGTGGAAGCGGTCAGTGGCTTCCGGGGTCAGTAGGGCAGCAAATCCATTCCAGGTGCTAGTTTCAGCTTTCAAGGAACTGCCTGTTCTGCTGGATTGTGTCAGGAATGAGGATCAGCCTTGGATAGGATGCCTCCTTCAAGGCTGGGGCTGAGTCCTGGAGTGGATCCAGCACCCCTCTGCAGTGGGAGCCCAGCTGTTTCTGGTCCCCTACAGCCAGATGGCATGAGCCCTTGAGGCCCCTGGACCAAGGAGGTTGCAAGCCCATGAACACTATTTGGAATCTCTGGTGCTTCCGGGGAATGCCTTTACCATGCCTTCATCCTGCCACCTTTGTGGGTCTCAGAAAGGATCTGGGGGTGGAAAGGCCACTGTTTTCCACCTGCAACCAGCTCACCTTCCATCTTTTGCCTTGTCACAAAGCATCCATCAAAGTGGGAACAGTTGACCTGGTGGCTGCCTTTTTGGCCAGAACTCCCAGGAGCCTTTCTTCTTATAACAGGATTTGCACTGAGAACCAGGTTCCTGTGAGGAACACAGCGGTGGCGGTGGGGGGGGAATCTGACAATGCTGAGAGGACATTTTGAGGGGCTGCTGGGGAAACCTGTGGGGAAACTGTGCCTGTGAGATCAGGCATGGTGGGAGGAAGCAATGGAGAGGACTTTCCTTTGAAAGCTAAACATTGGTGTTCCAGGATCTGGGATGTCAACCAGAAGTCCCTCTACCTGCAGGACAACCAGCTGGTGGCCGGATACCTGCAAGGCCCCAATTCTGCACTAGAAGGTCAGTCCTCTGAGCTTTGCTTTCCCGAAGCTGATCAGCTGGACAGGGACAACAATTCTCCCCATTGCTGGCTGGATCCAATCTGGGTTGGGAGGTGCCTGGCCCCTTCCTCACAGTACCCAGGAGCAGAGCCTTTTAGGGAGACTGGAAGATTCCTTGGGGACAGGGTGCCATTTCCACAGCTTGGAAATGTTACCTTTTTTAGACTAGAATTCCCTCAACCATGGGGTTTAGGGGAGCCTCAGAGTTTGGAGATTTTTAAAAAAATGTTTCCAGGTTCCTGGGGAAGGGTTTGCCACTTTCTTGACCCAGAGGGCAGCAGGTGCTTTCTCTTTTGCCTCAGTGTGGCCCTCGAGAGCTTTGTGGCTGCCACAGAGTGCCCATGGGCAGCAAAGGGGTGCCTGTGCACAGCAGTGCCCTTTCCTGAGGCAGTGGAATGTAGTGGTTAGTGCTGGACAAGGGCTGGCAGAGGCAGGTCTAGACCTTCTGCTCAGCCACGAAGCTCTCTGTAGAGATGAGCAGCTGCTGCCCTCCTTCAGCCAGGGTGGTTCCTGTGAGGATGACGTGGAAGCGGGAGGAACAAAATGGGCTGCCTTGAGCTCACAGGAGGAAAAGATGGCTCCAGATCTGGAAAAAATTAGCAAGTAAGCCCAGCATGCCCCATGATGCTGATGACCTCTCTCTCTCTCTCTCTCTGTCTTTTTTTCTCTGCATGCCGGCTCTTTCCTACCTCCAGAGAAGATCTACTGGGTCCACAATCATGCCTTTGACCACCAGAAATTCCCTGTCATCTTGAGCATCCAGGACGGGCAGCGGTGCCTGTCCTGCTCCCGGGGTGCCTGCCCTGCCCTGCGGCTGGAGGTGAGCCAGGGAGAGAAGGCGTGTGCCCCACCCTCACCCATGGCTTGTGGCCATAGATAGGGCAAGAGGGGCTGCATGGAAGGGGTGCCTCCGTGTGTGCATACACACACAAACAAAGTGGTGGGGGACTGATCCTGAGCATGTCTGCCATTGGACGATTGGTCCTGTGGGGCTTCCATTCCCATGCTGTAGCAGCCACACACAGTGCTGCGTGGGGAGGGAAGAAGTTGGAGCAGCTGCCCTGCCAAGCCGGTTTCTCCCCATGTCTGCAACCAGTCTAGCCGGTCCCCAGCCATTGCAGCCACCTCTGGAGAGGAGCTCTTGCCTACTACAAGTGGAGTTTTGGGAGGCACCGTCCTTCTGTGCTTCTCTGTAAAGCTGACACCTTTACTGGGCTGATGCAAAGACACGAGTGCGCTAGGGCAAGCCTTTGGGGGCATCCATCCCCCTAGAAACAAAAACAGGGAGGATTGGGGAAGGGGTGATCTGTCTGACCCTGAAGCCACCGTGGGCCCCTGCAGGCAGCCACAGACTGAGTCTGGAGAAGGACGAGAGTTGTGGTGCTTTCGGGTCCCACCGAGGCCCACCCAGTGGTCTCCCTTCTTGGACAAAACTCACAGGTTTCTCCATAGGTGGGGAACAAAAACTGAGACGCTTTTACAGGAGCATCACACCAACAGAGGTGGAGACAGAGTTTAGGAAGGCCACAGGGTGGGAAAAGAAACCATGAATTCAGTTGCTCATTTCTGCCATTTTGACCTGAGTGAGATACACAACTTGCCCTTTTGAGTAGTAAGCAGGCAGGCACACAAAAGACTACCCAGAAAGAATCACCAGGAATCATGGCTGGGAGTGGGCCTGGCACACTGGCAGAAGAGGGGTCGGCACCCCCCCTTGGCCCCCTGCTGAGGACGGAGGAGACCCCTCGGAGGCCGCTGCCTGCCTTTCTTCTCCAGCGGAGCAGCTGCCTCGCCAGGTGTGACAGGGCTGTTCCCCCCCCCCCTGGAAAGGTCCCTCCCTTGTTTGGGGAGCAGCAGCAGAGTGGGCGTCCCAGGGGACCAGTCATGGGTTCGTCACCTGCGTCCTCCCTCCTTGCCAGCCCCAGTGAGACTCTAGTCCCACGGGAACAGAGCATGAAGAACAGGCTCTCTCCCCTCTGACACCCTTGGGTGCCTCCCTCTTTAAGAAGCCACCCTTCCTCTCCTCAGAGTATCAACATCACTGACCTGCCCACAGACAGCCGTGAGGAGTCCACCCGCTTCACTTTCTTTCTCTCGGGTAGAGATGGGATATGGCGGTTTGAGTCGGCCGCCCACCCAGGCTGGTTCCTCTGCACGTCAACCAGGACCAACGAGCCACTCGGCCTTACACAGGGTCCCGGACCCTCCCACGTGGTGGACTTCTACTTCCAGTCTTGTTGAGCCACTTCCTCCTCCCCCTCCAGTGACTGCGACCCCCAGGGCACAGCCCCACCCAGGCGCCCTGAAAAACAGCCGACATTCCACTCAGGACTGCAGAGTTGCTGCTGCCGGTCATGTTTTCAGCTCCAGCTTTGGTCATCCAAAGGAAGATGGATTTCTCATCTGAACTGACTGGGCCGCCAGGAATCTGCAATGCTCCCTCAGGCTGTAACAGGCACCAGGGCTGCCCAGCTGCCCACACCTGGCCCTTTGGACACAGCCTGGTGCTCCACAAACATGGCTCCTCCACGGGAAGCTAAAAGCAGGCCTCAGCTGGCTGAGCCCACCTTCTGGGGCCCTGGCCCTCCAGAGGCTGAGACCTTGGTTTCTGCTGGGGGAGTCAAACAGGGCGGAAGAGTGTGGGGTTTGTTGTTGTTGTTGTTATTGTGTACCTTTAAGTCATTTCCGATACACTCCTTGCAAAGATATACCAGATGCTTTCATGAACATAATATGCATACTTTACGTGCAGAAATACATCAGCACCTGCACCACCATCATCCAACAGGCATTCAACCTTTAAATTGCCTGCTGCTTTTACTGAGTTTTGTGCCTCCTACTTTTAAGTACTTTATGTTTGCATCTTTTAGATTTTCTTGCCTGTGGAAACATTAATTACCAAAAAGGAATACAAGTGATAATAAGCAGGTCCTGTTGCTCTTTACCGGAATGTCCTTGCGTGCCTCTCCCCCTCCTCCCCCTCCGGTTCCTGATAAGTGGTTCTGGAGTTCATTTGATGACTTGCTTTGCTCAGTCACAAGATGCTTGTTTAGCTCTAGAACTCTTTATGTGCTGTTTTGTGCTAGTTATGAATGCTTCTTTCTTAACATTTATTTTGTACATAGTTCTTCAAAATGAATAAAATCTTAAGAACCTAAAAGAAAAACAGTGTGTTTTGAGGGGAGCTCCTGCTAAGGAGGGTTGCCCGACAGTCCAGCTGTCCACCTGGCAGAGCCGCAGAGGCTTTCTGGAGCCTTGGCAAGGAACTGCCAGGGAAATCTCAGTGCCCCCCAACAGTGCCCTGGGGTCATTCTCTCCTTGGAGCTGCACCCCCAACTGTCAACCCTCAACCATGCAAAGGCACAGACCCCGACATTCCTACTTCCCACCCCGAAGGAGGGCTTGATGCTCGCAGAGAGGATTCAGGCAGGCGGCTGACCAGAAAGGCCACCGGTCATGCTCACTGTTTCTGTCCCACTCTAGCCCAGGTGGTGGGGGGAGGCTGTGCTCAGCAATGTCCAGGGCCTGAGGAAGGAGAATCTTGCCATCCCAGCTGAGACAGGAGAGGGGGCAAATGGCATGGACAGAGGGCAGCCCCTTGAAGGAGATGACCATCAGCCCCATGGATGCCTCACACAGGGCGTTCTCCTGAAGGAAGTGGCAAAGAGAGGCCAAGAGCTGAAAAGGGGACCCTGCTGGTCTCTCCCAAAAAGGGGTGGGGGAGGGGGTACACGGGTCTGGGGGCTGCAGCCACCATCTCCCTGATTGCCGGGGGACAAGGCCCGTGAGCATCAGGGTGACCCTAGCAGGAGCTGGGGGGGTGGGCCAGAAGGGGGAGAATCAGGAGGTGAGGAAGGCGGGGGAGAGCTGCCACCTCCTCCTCCTCCTCCTCTCCCCGCCCTCACTTTACAGGCTGAGGTTCCCCCCCCCTGCTTTGCAACACAACACTGTCCCCAGCACAGCCAGTCCTCCTCCCTGTCTCTAGCCAGATGTTCCCTCCTGCTATGAAAGTGGGGGAGGCAGGGTGCTGAGCTGTCAGGATGGGGAGTCACAGAGAGGCAGGGAGCCTGTGCCGCCCACTTTTAAAATATCTATTTTATTTGAATTGCTTAAATACGTTGCATTCTACCACAAACAGGCCTCAAGGCAGTTTACAGTTAAAATATAGAAATGCAATGAAGCATTTTCAAAAATACAAAAAAAAAAATGCACCAATAAAAGACATGCTGCAACCATCTGCTCCGAAGCCGCTTCCATATCAAGCAAAGTCAGTTGCCCCCTCCCCCCACCCCCATGCAACTGGCCACTCTCTCTAATGAACAAGGTGGCCCAAAAGTGTGAGGAGGAGGAAGAGAGAAACAAGAAGGGCCAAACTGAACCAGTCTTCCCTCCCCCTGTGGTTTTTGCTGCTCTTCTGCAGCTGTGGCTTCCTGTTCAGAAGACAAATCGTTGGCCACTGAGGAGGGGCCCTCTTCACAGGGCCTCTTTAGGAAAGAGGCAAGAAAGAGCCCCGTTCCCTGAGTGAGTCAAGACCCACACCTCCCCCCCCGAAAAATCCCCTGCAGGTCCTGAAGGTCTTGTGATCCACTGAGCTGAAGGGAAAATGACCCCGTGGAGTGGACCTGTCCCCATCTCTGCATTGAGCTCAGGGGGTGAGCCTGGGGAAACACTGTCCCGGCCCCTGGGCACTGGGCAGGCCCTGGCAGAAGATTAGCTGAGGAAAGTGGAGGAGAGTCCAGCAGGGATGCAGAGAAGAGCAAGGCAAGGGGGGGAGGAGGAAGAGGAGACAATGGAGGGTCCACTAGTTCTGGGGTCCTGGCTGCTGCAAATCCAACCCACAGCTGTGCTGTGCTTGTGGGGCCTGAGCGCCCACATTCAAGACCAGACTGGGAGGCTTCCTGTGCACTGCCTAAAATAAGTCCCTTACTTTGCTCAGTCCTCTGGTGACTCAGGAGGAGGCAAGAAGAGGCGCAGCCAGGCTTTGTGTGTTGAGGAGTGAAGATCCACCGCGCCCCAGAGTGCACTGCTGGGCGTGACCTGATGTTTACCACGCACCAACCAAATCTCCTGGTCTAAATCTCCATTTTGCACCAGAGTTTCACCTTCAGATTTCAGGACACCCCTTGTCGGGATGGCCTCCATAAACAGGGGATAATGGATTTGTGTGTATTTCTAATAGGCATAGCTTCTAGTATATTTCCCTAATTGCTCAGCAGCAAAATATAATGCAGGTGTGCATTCCCCAATTTGCTGTTCTCAAAACATCCACTGGGAATGAAGATAGTCACTATGGTAACACTGGGTCCTCCTGACCTGCAGGAGAGAAAATATTCTCCCGCTTATCTCTAGTGTGAAACTGAACTGTTTAACTTTAGAGTCTTTGGAATTATTGCTCACTCCTGTCTTTTGAAGTCAATGTTCACTGCTCTGCAACTTTACAATAAATCTGATATACAAGTTTATTGTCACTGTGAATGAGTCTGATCCTGACACCCCTCTTACACACACACACACACACACAAAGATCCTAGCCTCTTTTATTGTGTTTAAGAGAGCTTTTCTGTCATTTTTTCCTCCCACCTTCCCAGCTTTTGCTGGACAAATCTTGGGAGAACTCTTAAAGGTTGTCCAATTTGGCTGGCCTGACAGCAGACGGCTCTTGTTTTTCCAAGGACCAGCCCAGTTTCCTTCTGTGGCTGGCTCTGCAGAGAACATCCAGCATCTTCCGGCAGCTGGTTAAGCCTGAAAAATGGCGCAGCCCACAAAACCCCCTCCGGTGTAACCTAACGCTCGTGGAACCCAAGGCCGCGCGGGCGCCAGGCCAGTGGAGGCACCCGTGGGGAGGCCCTGCTTCCTGGGGAAGGGCAGTGGCAGAGAGCTCCCCGTCCACCCACTGGGTGGGCGGCAGGGCTGCCCCGCTCCCCAACTACGCGACCAAGGAGGCCTTCGTGGCCGCCACTTAGAGAAGAAAGCCGGGCCAGCGGCAGCCCGGTGAGCCGCACGAAGCCCCGCCACACCGTGCCAGGCAAGATCCCCGGAAAACCCGACTCCCAGCCCGAGGCGCCCGGCCGAGGCGCCCGAAGATCTCATTCCCCGGCTCGCGGGGAGACTGTTCAACCCCCGCCCCTTTTCCTTGGCAGAGGGGAGCCGCCCCGGCAGCCAGGGCCAGCGGAGCGTCCCGGGGGGCCGGGGGTGCTCTCGGCCTCCCTCTCTGCCTGGGGGCCAGCCCTGGGCCCAGCCCTGGGCCCAAGCGCCCGTCGCCCGTCCCTGCCCCTCCCCCATTCCGCTTGCCCTTTCTGGGGCTGCCCTGCCCTCCGGCTCTTCCTCTTGCTCCCAGGGAGGCCGTGTGAGCCCCCTCCTTCCCCCGAAAGGCCGCCAGTCATCACTTCCACCCCGAGGGTGGAGGGGGCCCAGGGTGACTCAGGCTTCAGCCTCCTCCCGCCCTCCCTCTGGGGCCACGGGGGGCGGGGTCTACGGACACTTCACAGCCGCCCCCCGAACACCCCCGAAGCGGTCACCCGGCTCTGCCTCCCTTCTGCTCAGGAGGACGCCTTGGGTGAGACTGCGGGGCAAGCGCCACCGAACGCCGTCCCCGCGCGGGTCGCCGGAGGGCCCCACCCGCCAGAGGGGCTGCCGAGGGCTCCAGGGCCCCCTCCCCTGCCCGGGTTCAGAGGGGCCTCCCTCCGGACCTGCCCCGGGAACGGATCCGGTGGTGAGCCGGCGGCGGGCGGGGCTCGGGGTCCTCCGAAGAGGGGCCCCCTCCGCGCCACGACAGCCTGGCAGGGTTGGGGGAAAGGGGGGCGGGGAGGGGCGCCCAGCCGGTTCCGCCCGGCGGCCAGGCGCAAACGCCGACCCGCCCGGACGCCTCGCGCGCGCCGGACGAGGAGGAGATGGGGCCCGCCGCCGCCGCCGCCGGGAAGAAGGCGAGGCGGAGGCGGAGGCGGCCGCCTGGGGGAAGGGGCGCCGAGGCGTTGCTCCCCTCCGGCTCAGCCGCGGCCAGGAGGAGCCCGGGGCGCTTCTCCCCCCCGGCCGCCTGCCCTCCGCCCTCCGCTCTCGCTCCGCCCGGCTTGCGGTGGGGGGCTCGCTCGGGACGACCGCCCGCCCGCCCGCCTCCTTCCTGGTGCGACGCAGCGGCCGGAGGGGGCGGGCCGGGCCGGGGCGGGCCGGGCTTCCTCCTCCTCCTCCTCCTCCTCCGGGAGGCCTGCTGAGCCTCGGCGTCCGGGTTCTCGGTGGCTGCGGCTGGAGCAGCCCCCGCTGCGGCCGCCGCCGCCGCCTCCTCCGCCCGAGTACGGTGAGGCTCCGCCGCTGGACGCGACTCCGGGCGCCCGGGGAGGGCGGGTGGCGGACCCCGGCCGAGCCTGTTGCGGCGAGGAGGCCCGCAGCCGCCCGACCTCCGCCCGCCCGGCTGGGGGCTCGACTGGGGGCTCGGGGGTCTCCGTGGCGACGCTTGCGGGTCGGGGACTGTGTTTTAGAAGCCTCCGGTACGCGCGGGAGGGCGTGCGCTCCGAAGGGCCCAAAGAGGACGGTAAGATCGTCCGTAAAATTCAGGCGAATCTTCAGAAAAGAAAAGCCGAGGAATGTTTGGGTGGCTGTATTTCGAGCGTCCTCCTCCTGGGGCTGAAATGACCCCGCGAGGGGCCCCTCTAGACACGGTCCCCCGCCCGCTGGCAGCCCCCAGCTGCCCTTCCTCTCGAGGGGCCCCGAAGCGGAGCGGGGAGGGCAGGGCGCTTGCCGTGCTGGGGGCGACGGACGCTGGCCCTCCCGGGCCCCGATCCACAGCCGTGCGGCCTGTTCCTCCGCCCCCCGCGGCCCCCGAGTTCTGCCCGAAGGCGGACGACTCAGCGGCCGCCCGCTTGGCTGGGGGAACGGGCTGGAGAGGACCGGTCAGCAGTCCTGGTGGCGGCCTGACCGAACGCCAGTGTTGGCTGGAAGCTTCCAGGAAGGAGGGCGAGATGGGATCCGCACGAGCTCTGTCTAAGGGCCTTGTGCGACAGGGGAGCTGATTTGGCGTGGAGTAGCAGAAAGAAGTTGGCTCGGGGGGAGGCTTATACGCCGCAGGCAGGAGAAACGATGGACAATCCCAGCTCTGTCCCAAGGAGCCAATTAAGCCCCGCTAATTAAGAGCGCCATTGTTGTCGTCCTCAGTGCTTATTTCAAGAGGGCTGTTTGTCAGTCCAGGTGTTTGGCTTGTAAGTGGGTTTACTCTGGTGAAAGGGGAGGGCCTCTCTTCAAAGGATAAGCAGAGGCTCTGGCTGACTTTCAGCGCCATTACAGAAGGGAGCTGGATTGGACCACTGACCACCTGGCCACGGTCTCTTAGGATGAGGGAACAACCAGCCTAAGGCAAAGCTGTTTCGGTTGCATTTTCTGTGTTTGAGTGCATCCAGCTTTGTATTTTGTATTTGGTGGGGCTTGTTCCCCAGTGAATGCGCACAGGATTGTAGCCTCCCTGCCCCCCCCCAGACTGGCGGCTGCTCAGGTGCCATTCCGGTGGTGCTTGGGGGCAGCAGTCAAGGCAAGCGTGGCCTCTGATCCAGAGAAAACTGGGTGTTGCAAAGCCCCTTAGAGGCCTGGTGCACAGCTCACCTAAAACTTGTCGCAGCTGGAATTCTAGATTCTTGGGAATATCGGTCTGTGCCAACTGCCCGTGCCTTTGGGCGCTCTTCCCCCGTTGTTTCTTGGACAAGATGATGGAACCCTTTGGCACCTTCCCTTTTAGCAGAGCTGGTGTGAGGATGTAGCCATGATCTCACTCAGGATCAGGCATGGGAGGGTCGCTTTCATGATGAACTGACCCTGTGCCCTGGTGCCATGGGTATTCTCGAGGTACAGCCCAGGCCATCTCCTGCCGACCTTCCATGTGTGACATTCAGGTGTTTCCAGACATCTTGAGGCAGTGACCCCCACTTCCCTTCAGCGGGATGCCTCTTTTCCAAATGCTGGTTTGTTTGTTGGGAGTAGATTCAGATGTATGGAGAGTTGTCAAGGCTCACAATAACCTCATGCTGCAGTAGCACAGAGCAAAGGTTCTCCCTCAGCTGGCAACATGGCATCTCTCTGGGCAGATGGTTGGAGGCAGATAGGTGTGAGGACTGCCTGTAAGGGCTTTCTGAGGGATTTATCTTTTGTGAGACGGCTGCCTGGGAAATGTGAAGGCAGAGCCTCCCCACTCCCTTGTGCCCCCTGGGGGTGTGTGGTCCTCTCTCCCTGCATTTCTGAGCAGCTTTAAGTGAAAGGAGCAGCCTGAAGCCCTTTGGGTGGGGGGAAGGCTTCTTCCCCTGGGACAAAGGCCAGGCTGCTGGTGTGTTCCCACTCTTTCCCCCAGGGCAGCCTCCTCCTTGGATCTCTGCAGCCGGGGCAGAGCATCTTCTTTGGCTGAGAGTCATCGTGCCCTGGTAGCCTGACTAGTCAGAGGCAACCAGAAGCTCTGCAGGAGCTCCTCCGCTTCCTTGCTCAAGTGTGCCAACTTTCTTATCTGGCATCTTGTTCTCTGGGGCCTCTGACACTCCCTCTCCCATCCAGCTGAACCGCATCAGGGCAACTCACATTGCCACACTGTGAGGGATCCAAACCCCTCAAGCACAAGGTGGAAGCACCGCGCCAGCCATGCTGGCCCTGGCGTGAATCAGGGAGGCTGGATGGGAGACACCAGCAGGGTTCTTTCGCCTGGCTTGCCTTTTATTAAACGTTAACCCCATGTTTGTCTTTGCTTTCTCTCTTCCAGCGTGAGTGGGAGATCTCTGGGACATGCCTTGCTCAACCCCTTGCAGCACAATGAGGACAGAAGGGATCTTGGGATGACTGGCTCAGAGGGATCGTCTCTACAGGTTTCCATGGTGAAGCTTAACATGGAGGACTCTGGACCCAGCAGCGACCCCACTCTCAGGGACTTCTTGGCCACGTACGGAAGAGGGGAGCTGGGCTGTGGTGCCAGAGACACCTTGGGAGGGGGCTGGGACCTTCTTGCATCTTCTGGAAGCCCCCCAGCAGAAACTTTGGCCCCCTCTCCCTTCTTGTGCCTGGAAGACCTGGATGGCTGGCTGGCTGGGTGGCAGGGTACACAGGGCAACACCAAAACAGCCTCAAGGAAGGAAAGTTTTGCCTCCTTAACTCGGGAGCATACCGAGGAGTTCCACACCAAGGCTGAGGCTCCTCTTCCAGAGAGCCCAGGCGTCCGTGCTGAGGAGCTGCTGGGAGAAGGCAGCCTGCCCCCAAGGAGCCCCAAAAGTCAGACAAAGACCCCGGGTGATGCCACGCAGGCCCTCTTCCAGGCCAGCATCCGCCAAGCTCAGCTGTGTGTCCTGGACCTCCAAGGGGAGATTGACCGGCAGAAGGAGCCCCAAAAGAGTTCCTCCCTGACTCCTCCCCTAGAGGCACTGGGGGGGCCCTGGGAACAGGATTCAGCTCGCTCCCACAAGCCTTTGCTATTGGCCACAGACAGTGGGGAGGAAGAGGAGGAGGAGGAGGAGGAAGGCTTGTCCCAGGAAGACGAGGAGGAGGAGGAGGAGGAGGAGGAGGAGGAGGAGGAGAAAAAATGGAGTGCTTGTTCTACAACAACCCCCTCTTCCAGGAGAATCCCAGCCCTACAAGAACCATCAGCTTTGAAGAACCGGCCCTGGAGGGCCAGCAAGCAGGACCTCCTCCTCTTGACCTCAGAGATGGTGGCTGTGGTGGGATTCATGACATCAGCCGGTTCTCCAGGGCCAGTGGCGATGACCCACCTTGCCAGGTGGCAGCACAGCCTCCCTCTGCACCAGAGCCCACTGCAAATGAGCCGGACCCCTTCCTGCACAACCTCTCCCACTCCCGCTCCCTGTCCCCCCTGGTAATCACCGAAGGAGAGCTGGAAGCCCCCCCAGAAGGAGAGAAGGAGGATGGAGAGCAGGGGGGCCAGGTGAGGGAGACTCTGTGGTCTCTTTGCTTTCTCAAGTCCCTTTGCCTCCTGCTGCTGTTCAGATGAGCCCCCTAGGACAGGAGAGAGGCCATTTGCTCAACCTTGATTGTGCAGCTGCCTGTCACTCCGTGGCAAGTGCTGTGCAGTGGAAAGGCAGGATGCCCCTCCAGGGGGTGGGATGGGATAGGGGGCTAGCACTGCTCTCTCTCTCTCTCCCTCCCACCCACCTCTGCCTCTGCTTTTCTGCAGCTGCAGCCCCCACAGTGCCACCCAGCCCAGACAGCTCACAGCCTTTCTGGAAGTTTTTCTGAAAGCCCAGCAGCAGGTGAGTCCTGCCCCTGTGGGGACCGCTGTGACCGGAGGGGTGTATGCCCTCTGACCATTTAGCTTCCTCCTCTTTGAAGGGCTGGGGCTGGGGATCTCCCTTGGTGGCCTGGGACGTGGGGAAGGGAAAGCATTCAGACCAAGTGCTTCCATGTGGGGAGGGAATGCTGAGGCCCCTCCCTTGGAAGATGTGAGCTGGCTGTCAGGGACGAAGCCTGTCTCTCCTTCTCGTTGTTCCCCAGGTACCGATCTGCCAGGTGCCCAAGGCCTCCTCTTCTGTTCCTGCAGCACTTCTCTCATGTCAGCACTGCTGGAGGAGCCTCCCAAACACCCTCCCTCCCAACAGCCCCCTCCTTCTCCCAGAGAGACCGGACGGATCCCTCTCCACACCTCCCCGGTGCTGCTGGTCCCTGCTGCGGAGCAGGGCCCCTGGAGCAAGGAGTCTGAGCCCCGAGCTTCACTCTGTAGCCACTGGGCACCCTCCTGCGCATGGGCGGAGGAGGCCCCCGGAGGAACTTCCTGTCTGCAGGAGGAAGGCAGCACACAGAATCCGCACCGTGCTTTGCCACTGGGCTCCGACAGGAAGTCGCAGGAGGTCTCAGTGGAGGGGCGTGTGGTGGTGGCTGAGTTGCCCACCCAGCCAACTGAGGAGGAGCAGGAGTGGGGAGAAGAGCCTCCTGGCCCCCAGCAGTAAGTTTGCTCAGGAGAGGGCCTCAGCGTTCCTCTCTCGGCCTCCGCCTCCCTGCCAGCTGCCCGCAACATCCTCCTGCTGCGGTTAGAAGACTGAGCAAGAGGCTGAGAGGAAGGCGCCATTGGGAGAGGAGGGGGTGGGGAGGCAGCAGTGGCTTCCCATGAGCAGGTTGGCACCCTTCCGGCTAGCCCCCTGCCACATGCCGTGCCTGCTGCCCTGCCTTCTTCTGTGTGGCCTCCTGCGCTCTCTCCCCTGGAGGCACAGACCTGGGGGGCCTTGCGGGATCAGGGTGGAGGGCTTGCCCGGAGTGCCCAAAGAGTCCTTCGGACATCAAGGGAAGGGTTTCCCTCTGAGTTGGGACGGCTGGCAAGATTCAGGCCCACTGCCCATCTCCACCGTGCGTGCATATTGGCCATTTTCTGTTCAACAGCAGCCATTTTCTGGGGATGCTGGGCAGGGGGGCTTCTTTCTCCACCCAACCAACAGTTTTGGAAGGGTTGCCTTTTCCCCAGGGGACCAAAATTCCACTCGAGGGGAGTTTGGGAAGCAAGGGGGCAATGGGCTTCCTTGGGTGCTCCACTCTGTAGGCAGAAGGGATGAGGGCAGTCCAGGATATCTCCCCACTCCTGAGGGTTGTCCCATCAGGCAAGGCTGGTCAGCAGCTCAGGGACTGCTGGCCATTGGGGTCCAGGAGCTGGGCTGGCACGTTGGGTGGGTGTGAGGGGAGGGGGCATCAGAGCCCCTCCCAAAAGGGGAGAGTGGCTCAGCAGCTGCCAAGAGAGGAGGTCTTTGCCCACTGCCTGGGGCCCCAGCACTGAATGTGGGGAGGAACCCTTCTGTCTGCCAAGTGAAGCGAGGAGGGGAGAAGAGAGAGGTTTGCCTCTAGGTTGTGGCCTTCACATCTCCCCCAGCCCTGCCGTCCCCAGTGCCTGCTGCCCCACTCCTGCCAGGGGGCTCAGCATAGACTGGGATGGTACAAGGGGTATTGGCCTGGGCTTTAGATGGACTGCAACTCTGGCCCTTTACCTGGCCCAAAGGGGCTGCTGTGCCAGGGCCAGCCTGTTTGCAAATAGATTTCTGAGTCTCCCCTCTTTTCTTCTCCTGCCCCCCACAGCTGCCCCCAAAACCTCTCTGGAGATCCTGGGCACATGGCGCTGAACCTGGGCACCAAGGAGCTGGCAGACCCCGAGGCCCCGCTCTTTGCCAATGGCACTTCTGGGGACCAGGCGGCCGCGCTGCGTCTGGCTACCCGCCTCTACCACCTGGATGGCTTCAAGAGGTCTCAGGTGGCCGCCTTCCTCCGAAAGAAGTATGAAGGGGGGAGGCCTGATGGGAGCCCCCACCCCCACCCCATCCCCATCCCTCCTCGCCTCTGAACGTTTCCTTGTGCTTGCTGGCAGCAACGAATTCAGCCGGACGGTGGCCGAAGCCTACCTCTCCTTCTTCCACTTCCATGGTCAGGAGCTGGATCAGGCCCTCAGGTAGGGAAGGATCCCCATAGCAGGCAGTGGCAGGGGTGCCTGCTGCCTGTTTGGGTAGTGGGACAAAGCAGATGGCTGCTGAGGGGGAAAGATGGCCAAGAAGGGCAGTGGACGGCACAGGGCCCCTCCAGCCATCTTTCCCGCCAGGGCCTTTCCTTCCTTCCTGGGGTGTCCTTGGCTGGTGGAGGTGCCACATTGAGGCCCCTTCCTGCCCTCGTGGGGCTCTCTGCACTGCCAGCAGATGCAGGGCCTTGGAAGAGAAGGGCCAAGCCAGGCCAGGCAAATGTGGGGGCCTCCCTCCATTCCTCCAGGGCTTTCCCCTTCCTCCTCCTCCTCTTCTTCCTGCCAGGTTGTTCCTGAAGGCTTTTGTGCTCACTGGGGAGACCCAGGAGCGCGAGCGGATCCTCCGGCATTTTGCACAGCGCTATCACAGCTGCAACCCGGAGGCCTTTCTCAGTCCAGGTGAGAAGACTGTGGAAAGGGGGCTCCCCACTGCACCTGTGGGGGACAGATGTCACCTGGTTGGGGGGAGTGGGGCTGCGAGGCAGAGGTGGTGGCAGCCAGTCCCTCCCAGCATCGTCCTCATGTGAGGCTGTGGGGCGGGGGTTGAGATGGGGGTCTCCTCCTTTCCTTTAAGTGCCTTTGCCCTCCTCTGTCCTCCACAGACGCTGTGCACACCCTCACCTGTGCCCTCATGCTCCTCAACACCGACTTGCATGGGCAGGTAAGGCCCTGCAGGAGGGGACAGGTTGGGCCAGGCGGGACTGGTTCGGGGGTCTCCTATGTGGCTTTTAGGGGGTCCAGAAGGGAGCCTGATCCTTGAGGGGGTGGGGAGAGCAGAGGCAGAACAGGGTGGAGAGGGAGGCCCAGGGACTGCCCGATGACCATCTTTGGGCAGGGGAAAGCAGAGGGGGTACTATGGATACCCTGTTATCTCCCCCCCAACATTCTGGGTCCGTTGTGCCTCCAGGGAAAGTGGGTGAGGGTCTTATTTAGGAGGATGTTGCTGCCTGACAGTGTTCCCCTCTTTCTTCCCCCTCTCGCATCTGCCTCTCCTGTTTCTGGCCCGGGGGAGAGTAGAAGGTGGGCCGGAGCATGTCCTGCCAGGCCTTCCTCACCAACCTGGATGGCTTGAATGATGGGCAGAACTTCCCCAAGGAGCTCGTGAAGGTATCTCCTGCTGCTGCTGCTCAGGTGTCTGGTAGTGGGTGGGCATCAGGGTACGCTTTGGAGCCTGCTAGCTCTCTGGGGCCAGCAGGGTGTGTTCTGATTGGCATCTCATGGGCTCTCCAGGGCCTCAAGCTGGGAGGAGGCACTCATGTGGGGGGCTCATTTAAGGGTAGAGTTCTTCTTTGCGGGGGGGGTGCTTGTCTGTGTTTACTCTGATCTAAAGCAAGACAGGTGTCCCTTCACCTCGAGCCCACCTGGCTCCACCCTCCCCACGTTAGCCACTGCTGTAGACCCTTTGGAGCAGAATCTGTCCCCTCTACGTGCCAGCAAGGCATCCTGTCCCCAGCCGAAGCACCCTTGCAGAATCAGCCAGAGAAGGCTCTCCTGCCTATGGGGAGAGGTGGGAGTTGGGTGGAACTGAGCCCCCTTTGAACCCATGGCCCCAGCCTCCTGGAAGCTTCCAGACTGTAGGTTGCCTTTTTTCTATAAATGGAAGACAAGACTGCTGGAAAGGAAGCGGTGGCGGCCTCTTTTTCCCAAGGGCAGAAGACAGACCTTTCTCTGGGGCCAATGGGGGTGGATGCAGAGGGGGCTTCCTGGAATCTGCCAGATGCAACTGGAGGACGTTCTGAGGGTAGGCAGGCCCAGGGGGAAGAGGGGGCACACCTGGGGGCCCAGATGTGGGGAGGGGTCTTGGCCCCACCTGGGTCTTCCGTTCTGTCTCATTCCCCCCATTCTCTCTCTGCCTTTTCTTCAGGGCCTGTATCACTCTATTCGCCAGGAGAAGTTGGAGTGGGCTGTGTAAGTCACTGGGAGGAGATTTCTTTCCCCGAGGGTGGGGTGCGCACAGCCTGTGTGTCCACATGGGCTCAGTGGGAGGGATCCTGCTTGGCCTTCTAGACACCTCCTGATTTTGCATCACTTCCAATAAGGCAAGAACACACAAAAAGTCCATAAAGCTCAGCAGCTGTGCTGGCAGGAGGGGGGCGCTGATAAAACATTAAAAGGGTCAGTGCGGCCTTACTTCTGAGTAGGCACATACTCAGTTAGAGTGGGCACGCTCAATTAGAGGTCCAGACAGTCCCGTGCGGCCAGTGGGAGTCTGGTGCCACCTCCTCATTTGCCCTCTTTGCCAATCAATGAGGCCCCACTCTTCTCTGCAGGGACAAGGAGGAGAGGGAGGCACCCAGCACCCCAAAGAGCCTCCCCCCTCCCATTGGCCACCAGCCAGAAGAAGAGCAACCCCTTTCTGACCCTGCTGCATGATCCAGGAGCTCGGACCTACCGCCAGGGCCCCCTGGCCCGCAAGGTCCACGCTGAGGCAGATGGGAAAAAGAGTGAGTGTGCCGGGTGCCAGGTGCAGACAGGGAGGGTGGCAGGCACACTGGCCAGGGCTCAACAATGGGCACATGGGGGGGGCACTGCGAGCAGGGTGGTGATTTCCCTGCCCCCTGTGTGGGGTGCCTCTATGCAGGGAGAAGAGGGGCAGGAAAACAGCTCAGCCCCACCCTCCCAGAACTCCCAGGTGCCAGGGGGTGGGCCCTGGATGACTGACCCAGGATGACTCTATCCCTTCCTCCACAGCGCCCTGGGGCAAGAGGGGCTGGAAGAGCTTCCATACCGTCCTCAAGGGGACCGTCCTCTACTTCTTCAAGGTAATGGGGGGGGGAGAACCCCAGGAATCCCTGAACCTCCTGTGGGGGAGTGCTGAAGAGGGTCTCTTTCCATCTCTCCCCCTGCAGCAGAGCAGAGCAAATCTTCACTCCTTTGCCTCCAGGGCCCCCAACTCTGGGTCCTGGAGGCCTTGCGTACTGCGCCCCAGATTGGTGCCCAGCTTTGCCACTGACTCTCTCGTGTCTGCTCTGCCTGGGAAGGCTGAGCCCATTCCCTTCTCTTTGTACCCATTGCCCCCCTAGGACGAGAACTGGACAGAGGCCTCAGAAGAGCCCATCGGGGTGCACCATGCCCTGGCAGAGCGGGCCAGCAGGTACACCAAGCGGCCCCATGTCTTCCGGCTGCAGACAGCTGACTGGCACGTCTTCCTCTTCCAAGCCCAGTGAGTCACGACAGGCTCACAGTCCGGCATGTGGCAACCAAGCAGGCCAGCCTTCTCTTCGCCCTGGATGGACGTCACTGGCACAGGGGTCCAGCCTCCGCCCCCCCAGTTCCCCCTTTCCAGGCCCCCTGCTCCTCCTTTTCTTGGCCCCACCACGGGAGGGGGCTCCCAAGCAGCACTTCCTGGGGGGACAGACAGCTGCAGGCTCAGAGGGGACCGATGCCATGGGGAGTGGCTAACAGCGGGGCTTTGGGGGCTTCCCACAGCCTTAGGGCAACAGGAGGCAAACCACTATTTTGGGTGATAGGTGTACCTTCAAAAGGAGCAAAAGGAAGCCAGCCTTTAGCCGTCATGCTAAAAGGGATTCTTTCTCCCTGTTGCATTTCACACATTGTCTTAGATGGTAAAGCAAAGACTGACAGACAGCTTCCACATGCTCCCCTACCAGCAGTCGGGGCTGTTGGGGGTCCCCATTGGAAGAGAGAGTGGCGCAGCCATAGGTGGAACACCCCAGTAGAGGCAGGGCAGGCTCTCCTCCACGGCCTGCTCGGCTCCTGAGCAGCGCTCCTCACTCTGGGCACCTGGCCTGGGGTCTGCCGTTTGTACTCCAGCACTGCCGCTTGATAAACAGCTGCTCATAATGGCACCTGTATAATACCAGTGTGCCAAATCCCAAACCTGCCCAGTGCTCTCCCAGCTCAACAACCACCTGAAGTAATTTTCCAACACCACCACCACCATCTGTTCTGACCCCTGAATTGTTGACTCAGTCCCTTCTTCAGATTAGTGTCGTTGTCATGGGGCAGGAAGGTTTCCAAGGGCAGAAGAGTCACCCTGGTGCCCCTCATGGGCCCACTTTGCTGGAGACATGGGCACAGACCTCTGAGGGTGCTGACAGGACCCCTCTCCCTCTTCCCAGGAGCACAGAGGAGATGAGTTCATGGATCTCCCGCATCAACCTGGTGGCTGCCATGTTCTCCTCACCACCCTTCCCAGAGGCTGTGGGCTCCCAGCGGAAATTCGTCCGGCCTATCCTGCCGACAGCACCCTGCAAGAACTCTCTGGTGAGGCTGTGGGCCCTTTTGAGGGTGCACCTGGCTCTGGGTGTGGGCACATACTTCAGAAGAAGGGCCAACATGACACGGGACTTGCAGGAGGAGAGTGGGAGCCCCTGGTGGGGGCCGAGCCCCCCTTCCCCTTCCACCAAGCTCTTTCACACGGCTTGCTTCCTCTTCCTCGGTCTCATTTCCTTCTCCTTTTTCTCTAACTTATTGTGGCTGACTATTTATATCCCTTATTTTCTTCCTGAAACTGGAGCATTCCCCTCCTCCCTCTCCCCATCCCCCTCCTCCACATGCAGGTGCAGAGGTGGGCAACCTGCAGTCCATCCTGTGGGGCCCCCATGTGTCATCACCACCAGCTCCACATGAGGGGTGGGTGGATGCAAGGAGTGTCTTTGAGTTTTAGTCCACCCATTGTCCCAGGTATCTGCCTAGTGATTGCTGGGAGGGAGAGAGGAGGGTTGAAGCCCCTCACCAGCTGTCTGGAACACAGTGGGTATCTGTGCATGCAAGTATGTGTGCGTTTGCAGCCCTAGGTGTGGAGCCAACACGGCCTGTATGCACACCCACACCCACACCTGTACATCCGGTGGCATTGGGGCAGGTTTGCTCCCAAGTGCAGTGGCAGTCCAGAGGAGGGGACTTTGGGTCGCCCAGGACAGCCAGTTCCTGACCACGTTCTCCCCCGGGCAGGAGGATCAGTACCAGGCCCACGAGGACTGTTTGGAGAAGGCCTCTGAGGACCTCCGCGAGCTCCAGCAGAACCTCCCGGATAAGCGCAGCCGTGGGCGGCACCTGGAGGAATACCAGCTCAGGAAGGAGTACTTGCTGTATGAGGTAGGCTGGGCACGGGGGTCACAGCAGCCTCCCCCCAACTTCTCTCTGATGGTGGTGAGTGAGGCCAGAATGTGGAGCTGATTGGTGGTGGGGGGACGATGGGTCTGTGCTCTGGCACTGCCTCCTTCTACAAGGGTGGGAGGGCATAGGAAATCCAGATCTTGGTGAGGGATTTTGGGAGTTCTTGTTGTTGTCCTGTGCCTTCAAGTCATTTCCGACTTATGGTCACCTTACAGGGATGCTACCATGGAGTTTTCTGGGGCTGAGAGTATGTGAGGCACTCAAGGTCACCCAGTGGGTTTCCTTGGCAGAGCGAGAAATCCAGCCCTGGTCTCCAGGATTGTAATCCAGTGCTCAAATGCCTACGCCACTATTGCTCTCTGATTTTGGGAGGCCTAGGAAAAACCAAAACAAAACTTTTTTTTGACCACACCATGTTGCTAATGGGGCATTACCCTGGGGCTCAGTTCTTTGAGCGGGGCCTTCCCACTCAGCTCTGGCCTTCTCCTCCGCTGCGCAGAAGCACCGGTACCAGACCTACCTGCGGCTCCTGGAGGTGAAGCTCAGCTGTGTTGCCGCCCCCGCCTCAGAAGACCTGGACCAGTGGGAGGCTCACCTGGGGGAGCAGGTGGAGGAAGGCAGCTGTCCCCGCCTGCAGAAGTCCCACTCAAGCCCCTCCCTGAACGCAGAGGGCTCACCCCCAGCCGCTGCCACCCCAGCCGCCGTCAAGGTGAAACGGAACATCTCGGAGCGCCGGACAGTCCGCAAGATCATCCCCAGGCGCAACAAGCACTTGCTCTGACCGGACCCTCCCCACCCAGTCCCTGACTTGGGAGGGGGCCTTTGGAGGAGGAAAGGGGCTTTAAGAGGAGGCGGGGGGGTGGAGTGTGGAGCGCTTGCAACCTTGGGGCACCACGGGGCAGCAGGGCTCAGCAGCCAGGCCACCCCAGTGGGTTTCAGGTTCCTGGTCTTCCCACCGGCGGGCCGGGGGGGGGCGGGGCCCTGGGCGAGGTTGGCATCCCAGCTCAGAGGGCTGGGCCGGGGCTCTGTTTTGCCTTACTAAGGTTTCCAAGACTCAGGGAAAGCTTCCTGCCCAGGGTGCACGGGATCATGGTCTCTCTCTCTCTGTCTCTGCCTTCTGAGACCACTCCCCCCCCGTCCCCCAACCACGCAGCTGCTGTTGAGGTGGGAAAGGCGCTGGGATCGTTGTGCAATAAACGTGGACAGTGGATGGATGGTGGTCCACTGAGTGTTGAAGGCTGTGAGAACTTCTTTGCATTGCATTGCATTGCATTGCGCCCCCGCCCCACTGCACATTATTCCAAACGGGGGTGTGTGTGTGTGCGGCCTTCACCCTCCTGCAGGCAGCCCTGGCAGTCACAGCAGCGGGTGGTGGCGGGAAGAGGGAGGAGAATTTCTGAGGGGAGGGGTTGGCATGGAGCATGTTGGGGCGTGATGGGGAGCCTGAGGGTGGCTGACGCTGAACCCCTTTGCTGCTCGCTCCCCAGGAAAAGCATCCTTCAGGAATGGGAGAAACGACACGAACCTGCTCTCCTCCCCGTCCCTTCCTCCAGTGGGCCATGGGTGCTGCCTTGGGGGGTCTCCCTCCTCTCCCCTGGAGGGGTCCCCACCCCCTCCCACCGTAAGGGCTACTTTGGGGTGGTTTCTCCTGCTTCCGCTGTGCCCCCTGAGCCCAGCCGGAGGAAAGCGGGGGGGGGCTTCGTCAGGCCAAGAGTGCCAATCCAGCAGTCTCCCTTTGGACTGGAGGGCAATGTCTGCATTCAGTTCAGGGGTGTGGAAGTGGAGTTGTGTTTGTGGATGCATATTTGGGTCTTGGTTCAGTTGTGCAACATTGCCACTCAAGAGTGTGTAGCACGGTAAATGCACAACTCAACATCTAGAGCTCTGCTAAGCAACCATGGATTATATAGGATCTTGGTGACCATCTCTGGACAGTTTCAGCTTTAAGCAGCAAGGAACAAATGGGGAGTGAACCTTTTGGCTGTCTCTGAGGGCCCCGAGACCCCCCCCCAGCCTTCCTGCAGTTGAGAGACTGTTTTCACTGGTCCTTTGATCACCCTGAACCTTTTCAGAAACATGGAGCCAGACATACAACGTGAGATGCATCTGCCCTCAAAGACAGTCTCTAAATATTTTGAAATACATACAACTTCCAAAAGAGCAGTTCAGTTGGTTCAAGTCAATATCTTCAGCTAATGCAGCATTTTCTCAGCAAATGCGAAAAGTGGTTGATAGAGAAACAAGAAGCTTCCTCTGCCCTCCCAAAAATGTCCCCAAGGACCTCCATTTTCCCCCACCCCCTCTGCAGCAGATGTTGTTCACCCGTCGCTTGACCTGACCGACAAAAGAGGTGGGAGTCTTATTGGTTCTCCAAAGCAGCCCAACAAAAACTCCCAAATTGTGTTTTTGCATCTGGTCCCTGGTTCTTGTTCTTATTCTTTTCCAGGACTGAGGAAGGCTGATGTATTTGGAGTGGCAGCCATTTTCTAGGATCATAGAGTTGGAAGGGACCCCAAGGGCCAACCAGTGCAACCCCCTCCCGGTAGGAATAAACAGCTACGGCACCCCTAAAAGAGGCCCATCTGGCCCCCGCTTGAAGACCTCCAAAGACAGTCCCCCCACTGTCAAACAGCTCTTACTGTAAAAAAAAAGTTCATTGCAATGTTTGGCTGGAATCTTTTTCTTTAATTTTAATGCATTGGTTCTGGTCCTAGTCTTTGGAGCAGCAGAAAATAAGCTGGATCCATCTTCCACATGACATCCCTTCAGAGAGTTAAAGCTGGCTTTCACCTCCCTCAGGCTAAACGTCCGCAGTTTCTTCCCAAGCTATTCCTCATCAGGCTTGGTTTGCAGACTTTTGATTGGCTTGGTAGCTCTTCTTTAACCATGTTCTAGCTTGTCAATATCTTTCTTAAAAATGCGGTGCCTGGGTCGGGACACAGAGTTCCAGGTGAGGTCTGACCAAAGCAAAACGGAGTGGCACTAATGTGTCTCTTGGCCCAGGTAGTGCCCTCCTGCTGGTGCAGCCCAGAACTGCCTTGGCTTTCTTGAGCACGACTGGCTCACGTTTAGTTTATTGTCTCCTAAGACCCTGAGATCTTTTTCACATGTACTGTACATTTTATATATAGAGACCACCTTCCATGTACCCCATTAATATTCATTGTGTTAGTTCTGGCCCAGATTACCAATGTGTCAATATCATTTTGAATTCCCTTTAATTTGGTATAATCTGAAAATTTGATAAGCATTCCTTCTTTTCCATCATCTAAGTCACTTATAAAGATGTTGAACACTGGGCCCAGGACAAAACCCCAAGGCAGCCCACTAGTACTGTCCCAGAAACACCAATGCTTGAACCCAGGGCATTGTGCATGTACTTTAGCTCACTGGGTATTGGTATTTGGTGGGATAGTGAATCCACTTCAGGAGAGCCAATCTGCTTCTCTGCACCTTGGAGCTCTCCAAGGTGCTGAACGCTGTTCCCCACATAGGCCCAGGCCACTGCTGCAGGGCTCCTTTAAAGCCCACCAAAGCCCACCAAAGCCTGTGGTGGATTCACTAACACACTGATGTAGAACGGCCCAGCCCTCCCCCCCCAATGCCACTTGCCTCCTCTTCTGTTCTCTGAAGGTGACATCTAAAAGAAAGGGGAAGGTGGGCCACCACTGCCTCCTCCCTCTTTGATGGCCACTGGAGCCCACTTGAGTGCAAGCAGGGAGCAGAGTTTTTTGTGTGCCTTCAGTGCAGACATGGCTGATTCAGAAGACAGATAGAGGAGCCTGGCAGGAGTCCATTCAGCTCCGGATGAGGCCAAAAGAGAAGCTGCGCCCTCTTCCCAGGCTGGAGGACCTGGTGGGTAAGTTGGATGCTGGTGCCAAGGCCAAAATGCCCAGGCAGGAGGATGTGCAACTGCCAGCCAGCACATCTGAGTGCATGCGCACACATATGCACACACACACACGCCGCACTGCTCCAGTCTTCGTCAGACGTCACAAGTGTTCTTGTGGCCCTTTCAGGGAGCAAGACTGGGGAATTGCGCCCCCAGCCATGCATGCACACACTGGTCTCATCTTGGCAACTGAACCATCATCTACTGAACTTAAAATGTCCCCGTTCTCCAAGGGGGCTCTCTTCCCTTTTCCACCCAGCAGGCACAGAGTGACGCCGGCTGCTAAGCAGTCAGCGGCACAGGGTGTGAAGAAAGAAGGGGAAGCCATCCAGGATCTCTGGGAAGGTTCTGGGCCTCATTCTTTGTGGGCTCTGCTAGCCGCACGCGATGGGCTTGGTCCTCTGTGGCAGCTTTGGTGGCAGAATGGCGAAGGAGGCCCTGGCATGGGAAGGTGGGAGACCCAGCAGGAGTGGGAGGCAGGTGGGCAGGTGGGGAACCCTGGTGTAGGGAAAAAGAGACAGCAGGGTAGTAGCTCTCTCCAGATCCTGCCCACTGACTCTTCCATAGGACTGGAAAGTAACTAGTTAAAATAGAAATTTACATGTAATTAATTCCTTTTCTCAGTAACAAAACTATGGCTAAAATCAGAGATGTGTAACGTCTTTTAGCTAGAAGATACGATGTAACTACCATGTTAACTTGATGAGAGCTACCTTCATTTCAACTGCTGTGTGAATGTAGCTTTCTAAAAGTACTTTAACTGTGGAGAGGCAGGAGCATTCCACGGTTCAGCTGCCTCCCCTGCTGCTGTGGGGCAGGGGGAGAGGCGTACTTTGTGCTGGGGGACCAGCCATTGGCTGCATTCAGGTGTTTTCCTCTAAAGCAGCTACCTTAGTTATTCTGAATTGGTTGCCAATGTGCAAGGGACCCCCTGGAGGGAAGGGACCTTCTCCCCTTGGGACTAACAAGAGGGTGGAGGCATACATGAGCTGCTTTGCCCTGAACTGGAACTAACGAAATGAGTTTTGCAAAATCCAAGTCTTCCCTGAAGGCCCGCTGCCCACTCTGTCTTCCTCCTCCCTCCCTGGGGGGAGGGGTCCTCTCCAGTAGGCCTCAGTTGCTCTTTCCTGTGGGTGGCAACAGTGAGAAGAGGGGGGAGTAAGGGCCACTCTGTGACCACAGGCCCAGTTCTGGCAGAGGGGAACCACTGCTCCATAGGAAATAGCTCCCTTCTGGAACATGGAGCTACTGCTCCGGTGATGCCTAGGGAGGGGGTGTCTTGGCACTGGGCACCTTCACCTGCACAAGGGGCATGCCCTGGCAGCTGCTCCCTCCCTGTCTGGAAGGCTGCAGGTGGTGTCCCTCACAGCAGAAACAGAAAAGCAAGGCTGGGGGAGTCCCTTCCACAGAAATAGGACTGCGGCCAGGAGGCATTTTGATGTGGGGAGGGGCAGAGGGTTCCCCTTCAGCCACCCTACCTCACTCTCAGTCCTTCTCTTCTCTGCAGCGTGCTCTGCCACCACCACCCCAGAAAAGATCACAGCAGTGCCTTCAGCAATCTTGAGGCCAGAAAGGAGGATGAGGGGTTTCAGGCACAATTGCGCTGAGGTGCCAGCCCTGACTGCCTCCCCCACTCCGCTCCCTGATGCCTGTTTCTCCCACCAGGCCCAGCTCAAGGTTCCTGCCCCCCCCCCACTGGAGGCCACATGCAGGCCACAATGTGGCAGATAGCCACTGGCTTGGCTTCCTTTGTCTGCAGAGGCCCTTCTTCTGCCTGGGGTGGACTGTTGGCTGCTGCCCCTTTTGCTCTGGCCCTCAGACTGTAGTCACCACGTTCTCTCACTCTGTTTTCTGGTCCCGCAGCTGCAGCATCCTTTACAGGTGGTCGTAGGTGGTGGAGGGGAGCGCGGGGCCCCGCCCTGCAGGGGAACTGTAATATATGGGGGACCTAGGCAAGCAAATGGGAGGAACACCCGTTAGTGAAATCTCTGCCAGGGAAGCATTCTTTCCAGCTCCACAGATGTTAATCCTGCACCCATGGCACTCCTGCCCCTCCATATGCCTCAAGAGGTCCCATGTGAGCCCAACAGCCCTGGCAATGGGGCCACACCCTCGGTGCTCCCTCCCACTCCTCGGGGGAGACTGACCTTCTCCCCCCTAGCAGGAGGGGCTTGCAGTCTGCTCAGTGCCATCTGTCAGCCTTTCCCAAGAGGGAAAGAGGGGGCAGAACCAGCTGTCCAGGGACAGTTCAGAGAAGGAGAGGTGGGAGGATGCAACCTCAAACAGGTTTGGGAACTAGGGAAGGCTGGGGGGCTCACTTAGCCCTGCAGGAGACCTCGGAGAGCTATAGCTGCTCCCACACACACACACAAAGTTAAAATTAAAAACAGTTTCCCCCTGAACACCTGTAGGAGCATTTTCACCATATTTTGAGTTTCAAAATAGGCCTCAAAGTGTGCACCCCATACTCCCTAGTGGACGTTTTGGAGCATTTGGAGCTAAAAAAAAATAAATAAAGTTTTTGCAAAAATTGTTTTTGGTCCCTGGAATTGTCCTCCACACCCTCTACAGCTCTCCTGACCCCCTGAGGGCCACAAAAACAGCCCAGAGGGTTGAAAATTTGGCTGCCCCGACCTAGAGGCACATCTGTAAAAAGGGCCAGATTGGAGTCAGGGAGGGAAAAGCTGTAACAGAGTGATGGCAGTCAGAGACAGAGGGAAGATCTGAATAGGGTTGGGGGAGCTGTGACTGAAGAAACAATTCAGAGATTTCTTGTTTAACTCATTTTGTTATGTAATAAATCTTTCCTTATTTACTCTCTGTAACAGTCTGGCTGTTCCCTTTAAGAACAGGCAAGGAGCCTGAACATGCTCCTGGAGTTGGAAGGGGCCAAATGGGCCATTGGGTCCAACCCCCTTCTCAGTACGGGATTTCCAGCCAGAGCTGGCCAGTCTCTTTTGGAAGACATCCAGAAGGGAAGGAGACCCCCAAAACTTCACTTTGGCACAATAGGGGCCACCTGGGGGGCTGAGGGGGTAGGGGCACGATGAGCAAGGGCAGCTCAAGGGGTCTTTGGAAAGGGGGTTTGTTACAGGGCAGGATGGGAAGCAGCAACAGAGGGGGCTGGCCTTGCAGCGCCCACTTGGGGCTGCTGCTTTTCTCTCTTCCCAGCCGGGGGAGCTGTCCTGCTGCCTCTTTCGCTCAGGCTGAACCAGAAAAATCTGGCTGCCAATCACAGGGGTGGGTGGAGGGCGGGGTGGGGAGAAGGACACGTTATTTGCCAGAGTGGCAGGCTGAGGACACGAGCTGGAGAGTGTAACTCCGCACCTGGTCATTGGGCCAGAGAAATGAGGACAAAATGGCCCCATTTTCCGAGGATCTGGAAGTCTGCCAGGAAAGCCAGCCAGATTCATTTGAAGCGCAGCTGCCCATTTTTGGACTTTGGAAGGCAGCGGCAGGCAGACCTTCCCCGCAGTGCTTTCCGGGGCCCCATCAGGCGCGCGCGCCCACACAGAGCGCCCCACAGCTCCCCGCAGGCCTGGCTGGGCGGCAGACTCACCCAGGAGGGCAGCGTTGGGGAAGCGCCAGTTCTCTGCCCCGTAGCTGCAGAAGGGCCCGGGGCCGCCGCCGCCGGGGCTGTAAACAGCGTTTCCCGAATAATCTCCTCCTGCTGGAGACAGAAGAGACGGAGAGAGCAAGGGAGCGCCTGGAACGTGAAAAGAAGCCGCCGGGGAGCGTCGAGGCGAGGAAGGGAGGGCGTCCTCACCCCCTTCCCTCTCCCGCCAACCGGCCTCCGCCTGCCCCGCTGGGGGCCCGAAGGGAAGCTCTTCCCTTTCTCACTGCGCCCCCTCCCACCCCTCGGGCTCCCCTGAAGCGGCAGGGAGCCCCCAGATGTGCACTGCGGCAGGCGGGGGGCGAGGCTGATGAAGACGCTCCTTGCCCGTGTAAAAGAAAGGGAAAGGACGACGCCCGTTTGGGGGCCTGGTGGGGTGGAAGGGGAGGCCCTGCCTCCTCCAAGCCTCCGTCCGGGGATTCGCCCACGGCCCTTGGTGACCCTCCCCCCGTCCTGCTCACAGGTTCCTGGAACAACCCGACGGGACCCACTGCCACCCCCAGCCGCCACCGCAGGACCCCCCAGTTAACGGGAACGCGGTCGGTCACCTTTGGCTTTGGGAAAGGGATGTGCGGCGGGGGAAGGCAAAGAGCGGCTCGCTTGCGTTTCTTGCTGCACCGAGTTTCAAAAACGAAGGAGCTCTCCGGCGCTGCCCTGCTCTGGCGCCGGGGGAGGGGGCGCGCCCCTCCGGACCCCCGTGAGGCCACAGCACGGCAGAGCAAAGCCGCCCCCCCCGAGCCCTGAAAAGCTCCCGGGGGCAGGAAACGGGGCTCCGTCGGCAGCCTGAAATGCGCCTCACCTCCCACCCCCCGGCGCCGCTGGCTGTCCGACCGGCGGGCCCGCGGGCTCCGCGTCAAGGAACGGCCCCGGCCCGGGCCGCCGCCGCCGCCACTCAGCCAGGCGAGCACCCGGCTCCGGCCAGGCCAGAAATATTCGGAGCGGAGGAAAGTCACTTCTGGAAATGAACTCCCGCGCTCGCCCAGCTCGCCCAGAAAGCGTCGAGCGCGCTGAGCTTGATCACAGGGCTTCGAGCAGGTCACAGGAAGCGGTTCCACGTTCTGATGCTCCTTCTCGAGGTGTTTTGTATTTCCCTGCGGGAGCGCCTGAGGGGCGCGGGGCGCTCGGTTGTGATCCTTAAATTGGCGCCTGGTCCCGTAGGTCTGTTGCGCGCCGCCCCCAAGTGCAGCCTGTGCCCCTCCCGCCTCGGGGAACGCCCCCCTCCGTCCGAAGGGCCCCCGCAGAAGGCTCACTCGCCTGAGGAGCTCCCCGGGGGCTCTCCGCCTGCAGACGCCCCTCCCTGGCCCAGCGAGAACGGTGGGGGCGGGGGCGGAAGGTGGAGGAAGGCCTCCTGCTCTGGTGGCTGGGAAAAGGGGCCAGAAAGAGGCTTCTGAAGCGTTCCCCCTCCTCAGACGCGCCTCTGGAACATGGGAGCCCCCCCGCTTTGCGCTCACCAGGCCAGGGAGCAAAGCCGCAGGGCCAGAGTCCGGATGGCAAGCGGCGCCCCTCCAGCCCGTCAAACTGTGTGCGTCCCCTCGGGCCCATCCTCACCCCCGGGCCCTTCGATTTCGTCTGGCTGTCCCGGAGGGAGCGGCTGGGGGCAGCTGGAGAGGAAAGGGTGCCTCCCCCACCCCTCAGGCGGGGCTGGGGGGCTGAGCTGGCGCTGGGCGGCTCCTTCCCCTCCGCCGGTTACCTTGGCGATGTGCTTAATGCGGCGTAAAGAACACCGGCTTTCCTTTCCCGGCGCGCTCCCTCCTCTGAAGCATGAAATGAGATTGCTCCGGAGGAGGGAGGCAGGAGTTTCTACGCCGCCTGTAATGAGAACATTCCATCAATGCCCCCTGGAAATCTCGCGCCCTGCTCCTCCCCCCTCCCCGCTCCTTGGCCGTCGGTGAGGGGCCCTCCTGGGCAGGGCAGAGGAGGATCGGTTCAGAGGCCGATCTCAGGCTGCCCCCCCCCGCCGCCACCTCGCCGGAGCTGCCTGAGGGCTCTTCCTGTGTTGCTGTCCGCCATCAAGTCGCTTCCGACTTATGGCGACCCTTTGTAAGGCCACCCTGCCGCGGGGTTTCCTCGGCAGAATTTGTTCCCCTCGTTTGCCCTTGCCTTCCTCTGAGGTTGAAAGAGCGTGACTCGCCCAAGGCCGCCACGACAGTGTGGGTTAACGATCCTCCCGCTCCTTGCAGGGCTGTCGTAGGAGAACAGACTGAAACTTGACCGTTAGGAAAGCTGGAAAATCCTGGTCAAGCGTTCTCTCTCCGCACCCACCCTCTCCTCATTCCTTGTCAGGGGAAGGGGCTTCAGGCAGTCTGAGCGCCTCCTGCGTTCTGTCTCTCTAGAACTCTTCGCATTCCCTCGGGCACCGGCTGGAAGGTGGGCTCACCAGCGCCCCCAGGCACACCACGTGACCCTGAAAACCTCTCTCTCTCTCCGCTTCCAGCTCTCCTGAGCTTCGCCTTTAGGCGAAACTTGCTCTCGGCTGGCCACGGTTTGGACAACGCGTTTGTGTGTCTGTGTGTTCTTAACGTATATTTAAATGTAAACTGTATGGTTTTTTAGTTCAGTAATTTTCGTCATATTTTGCTGAACCTGGTCTCAGAGGGACCCAAGGGATCTAGCGCTTTCCCACGGAGATGCTGCTGAAGGCGCCGGACTCTCCCCTGAACGGGCCTCTACCTTCCCTAACATCCCGCCAGTCTACCCGATCCAAGGACGACAGAAAGAAAAGCAGAATGAAGCAGGAGAGGCCGCAAGGGGAGGGCCAAGCGGCCAGCGCTTGGCCCTGGGACTCCGGTGATGGATGTGCGGGCCGCGGGCCGGAGGGGCCCCAGCGCCTGCCTTTGGCCTCATCAACGGTGCGTTCCTGAATCCGTGGGGAACTCTGGTAGACTCCATGGGGTGGCCCGCATTTAGCCAGCCCGCTGCTCACTGAGGCACGGGTTCTACCTTTCGGTATTTGGGAACTGATGCGGCTGCGCCCGCCGAGCCCCGCCGGCCCGTCAATTCCCTCCCCTTCCGCTTCGGTGCCTGGAACCGTCCTCCTGCTCCGGGCGAAACTGACGCCGGAGGAAACAGCGAGTAGAAATCGCCCGCCGCGGCCGCAGGGCTGAGGGCTAGGCGGCCTCCTCCTGCCCGCGCGGTTCGGTGGAGCTCAGTCGAGCGTCGTGTCGAGCACAGTCCCATAGCAATCTGCTTCACAGCAAGAAACAGAAAGGCCCCTTGCGCTTCATTGCCCCCGGGCCAGCTTCGGCCTCCCTCAAAGCCGCGGCAACTGCGGAGGACGGCCGGCCGTTGTCCCTCCTAAGGCGCCGCGTGGTCCCAAGGGGTCTTCCCGGAGGAGTCTGGACCTTAGTGAATACGCTGCCTTCGTTTCTGTTTCGGGGCGACAACACTCCCTGCCGGTTTGGCACGCGCTTGGTAACATTTCCCACGTTGATTTCCCACCATGTGTGTGCAGTCTGGGGTGCTCCATAATCCTTCCCTGCTAGGTTCCCTTCCCCCCATTTTTCTCTTGCTCATTAATCATGGTCATTTTTTTCGGGTAGGCACGAGTTTCTCTGCCCCCCCCAACTGAGAACCGCGTCTCCCTCCGCAGCCGCCCGGCACTTACCTGCCACCCTGTGGGCGATGCCGTAGCTTCCTTGGCCATTGGTGGGGATGTGGGGAGGGTAGCCAGGAAGGGTGGGGCCAACCACTTCGTGTACTGGAAGGGGGAAGCAGCGAGATAGAGGGGGGGGTCCGCGTTGACATTGAGGTGCAGGAGACCACCCGATTAGGAAAAAGGGGGAGACCCCGGAGTGGGGCACTCCCGCCAGGATCCCAGAGAGTTGGAAAGAGAGACCACCTACGCCCCCCCCCATTTTAACATATTGACTTCCGCCATTATTGTAAACCGAAAGGAACTGAACGCCTTAGGAGACTGCCTGGGATAGTAACGAACCCCCCCCTTCACTGTCGGTGGCAGTCAAAAAATGGGGAGACCACCGAAACGCCGCCTTTATAAAGACTGGGGGAGGCCCTGCAGAAATGGGCTCTGGTAGACAAAGCGGGGAAGCAACCAGCAGCAAGGCGGACAGGCCAGCAGGCGGGCACTGGCTTGCTACTTTCGGGGCGTCATGTGGGAACACGTTCAGCTGAGCCACCCTTGGAAAACAAGATGAGCGCGAAGGGGGCGACTGCCTTTAATCAAGGAAGGGATTCCGCAAAGCGGCCGCCCTGCCTTACTGCAGATCAGCTGCCGAGCGGACTCCGGGGACACTTTTAGAAATCCTAGGACCGCTCTGAAGACAGTCCGCTGGACAGGTTCGCCAGGTGCCCCTGGGGGTCCACTTACCCGCCACGGCGGCGGCGCCGGCGGCAGCGGCATAGTGCGGGGGTCCTGCCAGGTTCCGGGAGAAAAGGGCGCTGGAGGGGGTCCGCGGGGCTTTGCCGTCCTCCATGGAGCTGTTCAGGAGGGGCGCGGGATAAATCCCTGCCTGGAATGGGCAGCGGGAACGGGGGAGGAAAGGGAGAGGGCGGCGGGGCTCAGCGCCTCTCCTGAGCCCACGCTGCCCCACCGGGCCCTCTTTCCTCCCGGGCTCCTTCAGCACCCATAAATCCAGCCCCGCCCCCGCCCCCGTTTCCTCCCTGCTTGGAGGCGGCGGCCTCCTCCTGCCCGAGAGCCGCCCCTGACTCTCGGGGTGCGGCTCCTCATCTCTCCAGGGTAGGAGTCGGGTGGGCCAGACCGCCCCAGGCCCGCGCGGAGCTGCCGGGCTTTGCGAGGGGCCAAACCTTCCCTCCAGCCGGTTCTCCGCCTGGTCGTGGTGGAGTCAGAGCGCACCTGTTCTCCCTTGCCCTGGTCGGGGGGCACGAAGATCTCCTGGAAGGGCTGCCTCTCGAAGGGGTCCTCCAGCAGCGGCTGCTCGTACGTCTCGCTCCGAAGGTACTTGTGGGGAGACCCCTCACCGCCGCCGCCTCGAGCCGCGTCTGAACCGCGAAGTCGACAGCTCTCCCGGTCACCTACCGAGCGGAGCCCGGTAAAACCCGGCACCAACCGGGGTCACGGCGCAGCAGGCGCCCCATCCCAGCCTCGCTTTGACGGGTTAAACCCACGGGAAGCGTCGCCCCAGCCTCCACCTCACCGCTGGAGTGAGCGAGCCTCCCTCCAGTGTGGACGGAGTCCCGCTGGCCTTCCCTGCTGCCCGCCCTCCCCCCTCCGAGCCTCAAAGGGGGAAAGAGCAGCAGGAGGGCGATGCCCCCCCACGGGCGCTCTCTTCCCCCGCTTCCCTCCCCGCCGAGCAGAGCCGCCTCCTGCAGCTGGTCAGCGTCCAGCAATGCCCACCGTTCCAAACAGGGCGCCAGGCCTTGTGGCACTGACAGACAAAGAGGGTTTCTTCGGCATTTTATTCCCCGTTTGCTCTTGCGGGCTGCAGCGTGAAAGCTGATGCCGCATAACTTCTCTTCGTCTGCTAGATACCAGCGCAAGGATTTCTGGCGAGAAACAAATGGGGCGAATTTACACGCAGCAGCCGCCTCTCTGGCCGCCGCACCGTGTCTTCCCTCGTCCCATAATTTCTGGACCATTTGGCCCAAGGAAGAATTTTGGCCCGCTTGGACCCTTGCGCGCTCCCGCGGCGGGCGATTCAGCCACTTAGCCAAGCGCGCTCTCTGCTTCTCTTCTGGCTTCCCGTTGCACCACCCAGCAGGGCCGGCGGCGGAGAAACGGGTGGGAAAAGCCTTCTCCGAACCGGGAGGCTTTCGTTTTCCATTTTCGGACCAGGCCCTGAAGAAGCGGGTACGCTCTTGCGGCGCCTCCTAGTGCCTGCCCCCCGGGGCTCCGGCTTCCCCCCCCCCCGTCCCGCCTCACTTACTCCCGTGGATTTGCCTCTTGCTGTCGCTGCTGCTGGGGGAGCCGATCCTCAGAAGGCCGTTGATAGAATAGGTGGAGCCCAGGGAATCCGAGTGGGGCGACTCCGGGGGGGTCACGGCCGAACTGGGGACTGCAGGACACGGCAGAGAAGCGAGTCAGCCGCCGCCCCTCGCTCCCGGCTGGGAACATCAGCGAGCCCACCCGCGGAAGGACGGCGCAGGCGGCGAGGGGCTGCGGCGGGGCGGTGCAAAGCGGGAGCGGGCTGGAAGTTCAGGAAGAGGAGCTGTAGGACCCCTGCCTTCTCTGGCCCCCCAAGTCTTCGGTCCCCACTGACATTCTCCTCCAGCCTTCCTCGGGCCAAGTGGGGGGGGGTAGGGAGACAGGTGTTGCTAGAATCCAGGCTTCCCCAGGTCGAGGGAGCTACTCGCCTCCCGGCGTTTCCGCTCCCGAGATTTCTCTCTGAGGGCCTGCGGTCAAGGCCGAGGGGCTCCTAGCCAGCCATCTCCAGCAGCCCCTCGCTTTGCCAGTCCAGATCCAGGGAAGCCGCGGCGGGATTTGGCTGCTCCCCTCCGAACCCAAAGAACGATGGCCACGAGCGGAGCGGGGTGGCGATAGGCCCGGCCAAGGCTCCTCGGGCGACACTTACTTAGATTTCGGCTGGGGCTCAGGGCTTTAGGCAGCCCCCCACAGGGGCTGCCCATCGATGGCAAGTTGAAGGACTGCTGCACTTTGGTGCGGATGATCCTGGAAAAGGGCGAAAAAGGCAAAGGCCGGTGGGCCTCCTATCCACGCAGGACCACAAGGGCAGGGAGCGGAGGACCGGGGCGTTCCCTCACGGAAATGGCAAGGAAGAGGCCTGGTTCCTTGCCGAACACGACCCGCCGCCCACCGCCGCCGCCGCCGCCGCCTTACCTGTTGATGGAGCTGACGCTGGGAACGGTGTCGCTGTCACAGACCCCTTCGGCCAGCAGGCGGTCCCGGATTTCCCAGGCGAACATGGTGGGGTTCTGCCGCTTGTAGTCGCCGATCTTCTCCACCACCTTGGGGGTCGCCACCTTGGGCTTGGAGCCCCCAATCACGCCAGGCCGTATGCTGCCGGTCTCGTAGTACCTACTCCAGTGGAGAGAGCAACAGGATTGCCATGCGCGCCCCAAGAAGCGCGCTGGGCGCCCGGGAGGGTTCGGAGCAGCCTGGCAGGGACTGAAGCCCAGTTGCCAGCCAAGCATCGGGGCTTCCGGCGGCACTCGTCTGGGATGGCAAAATAAGATGCCCACCCTCCCCCGTCTGCCAATCCTTGGCCCAGCGTCGACCCGTTCCGCCTGCACCTCCTCCCCCCGCGCCTGCGCTGCTGCCCACTGGGGGATCGGCGAAGGGGCCGCGCCTCGCTTCCCACTGCTGAAGGCCAGGAAAGAAGCTTGCACGACAGGACCGAAATTCAGTGGGGCCGACAGAGCCAGGTCTGCTCTGAGCGGTAACATTAAGACCCCTCTCCGTCCCTTCCATGGCTGGACGGGGAGGGACGGGGCGGGGGTACGGCTTTCTGTCTAGTCCAGAGGCGCCGCTTGCAGGAAAGACCCTCGCCCGACCTTGCTGCGCCTCCTGAGCCCTATCCAGCGCTGGCGGGATAAGAAAGGCCCCTTCTCTCCCCGCAGGGCCGTCGTGGCTTGGACAGGGCTGGCAGGCCCCAGGTTGGCCACTTTCACGCTTACCTGCCCAGGATCTTGCTGACGCAGCCGTGACTGACGCGCAGCTGCCTGGAGATGTCGCAGGGGCGCACGCCCTGGTGGGCGAGGTCCACAATCCGCTGCCGCACCACTTCGGGCAGGGGCCGCCCGTTCACGAAGGCGCCGCCCAGCTGGTTCAGTCCCCCGTGTCCTGCCGGAGACACAAAGCGGGTCCTCAGCGGGTGTGCGTTGCGGGAGCGGGGCACTGTTTCCCTCGGGAAAAAGGTCGCGGGAGGGGCTGCGGCAGAGGTCAGAGCCCACGCAGAAACTCCGCCTGTGCGCGCGCTCGCGCGCGTGCCTTGATTCCGCGTGCGTGCAGATGGACCTGCAGAGTGTCACATCTTTCTCAAAGTTATCAGTACAAGTTTGGGGGCGCAAAGCATTCATTGCTCCAAGCCATACATCCTCTCATGTGTCTGTCCCCCTCTCTGCTTTCCCAGGCTGGTGCTTGCCGCAGCCCACGCCTCTTTGACCAGGGTGACCCCTCCCATACCTATTTCTCTGCCCCTGTCCCGACAGTACTCTCCTCCCCTAACATCCTGGCGCTGCCAGCCTTACTTTTGTTTTCCCGCTCTTCCCTAACACAGACTAAACCGTGTCGTCACTTGAAAGTGGCCAAGTAAACCCACATAGTTGTCTTTTTTCGCCTTTCCACAATTCAAAAACTACCATTGGTCCAGGAGCCGCTTAAAACGCGCTGGTTTTAAAAACCAACCAGCAAGGGAAAGAATGACTGAAGGGACCCGCCTGCAAAGAACGATCCGCTGCTGGTTCGGGGCCATTCACCGTTGCTTTGGGCCGCTGGGCTCGAAAAGAAGAACGCAAGGAAGCACAGAAATAGTCTTTTAGAAGTCGCTGTCTCGAGTCCTTAGCAATGATCACGCAATTTAAGCACAGATATACCTCAGTAAACAAAGTGGAATTATTCCTGGTCGTTCCTTGCGTGCTTGTCGTGGGCGGACAGGACTCTCTAGAAAAAACGGTAGTGTTTGGCAAGGAGTGGGAGGCGGTGGGAAAAGAGGAAGAGGGCTGTGCCAACCGGTAGGCGAAACCAAGGAAGCCTTGAACCAGAGTTCTGCCAGCCGAGCAGGGCGGCTGCGGGGACCTCGCATCCACAGGGCCGCCGTAAGTCTAGGTCCACGGGAGGGCAGTTGAGGACAACAATGGCTTCTGTTAAGTAAATCTTGTCCCAGAGGCAGAAATAACACCACAAAAAGAAGGGCATGTCGACATGTTTCGGCAAACTTTGTACCCAAAACTTAACAGGACGCACGCGTGGGAGGAAACAGAAGAGCGTTTTGAACCTTCGAGGGGCCACCTGGGGACTTCTTCCGAAATCCGCCCAGAGACGACTTTTTCTCTCACCGGCCTCTGCCTTTCTTATGATTTCCATGTTTGGAGGCCAGACTTAAGGATCTGTGGTTTCGTTTTTGTTAGCATGGCTAGGAGTGGCGCGGGGGGGGCGGCTTGTCTGCTCCTGGCTTTTCTCTGCTTGACTCTTCGCTCGGGGGCCCCCTAAGGAGGATCCGTAAGGAAGGAGGGAGTCGCGGTTCTCCCGCTTTTTGCAGGAGGACCCCGAGAGCTACAGTGGGGTCGACGGGAGTGGGGCCCCTTCGTTCCCAGATCGGGATTTATTGCACTGTTTACGACTGCTGCAACCGGACGCCGAAAGTCTGTGTTTCTCCAGCCACTCTTCAACGTCTTCCCAAGACCAATGCTGCTGTAAAAATTCTGCTGGTCAGAGGACGAAGGGAAAAGAAAGGCCGGCTGCTGTAGAAACACTTTCTAAAAAAGAGGGTTCTTGACCGAGGTATGGCTGTAATTCATAATAACGACGCAGGAAAACTGATGGGCGGCACAACCGCGCCAGAAGGTTTGCCTTCGCAGCAACAATCCCGGCTCCCGGTTTCCTCACCTTCGGGCGAGAAGGCGCACGGAAGAGGGGCGTGGTGGCAGGTTTCTTCCAAACCTCTCCCCCGCCGGCCGCGCAGCGCTTCTTCTTCTTCCCATTTGCTCTCGATTGCCTTGAAATTTCGGCGTTTGTCTCCCTTGGTTGGCATGATCCAATCGCCAGAATGGCTTCGGAGCGCAGGTTCGATCTTGGCCCCCCCCCGAGAGCTCTCAGGCTGGAAGGGGAAGCCCCGTGCTGGGAAAGTTGGGAGGGGGCCACAAAGTCCCGCCGCCGCCGCCGCCCGCGAAGGCTGCTTCCTTCCCAGGACCCGCTCGCTTCCTCCCTCTCCCGTGGCCTTTTCTCCGCCGCGCCCCCCTTCTGGTCGGTCAAGGCCCGCTGCGCCGGAGCCCCGACCTTGGCGGGGGAGGAGGCGAGGACAGGGTCCCGCGGGAGGGGGGCGTCACGCGGGCGGCGGCGGCGGCGGCGGCGGGAGCTGGGCTGAATGACCCGGGTGGTCTTTCCAGGAGCAGGCCAAGAGCTGGAAGAGCTCCGATTTCGTCCCGCCGGCGACGCCGCCGACTCCGGAGGGGACCCACCTCACGGGCGGTTGGGTGCTGGGCGGCCCAATAGGACAATGCGGTGCCCCTCCCTCCCCGCGCCCCTCGGGATCCCTCCAGACACAGTCCACGGGGACCCTCGTCAGCGGGCGCGTTGGTTAGGCCGGCCAACGCGAGAGACAGAAGGACGGAGGGAAGAAGGCCAAGCCCGAGGCTTCCTTGGGCCGGGGACGCAGAGGCGGCGGCAAGGCGTGCTCACCCTCTACCCACCGCCCCCTTCCTCCGAGCGGTGGCGGTCCAGCGAGGCCCATGCCGGAGTCACGCCACGTAGTCTCCCCGCCGGACTGCCAGCCTCTCGGAGCGGCTGGAAGAAGGGATCCTGTCCGGGCTGGGCGCCGGGTGGGCGAGCAGGGGGCGCCTTCCTCCGCTGCCTCCCTGTCTCTCCGTTCATTCTCTTCGGGGCGGGTGGAACTCCAAGGCCGGAGGACGCAGCTGCTTGCGCCCCCGGTCCAGGGGCCCGGCTTCCCTCGGAGAGGACGGGGCGGAGAAGAGAGGCTCCCCCGCGCACCTGGCGAGTGGAGCCCCGGCGGGGAGTGAACTGGCGGCGGCGAGCGGGGCTTACCTGAGCGGTGGATGGGGCGGTGGGGCATGGCGCGCTCGCTTCTCGGGGCGATGGCGCAAGGGCCTCCGGCCCGCTCCTCCGGCCCCGATCTGCGCCGGCTGCAGAGGAGAGAGAGACGGTCGCCTGAGCCGCGTCAGATGAGGCCGCGGGCGCTTTTACGGAGGGGGTCCACCACGGGGTCTGTGGGGTACCTGAGCTGATGTGAGCGCAAGAAGCGAAGGCCCGGACAGACGTAGGAACCATGTTGGGAACGAGAAGACCAGTAAGCCAAGGCGGTCCTCTTCACCGTTCTCACCCCCTCCCGACCACCAACGCCTTCCCGGCGCCTGAGGGGTTCCTGGGCGACCGCTGCACCCCCGCCCGTCCTGCTCCCCCAACGGCCGCCGGAGGGCCCTCGCTTACCTGGACGGGGGGTGGCGCTGGGCAGGAGGAAACGCCGGGCGGGCGAGCCGAAGCGCCGCTTCTTGACGGCTTTCCGGGAGCAGATTTGTGCCCGGCGCCGGAAGGCGGCTTCGCGCGGGTTTTATCCCGCGCCTTCTCCCCTCTCAGCCGTGCCCGGCAAAGCGGGGTGGCGCTGGATTGGTTGCTTGGGACTCGGGAGGGGCGCGGGGGTCACGGATGAGCGCCTGCGAGAGGGAACAGGAGCGCGCAGGAGGGGCGGCGGCGGCGGCTCTTCCGCCGACCGGTCCCTGGCAGGGGAGGCCTCTGCGGGCGCGAGAGGGGCGCATCCTCTGCGGGAGGTCGCCGCCGGGCCCTGCTTGCCTGCCCCTGGCGGCGTCCGCGGTGGGCCAGGCCGAGGCCTTCTCCCCTCCTCTGGAGGCGGCGGGCTGTCTCGGAGCTGAAGGGCAGAGCAAAGGCGGCGGCGGCGGCGGCGGCGGCAGGAGTGGGGTCATTCTGCAGAGACCTCCTTCCAGAGGCCCGACGGCATTCCCAAGGGAGGAGGGGGCCGCTTGAGTCGGGGGTAAATCTGGAGGCAGAGGGTGGATTGGCTGATTAGCTGATTTACAGGGGTCAGCAAAAGGTTTCTTCAGGGTCTCCGTCCTTTAAGACCAGTAACTGGCAAAACTCCCCCGCCCGCGCTCCATTCGCGACCGCGTCCGTGCAGATCCCGACGCGCCTTCGTGTCCCTCCGCGGGGCGACCCGACTCGGGCAGAGCTGGTCAGCGGGGGCTCCGCCGCTTCGCGCTTGGCTGGCCTCCCAGGCCGGACGGCGCCATTTTGCTCTGGGCACCGGGCGCCGGACAAAGCGGGGAGGCTGGGAGCGCGAAGGTTTCCGCTACCCCGAGGAAGGGGCGGGAGGGTCCCGGGCGAAGACCGCCGTCCTGGGCCTGTAGGGCGTCAGCCCTTCCTTTCTCTTTCAGGGTCTCCACAGCCCCTCCGCCCTCTGACTTCGCTGGCGAGGACCGGTTACCATCATCATCATCATCATCACCACCACCACTATCGATTGATTGATTACTTTTCTGTCCCGCTTGTCCAGTAAAAAGAACAGTGCTCGAGACGGCTAACAGCCATCAACAAAACCGGCGGAAAACAGGTTAAAATAAATGAAAAACACATTAGACCCCCAATCCTAAAGCCCCCCACCCTTAAAACCATCACATTTCCCAAGCACTTAAAACCCACTACTACCGCCAGTAAAAACGTTTCAAGGGCCGGTTTGAGGAGGTGCGTCGCATCCATCCGTCCTTCCCGACGGGGCGAGAGCGGGAAGAGATGGCAGCGCTCCCCGGGGAGGGGGGAAGGTGGGGAAGGCATCCCACCCATCCCGCCCCCTCCCCTCTGGGGCAAAGAGGAAGGAGAAGCCCTGCTGCCACCCTCCTGCCCACACCCGACCCCCGGAGGCGAGGCCGTTCTCCGGAGGGCCCCTCCGTGAGACCCCTTGCAGACCGGATCCCCTCCCCGAGGCTCGCCGGCTTCAGGGACCGCGCGGCTTCCCTTCGTGGCTCCCGGTCACCGAGCGCTGCCAAAACTGGCCCCGTTGGACTCGCTGCCGCTGCCGCCGACCGGAGCTGCGGCGCCGGGGAAGAGAAGGGCGCCGCCGGGGCAAGAGGGGCGCTGGCGAATCTCCCCTTTGTGACCCAAGGACTTGCCACGGGAGGAGTAGGAGGCGGGGCGGGGAGATTTCCCCTCCCGGACCCCTTCGCCCCAAGTCCGAGCTCTGGTTCAGAAGGGGGCGACGGAGGGTGGGCAACAGAGAGGGGCGGACGAGGTCGCAAGCCAGCTCCGTTCCTTGCGTGGAAAGGAAGAGGAAATCCCGGGCGGGAGCTGGGGGAAGGTCCTGGGCGAGGGCCTGCGCGGCTTTGGGCATTTGGGGGGCCTGGGCGCGGGAGCGTCCCTAGCTACACTGCCGCTTGACTCCGTCTGGTCCCGAGACTTGGAACATCTCTGCCCTCTGGAAGACCAGAAGGAGCCAAGGAGCAACGGCTTCTGTGTGCCGGGAGCAGGAAAGCTTCTGGGAGGAGAGGCCTGTAAGCGCGCGTGCAGCCTTCCAAAGCTCCTTTTTTCCTACCAGCGGGGGAAAAAGACCCCCACTACCACACCCATGCGTATATGTGTGCCCACGCGCCCCTCGCGTGGACACACACCCCGAATGCCCTGAACCGTCATCAGCCCTGCCGTGCAGCATGGAGGGAAGCCCCCGGGGGCGGAGTTCATGTTATATTTATGCAAAAAGAGACAAGGATGTGAGGCCAGCGCCAATTTGGGGCAAGGTGCCAGGAAACTCGATTGACCAGGCCGTGTGGTGATTTGGGCTAAGAAGAGAGGAGGAGCGGGGCGGGGAGGGGGAGATGGCCAGAGCAAAAATAATCACTTTTGGTGAATGAGGATGCTTGCTTTCTGCAAAGGCAGGTGTGGCAAAAGGGACAGGATGGTGACAACAAGAGGAGCGAAGAAGAAGTCATCCTTTGTGGCTAGCAACAGCCTGGAATGTGGAAGACAGACAGAAGGTCCAGGTTGGTGGTTTATGTCCTGTGACTCAGAAACAGGAGGAGGTTAACCATTATCTGCCATTTATATTCTGGGCTGAGCCGGAAGTGCAAAAGTGCAAAGTCTCCCGCAGGTTGGAGGAGGGCTCCTTGATCCGCTCATGAGCCTGACTGGCAGCAAAGGTGGGCGAGGGACTATCTTCTCAAAGCAGAGCCAGAGGAGAGACCCCACTCTGGGGGGGGGCATTCACCACCAGCAGGAAGGGCCTTGCCGGTTCTGCAGACAGCAGTATTAAAGGCCTCCCTTTAACAGATGTGTGGCTTGTTTAATGCATCCGAGCTTCAGATGTCCAGCAGAAGTGGGAAAGGATGAAACAGGCGCAGCGTCGCTCACGATCCGAAATCGTCCAAGGGCTACAGCCTCTTTGTTCCTGGCCAGGCGGCAATCCTGTCACAGAGGTCCCTGATTTCTGCTCCTTTCCTGTAGAATAGGCCTGCCCTCTTTGCTTTACAGTCAAGAACTCAGAAGGAGGCTTAGGACTATGGGGCAGCTATGAAGGAACTAGTGTTAAGATATATCACTGAATACTAAAGGCAGGATTGCCTATGCCCTTGTATTTCCAATTTCTGCCTATGGCTGTGAAATTTGGACAGTGAAGAAAGCTGATTCATTCAAAATATACTGGAGAAGAGTTCTGAGGATACTCTGGACTACTCAAAAGAGAAACAAATTGGTCCTAGAGCAAATCAAGCCTGAACTCTCCCTGGAAGCCAGGATGACTAAATTGAGACTATCCTACTCTGACCATATCAGGAGAAAACATGACTCACTAGGAAAGACAAGACAATAATGCTTTGCAAGGTGGAGGACTACATTACAGAGGGATGGGCTCCATCAAGGAGGACACGTCCCTGAATCTGCAGGGCCTGAGCAGGATGGCTGATGACAAGAGTGGCCCGGAGAGCTCTCATTCATAGGGCCGCCATAGGTTGAGGCTGACTTGACAACAGTTAAGGGCAGCTGTAGACTGACTTTTGATGGTTCAGCTTAGGAGCCCTCCCTCCTTTACAAGGTTGGCAGAGGTGAGCCAAGGTGCATAGTCCCGCAGAGCCTCTAGCCAGAGGCAGGAGGTCTTCCCCTCTCAGGTGCCAAAGACCCTCTGGGAGGGCTTAGCTCCTTTTCTCTGGCCCACAGGAGGACGGAGGAAGGACACAGCCCAGGGCATGCTCTGGGAGGCTGCAGCCGGCTGGGCATCAGAATTCTTGGGAGGGAGGACGCAGTTCCAGGAGAGTCCAGTGAGTGCTGGAGGCAGAAGGGGAGGGAGAGGCAATGTGGGAGCAGGGGGTGTTGCTCTCTCCCGGCGTGAGGAGGAGCCAACCCCTGTGCCTGCACCCCGCAGGATTATCCCCCAGCAGCCTGGGAAGGAGGAAGGAGAGGGAAGGCTCAGCTGAGGAGGGCAGGATTTAATTCTATGCATCATTAAGTTCTCCTCCCGCTGTTGTGTCCCCCATACATCATCCATGCTGAGTAGCCTGAACATTGACATTACATTAGTGTGTGGAAATGAGTTTCCTTTTTATAGGGAAACTGAGAAGAAAGAAGGGAAGGGAGGAACCCTTAAAAAGCAATTACTGGTGCATTTAGGAGCTCCAGTGTTCTCCTCATTCCTATCTTGCCCCCACCTCGCTTCTTAGGCCTGGATGCAAAAGAGTGTTTTATAGTTAGCAAAGTATGAAGGGAAAATGTAGCTGGGTTAGGAATTAGAATAGTTTGCTACCATGTCCACGAATTGTGCACATTTCTGGATGTGAACGCACTTGACTCATCAGAGCTGCTAGCAGTTTATTAAATTTCTATCCAGGCTTACACTGAAAATGGCACTCAAGTAAGTTAAGGCTAGTAAATACAAATAAAAATTAGCAAACATATACCATGAGATTAAGACACCATTTAAAGACTCCTTTGCAAAAAATAAATGTACCCAGACAGTCAGAGGTCCCTTGTGCAACGAGCCACCTCAAACGCCAAGCGTCCTTCTGAAGGGGAGGACTGTCCTCCTCCAGCAGCGGCGGCGTGTTCGTCACTGAGAGGCCAACTGTGCCACTGAATTTACTGAGTGACGATAGGCGAGGAGGGGGTGCGACGTGCTTCGCAGAGGAGCGCTCGCTCCCAGTCGCCAGAGCACAGCGTGGGGAGGAGGGGGACGGGGAGGGGGGGTCCAGCAGGGGTCCTGGCGGGGGCCGGAGGGCTTTCAGGGACAGCCTCGGGGGGCGGGCGGGCGGGCGGGCGGGCCGGCCGAATTTAGGGCTGGGCTCGGGCCGGGGTTACTGCACCCCACCCGTTTTGGACGCCCCTCCAGCTTCAGCCACGGAGGACGAGCGGTCCGGTCTCTCTAAGGCCGAACCCCAGGGCGGCTCCTGGGAACCCTCCAGCACCTCGACGTCTCTCGGGCGACTCGCCCGCTGGCCGCCCGCCGCGCCCTTCCTGGAGGCTCTCCGAGGCGTCCTCTTGCCTTCAGGCAACGGCCGGCAAATTCTCCTGGCCCACCCCCAGCCTCGGGGGCCGGCACGACGCCCACCGCTCCGTCGCAGCCTTTGCGGCAACGGGCGTTTCTCCCGCCGCCGCCGCCGCCGCCGCCGCCGCCCTGCCGCTCCTCCTGCTCCGCCCGGCGGGAATCGCACGGCCCCCGGGAGCGATGGGGCTCCTGCTCCCCCGCACGGGCTGCGCCGCCCGCAAGGCTGGAGGGAGCGGCCGCCCGCCCGGGGCACCGGGGAGCCCCCCAAGGGACGGGAATCCTCCTCCCTTTAGGCGCACAGCCGCCACCTGGCGCCGCGAAGCGGTTCTGGGGAGCCGGTTCAGGCGGGGCCCCCACAAGAGGCAACGGGCTCCCCGGGTCGTATCTGGGCCCCCCCCCCGGCCGGCCAGCGGGACAGTCCGAAGGCGACCCGCGGGCCCCGCCGCCCGGCCCGGAGCGCCGCCGCCCGGCCCCACAGCCTTACGCTAGAGCGCCCCGTAGCGGCTGCCGGGGCGACTTCCAGCCCCCGCCCAATCCTTTGCCGCGCGCCCTCTCGTGGCCGCCCCGGGGCACCGCCGCCCGCAGGGCCTGCCGCGACCGCAAAAGTCCGCTTGGTTTGGAAAGGGCCCGCGAGCGAGGCGGCTGTAGAGCAAGTTTCCGGGAGAAAAAGAAGCCGTTGCAGCCTCTGGACGGGGCCCATCGAGAGCGAGCTGGCCAGGCAGGAGCGGAGGAGGCGCACTCGGCAAAGGGGGGGGCTGTCCTGTTACCCTGTGTGTTGGGGGTCCCAGGAGGGGCACCCAAATCGCCAAACAAAAACACAAGCTGGGGGAATTTAAGCTGGAGCCCTCTCTTAAGCTAACCAGAGGCAGGGTAACTTTAGCTAGGATCCTTTACCCAGTGTCTACGGCTTCAGGTCAGAGAGCAGGCAGACAGATTTAAAAGTAAGAAAACAACAGTTTTATTGAAAGATAAACAGTAAATAAAACGACACACACACACACTAGCTAACTGGGAAATAGAAATGGAGAGTTTGGGGAGCAGGTGATACGTAGTCCTGGAGAGAAGCCGAGGTTGAAGAGGAAGAAGCTCAGCGTGGCTGGCTGAGGGGAATTCTTCAGACAAACCAGCAGCAAGGTGGGATGGCAGTCCAAAGTAGTCCAAAGTACTCCGGGAAAGGTAGAGAGGGCTCAGTTATGGGAACTGAGGGGAAAACTTCACTGGACAGAGTGGCAGCAAGGCGGGATGGAAGCCCAGGGTGATCCGAGATAGTCCCAAAAGTGGGGACTTTTTATAGGGTGGAGTGTGCCTACCGGCTATGCCATGCTCGGTGAGAACAAAGGAAATTTGGAGCTGGACAAAGGAGTTGGAAAAGGTCCGGTTTGCATGATGAGCTTAACACTGGACGACAATAGTTTGGTCAGTATGTAAATGTCCTGTCTGAAAGGACTAGCTTGGCTGAGAGCCGTGCATCTATTGTAAGGTTTGCAATAAGGAGTTCCCTGAAGCAACGAGAGAGGTCTCAATGGGGTCTGGAATGTAAAACCATCAACGGCCGCGCCCTGTATGTGCTTGTCCGGAGGACCCTCGCAAAAACGTGGAGTGGGGTGGCTGAGAAAGGTCAAGCAATGGCCCAATTGTTTGATATCAAAATGATATCTGGTGCTCTCACCCAACATGTCATAACTGGAGTAACAGCCCGGCGCCCTCGGCTCACGCGCCTCTCCCGCCCACCGTGAAGACTTGTTGGACCCCACTTCTGTGGGGGGGCTTCGGGGAGCCATTGCAGCCCCCAGAATGCTGCTGGGCTGCCCCTCCTAACATCCCAAGGGCCAGGGGAGATGTGCCAGCTGAGGCATGATGGGAGCTGCAGTTTCAGACTCCTGGAGCGGAGCTGCTCATTCCTCTGCCTGCGCCAGGGTTGTGTCATAGCAAAGCGGATGAAACTGCCTCCTCCGTCAACTGTTGTAGGAGGTCAGATGCTCCCTCAAACAATTTAGCTCCCTTCTCCCTCCTTCCCAGTTGCAGTGAGAATTTACCCAGATAGGATTCAACTTCCCGTTGATGGAGAACGAGTTCCACCAATTCACAAGCAATTAAGGGTTCATTCCCAGTTTCTAGCTAACTCTCCTGTGGCAGCAAACAGACAACAAGTGATGACTTCTTGGTGGCTATTTCCAAAGTAGGGTATGGATGGGGAAAAAAAGTCATCACAGAGGAATTCAAACCAATAGCTAGCACCTGTAGGGAAAAAGTCAGAAAAACTAAGGTGTAGAATAAGTTGACTTGCTAGAGAGGTTAACAACAAAAAGGAAAACTGATCCCTGCAGTCTGCAATATGTAATTAAGATCTGTTAAGACTGCAGAAGACCTACTCTGGAAAATAAACCAGAAATAGTTTATTGATGTTTAAGCCAGAGCTCCAAAGCCTGGTACCTGACCTAGATCAAGTCAAAACTACCAGAGAGTGGAACCTGTTCCAGAATTTAGCTTTTCCTGAAGTTAAGAGCTGCTCTGAGGGCAGAGCAGCGGACCAACTTACAGGGGTCGTGGCGGTGCGTTTGCTCATTGTCAGAGACCTGATTTACTTCCCTCTTTCAAGATACCCTTTAATTCTATTTCTTTTAGTACAAAAAGTATTTTAAAAAGTGTAAAAAACCCACAAGTTAAGCACACGGCGGTGTTTATAGAGAGACCTAGAATTCCAGTCTTTCTTTAACAGTCAGCAGTATGGTGAACCGTGACATGTACAAAACACAGAGAATTAAGATAAAATATATTCCCCAGATCTGATAACGTTTTTAATTTGTAAAAAACAAAAGCAACGCCAACAACAGCAACAAAAAGATTGAAGAGCCCTGAAATATTCTTCTTAATCCTAATAAGACTTCATTGTACCCAAATCACTTTTTAAACGTTTTGATCTATCTAAAGGAAAAAAGGAAAAAAGAACTATCCCCCTCAAAAAACTTCCTTCAAATCTAGCCAACCTGCACACTGAATGACACACCCCAGACATTCATGTCTCTCTAGCCTGAAAAGCATTCCATCTAAAGCTTTGTTCTTGAGACATCGTGTTGTTTTCTTGCCCCTTTTTAAAAAATGGTTTCATTTTAAGCTATTTCTTTTCATTTATCCTTTTTTTTTTAAACGTACAAGAAAGCATTTAATGAAACATTGTGTTTCTGGCACCTGAGTAGGCCATGTACAACCCATGGGCTAGAAACAACTGTGTGCACATCTAGCCCAAATACCCCTGCGGGCCACATGCAGGCCACACAACAGTGTGAGCTTGATAAAACTTGTGGGCCACATAAACCAGCAGGCGAAAACAAAAATGGGCTTGTAAGCAGAAAAATAGTACAGACCAAATAGTGCTTTCCAACTTTTCCCTGGTCTATTCTGGGGGGTTGCGAGAGATTCAGCCCCCTGAGGAGATCAATTCACAGAAGGCATCACAGCCACAGAATTCTGTTTTTGGAAGTGCAGAAAACATACGTTTCTTCTCTTTGGCACAGAACAGCTACATGTGTTCCTTGGAGGCAGAATTCAAAGACTAGCTGTGTTAGCCTGGATCAGTTTGCCAAGGGACCTCGCAGCGCCTCTGAGAAGAACGTGGCGCCATAAGCTTTGGAAGGCCACGCCTGCTTCATCAGGAGCCTGGGAGCTGACCTTTATCACTAAGAATGGCCGGCCAAAATGCAGGACCTGGCTGGGGCCCAGGGGTCAAGCAGCTGCCACCTCAAATGTTGGGGCTTCTGGGGGTGCTTAACCCACCCACCCCTCCCCATGTCTGCAGCAGATGGGTTGTGTAGTCCACCGACTGCACTAACTGCACACTGTGAATCTCTGGTAAGTAGTCCGCTCCTAGTCTGCTCCAAGGTGCAGACGACCTCCGAGAGAGGACACACTGCCCCGTTCTAATGGCCTGGTGCGGAAACGGCCTGACTTTGCAGGGCAGGCCTAGGCCAAGTTTGCCACCTGTTGCCCTTGGCAACCAGGAATCCAAGTCCAGTCCTCCTCTAGGGATATTTCTTTAATTAAATAAAACCCCTTAAGTTCCTTGTCCTGCATCGCCACCTAGTGTCAGAAATGAGGACTGAGTCTGCATAGATTGTGTGCGGGCTCTAATTGGCTGCAAGCCGCCACCCAATGGGAATCCCTCATGCTTCCCACAGTGGGAAGCTGGCCTCAGAAGGGAGGACTGCGTCTGCGCACTTCATGGACGGGGCAAAAGGAACCGGGGCAAAAGGAACCGAAAGACTCAGGAAAAAATAGAGGTGACCCTTTCGGTGGCCTTTTCCTTCCGAGACTCCTTCGACGCCTTCCTATTCCATTATTTGTTAAGTAAAGCGGTTTACTTGCGAGAACTGAGGCCGAAAAAAATAGAAAAGGAGGAAAGGAAACATGTAAAAAAATCTGTCCTCTGTATATATAATGCTGAAGCCAAAGAAACTCTCTTTCTTTCTCTCCAAATTTGCTTAACTCAAGTTCCTCCATTTTGTGCGGTAGTCGACTGTAAAGGTCGTTGCTCTTGTGTGGCCCTTCTCCTCTGCAAAATTATGCCAAACTGATTTTT